>BMAW01004083.1:855664-983528 GCA_019974015.1 Nephila pilipes
GTATGCACCACTATTTCCCACAAATTTAAACTCAAAAGGATGAAATCGAATGGGGGTCATATCAGGTAACTTAGGTGGTCAGCTGTGTAACATCAAATCATCTGATTCGACTGCGAAGTAGCTCCGAGAAAGCTTCTATATACATAACAGCTTTCGAAAATAGCTTCAGAGCGAACACACGAACGACATCTATTATTTACAATATAAAGCTTCCAGTTATCCTTTGTATTGATGTATCATTCTGTATCGTTTATTTTTGAAAATAAAAGAATATCGAAATCAGATGATTCATTCTGAATAACCTAGTATAAATGTATATACTTCATTTCAAATATAAACGATTATTAAAATATAATTATTATGTTCATGATTAAAAATAAATAAGTTAAAATATTCAAAAACACCGCTTTATAGCAGAAGACAAAAGAATCACTGAGAGAAAAGAATGAATTAAATGCAGAATGACCTTGGGACCAAAACACATAATTCGCATGACCGAAAAAACGAATTACCGTTCAATTTTTATTTCACAAGTGGTTCATGAAAAACAAGCATTAACTCTGAAGTCTAACATCCTTTCAACAGACAAAAAACGATTAAATTCCATCACACAAACGTAACATTAAATGCAAACAAATTAAAAGAATGACAATAAAACGTTTAATTCGAATGCTCTAAATATCACAGCGTTAAGCAATTCCAAGGTCACAGTAGGAAACTAAAAAAACAAATTATTCCACTTTCCTCATAGGAAAATAAAATAACGGTCCTTTCTTCCGCATTTAAAGAGAGAAAAAAAAAAATTCCAAAGCAATGTGCGTAACACAGTATCGATCCATCTGTAAAGTTCTTTTCCTAGAAGTGTAGGATTCATTCCTCTCTCTCCTTCCATATTTCTTACCCCCTCCCCTTCCTTTTTCCTTCTGATGTGACGTCATGAGGTTTCACAGCTGTTCGAAGGACAGACGCAGGTGTAAGCATCTCACCTGAAACACCGGAGGAAAACAAAATTGGATTTCTAGACTTTCTATCTTGACATACGATCCGCGAACTGATTAGAATTTTATTTTCTCAGACGATAAAAATTGAATGGAAAAAAATATTAAAAAAATATATCAAAAGATTTTGTGCGTGTGGTAGGTAACATTACTCAAAAAATGTCAGCGGTAAAATAAACTGATAATTTATAGAATGCAAGCATGATAGGAGTCAACAAATGTTCAAATTTGTTGCGCAGAGATATTATTAATCCTTAACAAAAACAAGTGGAAAGGGAATTAGCGCATGTATATATAGTGAGAAAAAGGTTGGACAGTAAATTTGGCTGACTTCATTGTCTAACAATTTTGCACTATATGATTTACTTTTAAAAGTAAAATTTATAATATGATTCAAATTATATTATTGTATTATTTTATTTTGATATAATTTGTGATTAAATTACAAATTTAAAGAACATGGAGACACTTTCATCACACACATACAAAAAAAAAAAAAAAAAAAAACTTTGAACTCTTACACAACGTAAAAAATAATTTTTTAAAATTTAAAACAAAAACTTCTAATTTTTTGAGCGATATTCATTTGTTATTACATACTGTAGCCTCTTACTCATTGAAAGTAAAAGTTTTTTTTTTAAAGAAATCTCTTGGTGCTTTGTACCATACATTCTGATGGGCACTTTCAAGTCAATTTTTATTCTTAAACTTATCTTCTAAATTTTTCTCCATATACACGCACAAATATTCTTAGAAGATGTAAAAATGAGTAGGGTGGAGTAGTACTTTTGACACTTGATTGAATGATCATCCCTTGACAATAATCAGAGTTTTGGGCTGAAGATTACCGTTTCGCAGCTGTATCTGCTAATTATTTCTAGAATGCTTAAATGCGTTATATTTTGTACACTATACCTTCAACGAAATCGAAATTTCCATCACCACTAAGTTTCCACCACTGCATCTATACCATAATGCCCCTTCCGCTATGTTTTACAGTTGCTTTAACCATTTGCTGATTTTAGTACAGTACCAGAGGTGGCCATCAAATCAAAAAACTAAATTTGGACTCAATTCTAATATTCAAAAATCTTGCAGCATTCCAACATAGCATTTACATTTCTCGGGGAAAAATATAATTTTTCATGCTCTATATTCTTTGGTATAATTTTTTTTTATAGTCTGTAGATGCACATTCACTATAGGTTCCTCCTTCAGCTCTAGCTATCCTCACAGCAGAAACTTTCATAAATCTCACAATCCGTTTTACTGTTTGAGATGAATAAATATTTGGGACCAAACACTTCCAGTAGTTCTCTCTTGAAATTTGTATATTTTTATACATATTTATCATGCTATGCATAGAAGAATGAGGATATTTCATTCAGTATTTGCAATATCTTATACTTTGCTTCTCTTTTCATAGTTACACAATTAAAATTTTCATATCTACAGAAGTTTCTTCATTTTCATCACGCAAAAAGAAACTTAAATACGTCTCATAGCCTCAATTTGGACTCGTGTTAGAAATCAATTCAACTTTTCTTCAAAATTTACATACCAATCGAAATTATAGCTTGTCAGCCAAATAGTATGATTGAAAGAATTTGTTTCAATATTTTTCAAACTCAATCGTAAAAGAACAATCAGTAAAGGTAAGGATTTCAAAACAATATAATATATTTGTTTTTAAAATAATGTTTCATAAGCTTACTTTTGAAAACTTAAGAAAAATTTTAAAGTTTTTAAGCACACCAAATAAAAGTTAGGCGATAGAATAATTACGTTAGAAAATTAAAAATCTCGTATGAATTTTTTGCAGTGATTTGGGAAATCTTAATTTAGCTAAAAATACATAAATTACATTTTTATTCAAATGTACATTTTAAAGTTAAGGTACATTTTTCATAAGTTTGGTTCAGTTTTTATTAACTTCGAACTAGAAGCAACACGAGGGCTACTGGTGACGGGCCTCGCAATTTTGAACCACAGTCAAGTGACGATGACGATACCTGAGCTGGCCCCACCTTTCCCAACTTCATCACCACGGCAACGAGAGGACTTTGGGCACCGACAGATTTAACGCGCATCAGCCCTGGCTACACGGCGGGTCTTTGGCAACTAAGGATCGAACCCGCGACTTAACGAAAAACGCCGATCACGAATACGAAACCATGACCACTAGGCTACCGCTGCCACACATTTTTTTTAACAGTAGTATACAAGAACAGAAGATTGTTATCCTCGATTAATAACTAACTTTTTATAATATTAAACAATCCATACGTGTTGTAAAATTAAAATGATTTTAAAAACATTTGGGATTTTTGAAAATGTTCCCAATTGAATATTTTATTCATTTTCGTTACAAAAACAAAATTATAATGAAATAATATTTGACAACGAAACAAAGATTATAAAAATGATACATGGTTTTTCATAAAAGTCTGTATCAAAAACTGGCGTACTAATTAAGAGGAAAATGAAAATCTAGAAAAACAAAATTGAAATAATCCAAATTTGATTTATTTGTGAACTACACAGAAAAAAATACTAAATCTCCAGTACATTAGTTTTGTTCTTAATCCATACCTAAATATAACTTTATGTAATTGAATAAAGTAACAGAAAGTCAATAGATGTTCCATGTGTCCTGAAGGACTTTCTGCTTCCAGATTACTTAGCAAAAAATGAATTTGAGGTTTTCTCATCTATGCAGCTACTTTTTTTTTTAGCCCAATTTGATTAAAAACCAAATCCTCTATTCAAGCAAAGCTTCCGGAGAGAGAACGGAACAAGGAAATGTAGTTTCTTTCCCCCACTCAAAGTCAAAGGTCATTTTTCCAAATGTCAAACAGACGACGCAGTCCCTCCCACGCACTAGAAAGGTCGAAGGTCAGAATTGAAAGGGGTGATGATGCCCATGGGCGAAAGGAACGACGTGGTCCAATCAATCGATTTTTTTAAAAAACACTTTCAAGCGCTTGAAATTCTGTTCAACGAAAATCAACTTTTCCTGTGCAAGGTCTAACATATTGATCTAAAAATGTTTGTGCTAAGTTTCAACAAGCGTATCGATTCAAAAACTAAAAGTTCAAAAGAAAAATAATACCACTTTGGCACTGATTTAAGTTTCATTCTCAATCGTTATTTAACCAGAGGCTAAATTACTCACTTCCCGTTACGATGGGGGGGGGGGGAGATGATAATCCATTTTGTTCTTCCTTTCAAAATTACTCCAGGTTATTTGATAATACGCCAAAGAGTTTGTCATTTAAAATAAGGAATGGCAAAAATATTTAATTCTGATTCTTTTTTACATAAGGATAAAACGAGATTCATGAAGGAATAGAATTGGGTCAATGTGTTTTGGGCAAATTAAATATCTTTTTGAAAGGCAAGAAACTTTTAATTTGAACCTCAAGTATTTGCCTCAGTTCAGAAAAAAAATGTGTCTTGAATTCTTCTCAATTTTTTTTTAAATGTGTGGACTTTATTAGTTTATGATTTATCGATAGCTGGACTACATTGAAGAGAGCCATGGTAAGTTTACCAATTCAAATGACATCTTCGAGTTGACATGCGATTCTCAACCTTTCCAAACCATACAAAAATTATTGAACAATTTTATCAGGGTGAATTTGTCCAACAGGCCATAGATTTTTGGGTTAATGTTTCGGGCCCATTTGGTTTAATTTGATCACAAATTTGGTATCCAATAAAAACTTATAGGTTGTCAAAACGCATAAATACTCGTTGGTCTAAGCCTTATTTCGCAAGCCCATATAAAAGGTAGCCCATATAAAGGTAGTAAAGGTACATTTTCAGTCAATCTCCATTTTCAAAAAAAAAAAAAAAGTCTTTAAAATGATAACAGGCAAGAAAAATTTAATTTCTTATCTTCATATATATAAACATTAAATGTAAAAATGAAGCAACGATTTTTGCATGAATACTGCTTCAGAAAAAGTTTATGGGTCACACGTAGTTTGTACCAAGTGCAATTTCATCGTTCTTACAAGTTAACGGTTTTTTTTTTTTTTTTTTTGTATTCGAAATCGCAGTTAAATAAAAATTATTCTTCCGTGTTAAAAAAAAATTAACAGAAATCATTTTAAAAACGTAATTTACGAAAATCAAGAATGAACTTGCAATAAATATAGCACCTACAAGGAAACTAAAAATACGTTCCTGACCTTTGTTCACACTTCCACTATAAAAAAGAAAGAAAATATCTCCGCGGTAATTGGGTGCTACAATTCTGGCAATCCGTCACGCTTTTCTGTTCATTTATCGGTATATCGTTTCTAACAAAAGTACGAGTGAAAGCACCTTTTAGTCCTCGAATCTGGTAGAAAACAGAACCCGTAAAAACTTCAAAAACTTAAAAACACTTCCAGAATAATCATCACGATCCAAATGAGCACAACGTGTCAAAAACGGCGAGAAGGATGATTCAGTCATTCCATCTCTACGAGTGGGAAGACCGTTTTCCTCACGATCAGGCATCACAGACGTAGCACAGAAGGTCTTCCCTCTGGCTTTTTGCCACCAATCCTAAAGATAGACACGTCGGATCTCAAGTCGGCAGTCCTACCGGCGGACTGACTCACACTTTCAATGCACAGGCTGAATGGATTAACCACGTGGTAAGATGATCCGAGAAACATGGCATCCCGGAAGGCATGCTGATTTGCACAATTATTTCGATTCGGGCAAGGCGGAATAATCCAACAATGGCAAAGATTCTTCTCGTGTTCGGAAATGAGAGACCCGGAAAGGAAATGAACGATTTCAAAAGCATGGGTAATTAAAAAGCTCTTGAGGAAGGTTAAAACTCAAAAAAGGACATTTTGTCGAGAATACGAAGCTTTCTGGGCCCACACACAGCTTCTTTATGAATGAAAATGGCAATCCTTCTTCTAATCGATTTGAGATTCACAGCAAATAGCCGGAGGAATCTTAATTGCCCATGTTGTGGGTAGATACTTCAGATTATTTCTGTTGGTAATCGATGCAAGTTAAATATCACGTACGGAAGACAAAAATTAGATTTCCGTGATTGACAAAAAAAAAATTACGCGTAATGAATTTATGTCTTGTTCTAGCTAAAATCTTCAAAATGTGCTGTAAAGAATTAAGGATGCAGATAAATTTTCTATTGATTTTCGCTTTTTATTCAGAACTTAAGATTAATAAGCTTATATGTCACTTAGAAAATAAATTTTTGTATTTATACTTTTATTCCCCCTTATAAACTTTATAAATAAAAAGAGGAGAAAATGGAAAGTAAACGTTCTAAACGCGTGATATTTTTTTAGTTTTTAGTAACGTTACTCTAGAAGTAACACGAGGGCTATTGGCGACGGACCTCGTAATTTTGAGCAGCAGTCAAGTGATGAGGACGATATCCGAGCTGGCACCCCCTCTCCTAACATCCACACTACGCCTTTTGGAGGACTTTGGACCCCGAACAGATTTAATGTACATCAGCCCCGGCTACACGGCGGGTCTTTGGCGCCCAATGATCGAACCCGCGACTGAACGAAAACCGCTGGCCACGAATCCGAAACCATGGCCTCTAGGCTACCGCTCTAAATGCGTGAAACATAAGTTGTCTTTAAGAAAGCCTCCGTCTACATTCATTCATTATCCTAATTTTTCGTTACTACTACTTCTTTGCTATTAATTATTTAAATTTGATTTTCGTATTGGTAAAACTTACTATTAGATACAAGACTAAACTTGCAAGAGGGAAGAACGAATTAAAAAGCAAGAAGAAAGGCATCGGTAAAAATTTTTTTCGAGTGCATATTCACTTTATAATGGCCCAATTAAAGTAAGTGGGCACAACGAAAGCTTTTAACTACTTTAAACATTTCCCAATTGCAAAGTTATTAGGAACTCTACTATATCCATTCTATGATTAGAAAAAACATCAATATAGATAAGATTTCTTTGTCAGGGGAAGTTGTACTTTCTTTTCGGCAGATGGAATTTGAACTAAGATGATTTCATTGATAGAATCTTCTTTGCCAGATAAAGCAATCTCGCACAATACGAAGACTTTTACTAATCGCGCATAAATAAATAGAATCGCAGCAAAAAAAAAAAGCTGATCTTCAGAGCTATTGCACCGAATGAAAGTTTTCGCGCCCCCCCCCCCCCACGGAAGTTGCGCAACTAATGAAAATAGATTAAGTTTATAAGTTATTTCGCTATGCCAGGAAACTCGATAAAATTATCTATCAGCACGTGTCGGCAATTTCAGATGCCCTCGTACGTTTTCTAAGTAACTTAATTTTTTCATTTTCTTTCATTTTCATATGTTAATGTTATAAGAATTTAATGCATCATAAAAATTTGCAATTTCACTTAAAGTTCCGTTTATCAGCCCTCTTAAATTAAAGAACGTACTGGTGATGTCAAGAGGAATTTATAACTATCTCATTTAACCTCAGCTGTTGTATCCCAACTGAATGGAATAAAATAAGTTCGAAAGTGCAAAAATAAAAATTCTATCTACATATATTTTTCCATAATTCCAGATTTTTTTTATTTTTTTGTCATTTGAATAATTCAGGTGTTTCAAATTAAGAAATATAAATAATACTTGCTTACATAGAAAGATAAAACGAGTTTTCTTTCACTCTTTTCGAACACACTTCTTTCAAATACAGCGATTAAAGTTTTGGGATATATAATTAGAAAGCCATAAGATTAGCATTAACTTTGCAAATTCAAGATCAAGGGCAGACTGAAACTTCAATGCAAGTACTTTTTTTTTTAATAAAATACGCCAAGAGAGCGAGGAAATTTCAATGACAGTGAAAAAAAAATACGGATAAAACCTTAAAAATTATGCGTATCAGTAAGTTTGCAATAAAAGCTATACTAAGTCGAATAAATCCGCGCCCCTACTCTTTTACCGTATTTAAAATAAGAAATATTTACTAAGTACTTATTCTAACGGGAAATTGCTAGTTGATGCTAATGTATCTCAATAATAAACATTGCAATAAGAGTTGCCTTTCTCTTTAAGGAATGTCTTGATTATACTTTTTAAAATGGACGTTACAATAAGAGATAAGTTTAGATATTTTATTGTGATCACCTTAAGAATTAAAACATTCAAAATGCATGGAGAGGAAACCGATTATGTCACTTCCTGAATGGCTATTTCAAGAACAAACACCAGAATATTATGTCGCTAAAAGAGCGATTCGATCACAGTACTTTTTTTAATCAGCCAACCAGGAACTGTATTTTTAAACATTAATGCCACAAGCGGACAAAGGAAATAAATGTAATCTAGTGACATTTCAAGAAATGGAAGTCGGTGAAGAAAAAACGATTACGATAATTCAGATCCGGCTTTTTTAAAAGTCAAGGACATCGATAATGAACGTTGATAAACTCTTTATCGCGTACGTCATGCAATGCAATAACAGTGCAGCAGGTCCACAGTAGCACGTCAAATAAGCACATCTTGCGATAAAGGGCAATGGAAGAGCGCGTGGAGGTGAAAATTCAGGAATGATCATGTTAGGCCTGTAACTGGATTACAATTTATAATTCAATCAACATATATCCCCAACGATTCTACTTCAGAGACGATGGGGACGGGGGATGCATATTGTTTGCAAAAAGATTTGCTGAAAACACGCATACAGTTTGAAGAAACGAAGTGTAAGAAAATAATTCTTACATTCGTAAAGAAATAGTTGAATAAGAAGTTTATGCATAAGCAAAGGACAAAACTCCCCGACAGGAACTCGTATCTGTTTTGAATATTAAATATCGATTTAATTCAGCTGAATGTCAGATAACTCGGCCTGATAGTGATACTAATTTCAGCTGCTTTGTCCGGAAAAAGCAAGAATCGCATTCATAAGCAAATACAACTGTTTCATCAGACTTTTAAGTGGTATAATGGAGTTCATAGACAAATTCTAAGTTTTTCGAGAGTAGAGCAGTGAAGATTTAAGCATTACTGAAAGAAGAGCAATATATTATTACATATATATAACAGGATGAACACTTATTAATCATTTTTAAGAAAAGAGCACTTAGACTTAGTTTGAGATTGTTATGAATTTTTTCCAAGAGAATATTTCTCAAATTCAAGGAAAAAACATTTAAAACTTGATTCACAGACTAAAATTCATTTTTCATTTTAATTGACATACACTAAGTTAATCAAAAAATAACTCAAATAATCACACTTGCATTACTTATAAAATCAAAAAGAAATTTTTAATCCATTAAAAAAAACTTTAAATAGTTAGTGCCGCCAAAACCGCACAACTAGAAACTGACGCCAGATGCACTTGGCGCTTCAACAGTATTCCCCCCCCTCCTAATTTGAAGAGCACGTGTTCCTAGGTAGTGGAATTTGAATACAAAAATACTTCTGAGGATATATCAAAAGTGTAAAATGGAATTTTCCCGCATGGTGGTATTTGCAATCACGCAATTGAAAAGCGGTACAACATCCTGAGCTACTGTGGCTAATATGTTAAGTAATTTAAGACAAGATAATCTTTTGAACTCAACAGTTAATGAAAACACCTTGTTTTCTCACATACGGCAGATGTAGCCAGAAAAGAAGAGAAATGTTGGCACATAGTAATCAAAGCATGTCGAACTCTAATTCAGAATGCACAAACTGGCATTTGTCCCAAAATCGAAAATTACAACGCATAACAGGCAAGTAAGATTTTTACACGAAGTTGAACAGAAGACCAAAGAAAACTCGCGCGAAAGAATTCATGAATTGAAAATCCAGTTAAAACATATGAAAGAGTGGTAGTTCCTCGAAAACAAAAAAAAAAACAGTGACAGTCAGAAACGAAACATCAATACTCGAAGAAAACAATCTATATATATAATTTATGAATATTGAGAATAAATACCTTGGAGGTACGGTTACCAACGTCAAATGAGTACAACGACAAAAACAAAAAAATACTACTGATATGAATCGTTCAAACTAATTTTTCTTAAGATTTGATTTGGAGTACAAAGATTCGTTTTTTTTTCTTTCCAAAAAAGTTTTAACATGGGGATGGAAGATGAAATCAAAAGAAATTCGATTAGATACATATATTTATAACTTAAAATCTGATAAAAACAGATTTTATCGGATATTTAAGAAATTAATTTTCAACAAAATCATCGGTTCCTGAAGATATTTTTCTGTTACAGTCACAAACTAGAATTACATGTTTTAATAATGAGCACAGTGTCAAAAAAATGGAATAAAATTTGTTTTTTTCAAACACTAGTTGAGCAGTCCTCACAAAAAATGAAACATTAAATATCCCCAGCGTTTAACAAAGAGGCTAAAAAAACGTCACGAAATACTTTCTTTACGTTACCCTATTTTCAACTCCTAAGTAGTTTAAAAATAACTTCCTCCCAGACAAAATTTTCTCTCAATATATCCACGGATGGATAGGGGAGGAGAACGAACTTCAACTCAAATGGTATTGTCTTTTGTTAAAACATTCATAAAACCCAACAAAAGGAATTTTAAATCATACTTAACCGGCGATAAAAAAGACGAACACCGGTTCTTGTGACACTCAAGTGCTGAAAGGAATATCTCTTAAGAGATTCTTTTAAATCAGCGCGGAACTGTCTCGGAAAACGTAAAATTTCAATTAAGTTATTAGAGGAGAAAACGCAAGGGAATTGTGCCAAAAGCAGCCAAACTATTGTATGAAAAACGACCTACACGAAATATTTTGATCGGTTGCCAGAAGGGTATCCGTAATTTTCACTCGTTGCTTTATAGCGATTTTAATACTTTTCGATTAACTGAATAGTAAGTCTGCGTATTAATTAAAATATTTAGCTTGAGATTGGAGGAAAACAATCTACATAAAAAAAATGTCAAAAAAGTTCTATGCAGAGATTTGCAAAGAACAGATTTAGCCATAAAGATGCGCTTTTTATAATTATTAAATTAATTAAATATAAGAATTAAAGTAAACAAGGAAATAGAGAAATGGACAATAGAAAACTTTTCCGATATTAAAATTAGAAAGACGATAAATTAAATTGAATATATTTTTAAGCTAAATGAATTAAAATTGCAGCAAACGATAAAAAATTGAAAAGTGATCTGGTACGTCAAAAGTGACCCATTTAAAACAATAGTCCCTTGGGTGGCTAATAAAAACGATTGAAAATATTTTTATAGAATTTTAAATTTCGATACATTCCCTGAAAAATACATTGAGACATTAATTTATAGCCAAAAGTAATTTTTTAAAATTCTGATATTGCGGCGAAATGTTTATAATTATATTTCCTCGCACTAGAAGCAACACGAGGTCTACAGGCGACGGACCTCGTAATTTTTAACCTCGGTCAAGTGACGAAGACGACACCTGAGCTGACATCCACTCTTCAAACTTTCACATCACGCCAATGGGTGAATGAATGAAAGTGAAGACTATTGGCACAAAGGCCAGATATGGCTAAGCTGCGCCAAACAAGATGCAACTGTGGTCTAAACGCGAAAAAATTCAAAAAAGACAATTGATGGACAAGGAAGGTCAAAAATAGAGAAGGATAGCAAGGGTAACACGGGGATGCGTCACCCGTGTTTACCAAAGACAGTAAACCCCATAGGAAAGAAAAATATCACTAGAGTACCTCGGGGTCATGATGCCCGTACTTAACTAAAAAAGGCGTCCCCTAATATAATCCCCAGGGGCAGGGTGCCCGGCTATACACCCAGAACGCTGGGTACCCATTTTAGTCACCTCTTACGACATGCATGAGCTACAATAGGACTATTCTGTCATACTCTGTCACCACATGGGTCATAACGCCAATGGGAGGACTGAGCCCCGACAGATTTAATGTACATCAGCCCCAGCTACACAGCATCAAGGGGCATCAAGGCTCGAACCTACGACTCGACGAGAACCGCAGGCCAAGAGTCAGCTATCATGACCATTAAGCTACCGCGGCCACAAGTTAAAAACTTATACGATGATTTAAATAACTTTCAACGCATTCAAAATCTTAGTTACTTTTAATTAAAAAAAAAAAAACTTTAATGTTACATGCATTTCATTAGGAATATTATGTAAATACCAAATAATTTTCAAATATAAATATTCTAACCAGGTAATTTCCAAATTCGAAAAAGGATAGGGAGTAAAGGTTTTTAAAAAAAGATTCCTAAAAGGGATCAATTTATTCAACGGTAAAAAACATTTTTCATCATAATATATATAATTAGGTAATAAGAATTTTCCCTTGTATACCACAAAAACATGTTTTCAATGATCATATAAGTTGTTCACATAAAAAGGCATACAGAAATCAGTAGTTCAGATTCAAAGGCCCAGTATAGTTCAGGGGACGTGCGCGGCCCGATTCTAAAAATGGACATAATATAACAATTAAAAAGTTACACGAAAATAAAAAAATCATTCCACTGAATGATATTTGATGTATATTTTTTATAGAGAAAAGAAAAAGGATTTTGTATCGAAGCGTGATTTCCAGGTTTCATTGAATCAAGTATACTTATCCTATGATGGGTTGAAACAAGAACATTTGAGATTTTTCTCGAATATATAAATATATATACACACACACACACACACACACACGTTTATCATATTTTAAAGCCCGCCTTCTGAGTGACCGTCCAGTTTAATGACGCAAGAGCCAAATGTGGCTATGCTGCACAAAACATAATAAAGCTGTGATCTAGACATTTGAAAAAAGACGAGTGTCAATATTTCAATGGCGCAAGAGCCAGACATAGTCATGCTGCTCCAAACAAGGTAAAACTGTGATATATTCATAAGAAAAATTTGAAAAGACAAACAAGTGAGAGAAAGTATTTTAAAGACGCGATAGCTTAAATGTAGCCATGCTGCGCCAAAAAGTTGACATAGACGTGTGAAAGAATTGAAAAAAAAAAAAAAAAAAAGGAGAAAATAGGTTGACAAGGAGTGTCGAAAATAGGGAAGGTGAGAGTGAATGTAAATTTTATTGGAGCAAGAGCCAGATATGGCTATGCTGCGTCAAACAAGATTTAACTGTGGTCTAGACGTGAAGAAATTGAAGAAAAGACAAAAATTGGTTGATAAGAAGGGTCGAAAATAGAGAAGGATCGCTAGGGTAAACCCGGAGGCGCGTCACCCGTATTTACCAAAGATAGTAAACCCCATAGGAAAGAAAAAGATCACTAGGGTACCTCGGGGTCATGATGCCCGTACTTACCTAAAGAAGGCAAGTCCCAGAGGTCCCCTGATATAATCCCCAGGGGCAGGGTGCTAAGCTATATCCCCCCAGACGCTGGGTGAGTGAGCGACTGAGATTTTATGGCGCAAGAGCCAAGGTAGGCTATGCTGCGCCAAACATTTGTTAAAATGAAATAAAATTTTCAATTCTTAAAAAAAGGAATTCATAGAAAGTATAAATAAACGTTAAAAGTTAAAAATTCAAATTAGGTGTAAAATGCCAATATGTCTTAAAAAAGCAAATAAGTTATGGTGGGGGGTTTCCCTCACCAAGTCAGAAAGGTTTAAAATAGATGATTGAAAAAAAATAAGACGATGATGATTAAAAACAGGACACATAATTAAAATGTGATGAATCGTGTAAGGGACATGGCAGGAAGGACACTCGGGAGCACCCTCACCAAATAAAAGATGTCTATGGGTAAATCGAGTATGTCCAACGCGAAGGCGGGTCAATCTGACATCCGTTCTTCGCATTGGACAAACAGGCCATTCTCCAATGATAGGCTTCACCGAGTGTAATTTGTTATTAATTAGTAGATTCCAATATTCCTGCCATGCCTGATTAATGGAATTTAAAATATGACGACGTATGTCCACAAATGGAACTGCGAGCTGCAGAGGATTCGTTGCCGAATATGCAGCTGAGTCCGCTTGTTCATTGCCTAAAATACCTACATGACCAGGTATCCAACAAAATTTAATAACATAACCCCTACTATACAGACTACAAACAATGTCTGCAATGTCAACCACAGTAGGATGACTGCGATCGTCTAGATTGACCAAAGTTTCCAGGACGCTTCTGCTCCCAGATGCTGGGTACCCAATTTAGTCGCCTCTTACGACATGCATGAGCTACAGCGAGATTATTCTGTCATTCCCAGTCACCACACGGGTCGAAAATAGTGAAGGATCGCTAAGTTATTTCGGGGAGGGAGGTATCACACATGTTTACCAAAGACAGTAAACCTCATTGGAAAGAAAAAGATCACTAGGGTGCTTCGGGGTCATGATGCCCGTACCTACCTGAAGACAAGCTCTTAAGGTTCCCTGATATAATCTCCAGGGGCAGAGTGCTCCTTGAAACCCCCAGACATCTGGTCCCACTTTAGTCACCACACAGGTGCTCAATATTCTGAAATGTTTAGCTTATAAATATATGGTAATTCAATTATCAGTCAACGATATAAAAATATTTTTGAAGAATTATCTGTAATATGAAATTTTTATTTTTATAAAAAAAGCATCTAGGTGAAAAGGGAATCGAATTGCATTGAAAAAATAATGGGTGCGTATTTATTGTAAAAAGTTACAATATTCTAAGAACACATTGACAGCTAACATTTCAGATGTTATGTAAATACTAAACATTTTTTTTTTAAATGAAATGAAAAAAATTTGATTACGAAGAAAAAAATCATTCTGTAATCAATCAATTCATGCATAAACAGAAATTCACAAAGCGCCAATATAAACTAAAAAGAGTGGTAGAGCGCGGACGCCCCGCAAATGCCTTCTAGAATGATTCCCGTTTTACATATGCAAATAAGAATGGGGTACCTATTAATTTGATGTAGAGAAAAAAAGGGACTGCTGCAGATTCCGATTTGAACCTCCGACCCCTGAAAGAAAAACGGTGTTTATCATTTTATTTTACATATTGCAAGAGTAACCAAACTGGAAACGGACTTTTAATAATTTTAGTAAGAAAGCAATATTTCGGCCGATACAAGTTTAATAAAATTTACAAACCATTTAAAAACATGTGCATCATATTTTAAATTAATACATAACAAAACCAAACTGGATTCTTGCCAAAACGAGTTAAGTTATTGTTCTCGAAAGATGAGATTTACATAACACACAGACAGTACTTCGAATATATTTATATCCGATAGCATTGTTAAGCTATTGTACGTCGTGAATATAGAAAACTAGTTCGTACCTTCTAATAGACCGTGATTAGGAGAATTAAGCTTTTAAAACTTCTTAGTCCATGCAGTCATTATTACTACAATATCCAACAATCTCAATGTTATGTGCGCTTTTATCAAGATCTATATTATATATTTGATTTTCCATAAATAGAAGATGTACTATTTAAAAATATAAATCAAAATAAGAAACAATTTGTTACCTATTATGTTTTAAGTTGAAATACAATTCCACAATATCGTACTGGCGACGAAACTAGTTTAAACAAATAATAGTTAAGAGATATGAAGACAACTCACTGAACATCCAATTCTTCAAACTTCTACGCTTCGCAAAATGATGTACAGCTGCATTTAACATGCGGCAACTAGTGTCGTTCCACACGATGGTCCTCGGAGTTGAGATTCAAATCCAAGATCTACGTCAGAACTTAACAATTTTTTCTGAAAGTCATTATAGTCCAGCGGTAAAGACGTGAAACCAGTTTTTACGGAATGGATTTAAATCGATTACTGTGAATCAAGATCGGTTAATCGGTATGTGAAAATTGCATTTTTCAAGTAAAAAATCCCGAACATAATCACTTCAAGATATTGATGGTATAAAATTATCTTTAACAAACTTCCGCTCGTTTAAATCCATGCTTGGCATTTATTTCGCTCTCATAAAGACGAAAAATCATCTACTAAACATCCGACGTACCAACCTATCCGAAAATCCTACTTTCAGAAAATTAAATGCCATTTATCGAAAACTGGCTCAGAACCTCGAGAATGCCGTAGGCGTAAATAACCTCCCAAAAGCATTCGTCAAAACTTATTGCTAATTCCGCAAATTAAAATGGTTTACAGATGTGTTTCCTTCCGACTTGTATGGCATTCAAAAGATTAAGCTTGTCGAGTTACTTGTACGAGAAGAATTTGTCAGTTGAGACGAAAGAAAGTAGAGGTATCATTCTGATGGCTTTTAAATTGGGGAAGTTTATTCTGGCACACGCTTGACGCTAATCAGGTTTCGTCAGCAATTACACATTTGTAATCATATCTTGTTAATTTGTATAAACTTGGGATATTCCCAAATTTTTTTTATGAATGCAGTAGAATCATTAACGAAACAATTTGTCAAGATAACATTCCAAGTCCATTTCAATTTCTAATTATAGTTTGAAAGAATGCATACATTCTATATGGTTGAATAAAATCACTTTAGTATGGAAAATGCATTTAATAATATTTTCAAATATGTGTTTTAAGACTTTTTACAACAAAAATTATGGACAAATGATTACCTAACGGAAAATAACAATTTAATTGAAATTAATTTTCTTGATAAAAGATGTGCACATTTATATAGTTTGATTTCACGAAAGCAAATTAGTGCATATTAATGTATTATAATTTTACCTACGTATAATTAGATCCATGTCATCTACACATTGAGCAACAATTTTACTTATGAAGCGAGAAATTGTATATTTATTAATCGTTCTAAATTTCAAAAATTCGAGTGTATGCGTAATAGGCACATGAAACCGAATAAATAATTTTTTTTAAATCTGAAAAAAAATTGATTCAACTATAACTATTCTTTCACACAAGGTTAAGAAGACTGATTACTTAAAAAAAAATTCACAAAATAATAATGTACGATTAAATAAAAAATATTAAGTTTAAAAGCAAATCATTTGTGAAGAATTCGATCTAAATCATATTTTGAAAACTCTAACACAATTCAGAAAATTAAATGCCTATTGAAAATACTTGAAACAAGAAAATTGATTTTGTTTATTTTGGGTATTATTAACGTCGCACTAAAAGAAAACACGAGGGCTATACAAACAGATATTGAATTGTCCAAAAAAGTTTAAATTGTTATAAAAAAAATTCTGTCGTTGAAATAATCAATTTCTTAGAACTGAACAAGCTAAAACAAAACAAAAAATGCATGCTTTTTGCTAAACGGTGATCAGCAAAAAAGTTATCAGTCTAACTTATCAGTACTTACGAAGCGAAACTTTATGCTCATTAAATAGATAAAAGCTTGAATTTATTTGTTGTTTTTGTTAGAGAAAAATAAATGTTTTAACAATTTGAGACTATGAAAAATGAACAATAACATGTAGCTCTAATAATCTAGCCTTGACTACAAAATTTAATTTTTTCGCGAAAACACAGCCAAAAACAATTAAAAATTCATATTTTTTTCCCTTTACGTTTTGGAATTTTTAAGCACAAAAAGCAATACAATATGCATTGAGGCGTTAAGAGAATTCGTTTATTCGATTTTAAACAAATTAAGGTTGTCTTCGCTCGTGTTAAAGAATAGGACTAACTAGAAAACGCTTTAAAATTGAAAAATACTCAATATCAGTACCATCTTATAACTTCATTTGATAAGAAATTTTTATTCTAACTATCAGTTTTTAGTGTTTTAGTCCACTTTCACCCGCGTAAAATAAGTTCTATATCTCGTCAATTATATTTTTATACCAAATGGATTTTTAACTTGTTAAAAATGATATTACACGATTAATGAATGCCTAAATTTTAAAATACAGCATAATATACTGATACACGGAGTGACAACACGAATTTATATCAGTATTGAACATTTTTTAACTGAAACAGTTCTGCGTTCCCTTCTTTTCATTATCAGACGCAGTCTTACAAAAACAAAAATTCAAAATAAATAAAATGACAGTTTACAGTCAACCACAAATCACAGGTTAGCCACAAAATTTGTATTAGGATTCAGAGAAAACACATAACAAGACGAAAAGAGTTCAAATAGGCGTTACCAATTGATAATTCATGAGCTTCGATTGATTTTGTTTTTAAAATAATTATAAAAAAAATATTTTAAATGAGTGCATATTCAACATAATTCATTTAAAATATTGGTCAGGCATTCGAAGTTAAGAAACCAGAATTTTGAAAGTGAGAACGAGTTTGAAACACCCTTAGATACAGAACATTCGATTAAGGTCCCGAAAGGGTCAACTGCTTTAACTACTTTTGAGACTTGAGTTAACCTGCATTTTGAGTAAGGTGACACATTCATCAAAGTGCAAGTAATTAACACTTCGGATTTAATACAATCCTTTATGCATCCTTCGTGCTTCAGTCATTTAATGCTTGTTTAAAGCTATAATTGAACTCTGCCCTATATTATAATACTTTGACTTTAAATTGAATAAAACAATGAAAAAGAAAGGCACGCGGAAAGTGATGAATGACTTAAAATCTATTGAGAAAATTTGTTTTTGGAAGTCAACTTGCAACTAGTTTAATTTTAAATTTTACATGACCATGTTTAATAAAATTAGGTTCTAAAAGATAAAATATTGTTGTTTACCATTATAGCACTTAAAAACTTAATTCATATAGAACTTGCATCAAATAACCTTTTATATTCCCAAGATCCATTTACATACGTTAACCGAAATTTTTGCAAAGAAAACTAATAAACAAGATTCTTGGAATGTAAAAAAAAATGCAATGAAAATATTTATAAGCAGCATTTATATCAATTCGCTAAAATATTTTCGCTAACTTATTGAGTTAATATTTTTCAAAACTAAATACTGTGCTACTTTATTTCAATAGCTAAAATCAAGAAAACTAAAACTTCAAAAATCATTCAGATTTTAAAATCGAAAATGTTACATTTTCAATGCAATAAAAACATTTTAGGTTCTGAAAACTTTCATTATAGAGTATCATAGAAAGTACTCAAAAGTTGTCCAAATGTTGATTATATACATTGTTTAAAAAAATTCAAATACAATTGGAATATAAACATTTAGAGCGTATGACTATTCAACAGAAGAAATTTTTAATAGAAGCAAATAGTTTAGTATGAAGTACATTGGTATACTCGTTGCTTATTCACACACGTTGATTATTTTGAAATGTACATATTCGTATATAACATTAATTATATAATTTTTTTCTATTTCCTAAATGATATTTATGACTTACAGTTGAATCCTGAACATGCTTTCCTTAATATGATCAATCTTTTGACAGCCTGACATTTGAAAGGAGTTCGATTGTTTACTAATGTCAGAAGCAACATTAGGACTATTGGCGACTTTTAATAGAACAATTCAAAAACTTTTTACTATAATCCTATTAGACTAGATTAACTGAATGCAAAGGGATATTTTTTAATCGGCACTCTCAAATTTAAACCCAACAGTGAAAGAGTCTAGACAAACAAGTCTCTCTAACAATTGTTTAGCAGTATTTTTTGTCTCGTCTCTCAGTACCCTTAATGCTAACTAAAGCAAAATTATATGTAATCTGACAAATGTTTAGAAAGCGGTGTCAGCTGTTCTCTGTATACACAATAAATGCCCATAAACTGATTCTTTGTGATTTCTTCATAAGTACTTCTGTAGCAATAGTTTTGCTGACAGATGAAAGATAGATGCACGAAAATTGCTTTGATAATCATTTCATCCAATGCAAAGACACCGTGATGTTGATTTCAAACATTTTTAAAAGCTTTTAGCCATCAAAACGTTACAGTACTCAGTAGGACATGATGAATTTAAATACATAAAATTATAAATATTTACAACATATAAAAAAGTACTCAAGCTAAAATATTACATGAATCAAAGAAAACTTTATAAAATCTTAGACTTCTTTGGAGTCTTTTTTTTTTTTTTTTTTTTGAAGAATATATGCAATACGTTTGTATCATCAACGACAAGTTCCTAGATTTCTGAATTTTTCGTGAGATTTTTTTCGGCTGTTTGACTAGGTTTTATTAGCAGTTCTCTGAAGCAGTGAGTTACAGGTCTACTCCAAGAAAAATACGCGTAAGCCTTTTCAAAGCCCCACAAAAGTTTGAGATTTAGTTTTTATAATAGTAGACGAAATAATTTACGAATTATGAGAAAATATACTCTAACATCATAATTGTCTAAAATATTTGATCAGTTTTCCACTATTTTTAGAACCATTCACTTGTTTTACTGATTATAAATTAAGGCAATATGTCAATCGATTGGTTAAAAAAATGTATCAAACTTATTAGATTAAAGTAAAATAAACATTTCAGGGCAATTATGCATGCTTGCAATTCAAATTCATTCCGAGTTAATAAACAGGCATTTAACAGGAACAAACGCAAATATGAAAATTAGATATCGAATTTCAGTTACTTTTTGAATTCTAGGAGGAGCATTTTCTCAAGTCAAATTTGACGTTTTGAAGCTAAGTAGGCAGTGTACTACTAGTGATGAATCTCTTAATTTTAAAAAACAGCTAAGCGACGATAAGATATTTGCGCAGGTTCGCTTTACTCTCCTAATCACACCATGCCTTTTGATAGGTTTGAAACCAAGCAGCAATAGACTGCATTCCACACAACAGAATTGCGCCACGAACCTGTAACCCACAGAATTCCAAGCCAATGGCTTATCGGTCAACCGAGTAGTCGGAGCCACGATCTAAAAATCATGATATGTGAGCTTATTCCCTCACATATCATGATTTTTATTATTTATTCCACACTTTATGAGAAAATATGGAAGTTTTGAGTCATTTAATATGCAGTAGCCCCTATCATTCAACATGATCAATAATGGAGTCGACTCCATAAATCATTGATCAATAAATCCTCCAATAATGTGTTATATCCCAAGACAAACATAGGTTTAATAAAGTAAAACTTGTGAGGTGTATCACTCTGATGTGTAGTCTAGAGTTGAATTAAGAAAATCAGTTTTAAAAAATAAAAGCATTTAAAAACAATTTCAAAACTTGGAGACTTTCAAACCATCAACAATACACAGTTCCACAAATATATATCCTTGATTACCAATTAAAACATCTACAAACAACGCCTTAAATTAGAAGGTTATTAATCATTACCATTACAAAATGCATTTCACACTTATGATCAATACATCGCGATGTTGTAACTTATTTGAAGGTACGAACAAATAGGAAATATATGCATAAGAAAACCTTCCACCGATGTTAAGATTCTGATAAGAGCAACATTTCAAGGCGTTCTTTTTGCCTTTCTGCATTACGGTAACGATGAAACTAGGCAATTGCGCGAACACGTGACTACCTTCACCGTAACCTTCACCTGTGGTTTTAGAAAGTTCGTTTCAGTAGTTATCTGTTCTTTACAATCTAGTCTAATTCCATCTTTTAGCAGTTTTCTTTTTAAATAGTCATGGGAAGACGCTATTCCAAAGGACATTTAGAAAGAAGGTTCTTTTTTCCCCCTTATTTTTTCATGATAATGGGTTTGCAAGATCGGGATCATTCAATAAGTCTTTGAATCCAGGATTAGTTGAATGTTATTCAACTGAAAATAACCGGAGAAAAAATACTTAAAAAATTAAGTTCGCATTTCCTCAGATATTTTAATTTTTGAGAGACTAATTTTTATCTCCAACTAAATGGATTAATTCATACATAATTTAACAATAAAATAATTAAAAGCAATTGCATCGAAGTGAATAAGTTTCTAGGGAGGCTAGGTTCAAGCCGAATTGAGGGTTCGAATCCTATGTTACTCAAGATCCTAGTAGGAATATTGGAGTTACTGAACATTTAATAGAACTCTAAATCATCCTAAAATGGTACTTGGTTGATTAATTTACGTCGCAATTCGAAGGAACATGATGGCTACTGGCGACGAATTTCGTAATTTTGTGCCTCGGTCAAGTATCGAGAACTAAAATCCCATTGTAAGGACTTTAAACTTCGATACATTTTCGAGTATCCACAGCACTGCACGAGGGATCTTTAGTGATAACAGGATTCGAGCCCACAACTTAACAGAAACAAAGCTGATCATGACCACTCGGGTACCACGGTTGATCTTCTAAATAGTGGAGAGAAGTTAGAAGTAATATACCAATTCAAGAATTATCCTCATGGCCTGAGAGTGTAGTTAAAAGTTATGGGTTCGTTTTTAGTTATTTTAAGAATGATTATATGTTCAACAGTCTGTAAAACTACATAATGGCTGTTGAACTAACAGATACTAGTTACCTTTATCGTGACTGAGAAATCATGTAATGAGAATCTCATTCGATTTCACTCCAATTTAAAATTTCAAAATCTCATCCAGTAAAGTTATCGAAGCTAAGTTGGGATTACTGGAACGGGGGAAAAAAACACATCATTTTACTGACAGAAATAACACTTATGATCTACCTATTACGTAATTCGAAACTTTGGCATTAAGCTAAAACAAATGATAGGTTAAAAAATACACACAAGATAAATGCACACGTCACCAAAGACCAAACAGAATCTGCAAATTATAAATACATGCAAGTAAATAAGAAAAAGACATCAATAGTTATTTCACGAGATCCCTTCATTTGAAAATCGACACTCAAATCCTGTGTTCCAATGAGATTCCAAACACTGGAAATAAAATTAAATCACAAATGTGATTAAGTTTTAATGATTCGAAAATTCAACAGAAATATGTAAACCGATTTGTGGATTTCATTAATTTTAGAAACTACAGTGTCCATTAAATTAAAACAATGATTCGATTCGAACAAAATTATCTTTTAGCTAGAGAGAGTGAGTGAGTGATTGAATGTGAAGGTTACTGGCGCAAGAGCCAGATGTAGCTATGCTGCGCCAAAAAAGGTTTAATTGCGATCTAGACATGAAGAAATTGAAAAAAAGACAATTGGTTGACAAGGAGGGTCGAAAATAGATAAGGATCGCTAGGGTATCCCGTGTTTACCAAAGGCAGAAAAACCCATAGGATAGAAAAAGATCACTAGGGTACCTCGGGGTCATGATGCCCGTACTTACCGAAAGAAGATAAGTCCCTAAGGTCATCTTTTAGCTAGAATCATTCACAAGCTACGAAATGGAAAGCTGAATTTTTAAAGATGAGGATAAATATTTAACTACCACTTTGCTAAAAATTAATATCAAATTGATTAAAAAGTCAAGTACTTTAAATATATATATTAGAAGTTTCAAAATTTCTGTTGCGCATATCTTTCAGTTCGTATGCAGTTGAAGTTCATCGTTTGAGGAAACAATTTACGACAAACAAATCCAAAATCAATTATAAAGGATTACGTTCGTCGTTGATGCTGCCATAATCACAAAACATACCAAGATGGGAGGGGGGAAATGAGGTTAATCATGCATTAAACGAATTAAAAGAAAATTTACGCGAAATCCACGAAAAAAATGTGTTCCACAACTGGATACCGAACATTTAAATAAAAGCGAGACTATCGGAAATTTAAAAAAAAAATTTTTTTTTGCAAGAGTTTTCAGCAAAAACTAATTTTAGTTAACTAGTGAAACTTAATTCCTAGTTAAAACTAGTTATAGTTAAATTTAATTCCATGTCTTGAAATACGATTATTTTCAGCTTCAAAAATGAAGTTTACTTTTAAAAATTGAGGCACACACGAGTGCTGTTTCGCTGGAAATTTGGTATCAGTATCCAAAACGTTAATACTGCAATAATCAAAGTTTTAAAAAAATGAAACATAATTAAAATATACCAAATAGAAATCTTGCATTTTTTTTTGTAACAGCAATGACCATAAAACAGCAAAAGTAAACGATTAATTACAGTAAATGTGACTTCAGTTGCTGAAAAAAGATAATTGTGTCAGCTATAAATTCATTGCAATCCATTTCATAAAGATTCATTGCAATTTCTAGCGTTACTGTTCATGTTCGTAAATATTTGCCAAGATCGGTAAATTCAAACACGAAATCTTACAAACAAGCCTAATATTCACCCACTCAAATAACAAATAAAAATTAAGAACAAGAGTTTTAAGTTAAAAATCAGCTCTTTAGTACATCAAGTTGCATTTTACTTACAATCCACATTACAAGTATTCAATATGCTATTTCATAGTACACAAAAAACATCGATGCCAAGTGAAATATCGACACAATATTTACTGCTCAATAATTATACAATTCAAAATTCCAGAAATGTTAATCAAATTATACTCAATAAAAAATATTTTTCCATAGATTTCTTTCGAGTTCATAAGACATCTTCTGTTTCAAAATCAAAAAAGAAATATCCCAAATAATTCAATTAAGAAAACTATTTTAATCGAATTATCTAGATTACCCATGGCGACAGTTTATCCATTTCACTTTCGCCAAGTTGGCAAGCAAACGCCAACATAACATATTACTTTTCTTACGAAATTCATTGCAAAACGAGGACACATTCTTTCCGTACTCAGTGGAAAACTAAGTAAAAAGTAGCCAAAAATGCTTTCTTACAAAATCGTTCTCCGATGCACGGAATTCCCCGAAAAAACTTGTCTCCACCCGTAAATGCGCTTTTTTTAGAGCTCTACGAATCAGACGCGAAAATAACACCAATAACTTTTCACGCTTTTATAGGCAGTGAAGAAAAAGAATTAAAAGCCTTGCTAAGAATGCGAATTTCTACGATATCTGATTTTTTTTTGTTTATGACAGATGCGACGATAGCAAAAAAGGATGAGATTTTAGAAAGATAAGTATTCGAATAAGGTTTTATAATTCATTACATCCAGGCGACTTTTTCAGTGAAAATTTTTCAAATTATATTTTAATGTGATGCTTAAATCTGCACTGGAAATTTATAATCTGATAACACATTTAACACACAGGAAATTATATACATTTACGAATGTTTACACCACTGAAAAACTACAAAATATTTCAAATGATTAAAATATAAAATTATCTAGAGAATAAAACCGCAAATATTTTTCATCATATTCTAGAAGCTAACGTATGTTCATTTATTTAATACAGCAGAATATTGAAATTAGGTCACTCAGATTAGATTCTTTTTCCGAGAATTTAGTCTCGGAAGTTGAGGTGAAAAATTATATTACATTACAGAAAAAGCTAATTAAATCTTAGAATTTAAAAATACATACTTTCTGAATTAAACTTATTTCCGCTTACGAATTAAATATAAATTTGCATTGATTTGTAGAGAATTATTAGCAATATGACACGCTTAAATCTTTAAACTTTATCTCAACTTAAGTTTATAGTATACATTATAAAAACACTTTTTCTGCATGAGTAAAATATTTAGTTCACAAGCGATATGTTTACGAGTTTAATTGAATTTATGGCACAATTCTGCCAAATATTTTATTGAAATACAATTTCCTTATGCCCACCTTAATTAAAATATTATGCACTTTCATTACAACATATGGAAAATGAAATAAAAATAACGTTGAATTATAAAGCTGTTAATTTTATTTTAATATGCCTTAATATTAATTTAACATCGAAATTAAATGAAAATATATTCCACAGATAATATGGTTTCAGCAGCACGGATGCAAATCGAATTGCTCATATGTAAAGAACATTCATATGTATATATTACATCAAGAAATTCATAGCTCATATGAAATTTTAAAAAATAACAGTAAGAGAAATATTATCTATAACTTGCGTATTTAAATAACAAAAATTCGAATGGGGAAGTTCAGATACATGTACTTGTACGCACTGCGCTAATCATACTGATAGCTACCTGGGAGTGGTACGCGACTGGTTATCATATTTGAAATTAAAAGGGTGCATTCCCACATATTTTAGGACATGAAAATTTTTAAATCAAATAATTTCTTTACGAAAATTTTTTTGTTTAAAGCAATAGAGAAAACTAATTCACGCTATTATGCGCTTCACTGAATTTTCCATATTGTGCACGTTTATATAAAATGAATACCAAAAGGCTTTTGCATAGGAACACATATTTTTGAGCATTTTTCTTTAAAATTTTAGTATCCACATTACATAAAACTTTCAAAGCAAAATTCCAAAGAGTAATATTTTCCTTCGCATGAAATTCATGAGCGAAATTCGAAAGCACAACTAGATGATTTTAGATTCCACTTTCTGTTCGAAATTTCAAAGCCAAAATGATCCTGTAGAGGTCCATATGTTACCCGAGGGGGCTTCTGGAATTTTCTAAGATCAAATAAAAATTCAAGTAAGAATATCCACAATAAATTTCGAAAAAAACTCACCTGCACAAGGGGCAGTTGGTTGAGGTCGATGTCACGACGTGGCTCAGTTCCGCAGACGATCATGGCCTTTCTTTTAATTTTATTTTTGTTGCAGACGATAACTTAGGTTACAAATTGCGAGAGCGGAAAAGCGCGTTTGAAGTGTGAAGGGGAACACGGGGCGTTCCGCGAACGAAAGGAACTTCGCAGGCCCGGTGCTCAGAGACGGACGGATTCCAGCTGTCGATAGGAGGCGCTGTGATCGGTGACGCAATGCCCTACGCGGCGCCATGTTTCGGTCGCTATGGTTACCACGTGCGCAAAGGCTGTGACGTATTGAGTACCCATTCAAAAACTTCCGCCGCACTCGGCACTGAAAGAGGGCAATTCACCCTTTTAGATCTTCCATTTTCGAATTTTCGGAAATTTCCTTAAAAGCACCGGAAGTCAGGGGAAGAATTTGAATTAGAATGAAGAGTGCTGTGGATTTCCTTGGGTATATTTCTTTTTATCGACAAGCATATATAAATGTCGATTTCTCTTGTCGAATTTTTGATAGTTGCACATTGATGAGATAGAAAAGAAAAGTTAATAACTACCTGGCAAAAAAAATATATCATACCTGGAAATAACATACAGATTCATTTGAATTGGTAATTTTTATAAGAATAATTTTTTCCATGAAGGTAAGTGAACACAGAGACGACTTCATCATTAGTGCTTTTTATTTAAATATTTTTTCGGCGTTCATTTCGTTATTGAATTCTAAAAAATATATATATCGGGCTACAGTTAACAACTATTAGAAGCATTAGTATTGTTTTTTAACATTATTTACTTGATGACAAATAACACTTACATTCTTCGTAAATATAATAATAATAAATTAGTATAAATTTTTACTTTTTTTTATAGATACTTTTCTGGATCTCAAAAAAATGGTACAGTTTCGAAGAGATTTTTAGTGTGTGGTGTAATATAGTAATACACTTATTGTCATTCATTAATTTTTGGTGATAATGAAAAGGTGATGATATTTCGGAATAAGGGCGTTTATGGTAACTTCAAAGCCCAAATGTTGCATTTTTTTTTTCAGAAATTGAATCTTTATGTTTAAATTGTACTAGGTTTTTAAATTCCGATGAATTTTGCTTAAAGAATATATATTTTTAAATATGTATATCATGTATAAATTAATAAATTGGTAATAACCGCGTATTTAAAGCTTGACAAATTGGGAAAGTTCGGAAAAAAATTAAGAAATATGTAAGCGTGAGAAAAATATCTTTGTTATTGAAAATTAATTATATACTCTTTCAAGATCAGAATATAATTTTTGTCTAATTTTTCTACGCATTTGAGTGAGAAGTCAATTGTCATTTAATCATTAAAAATTTTTGTCATTTAAAACTTATCATTTAAAAAATAATTTTAATATTCTTATGTGTCCAACATGACATTCTTATTCACGAAAAGAACATAATAAAGGGGGAAATTGTTATGATACTTTTTTGATAAATCTCTCCTTCAGTACACACACTCACACGTACTTTATATGTATAATACACACACACACACACACACACACATGTATATCATGTATTCGAAATTTACATTTTTTGCTTATTAAATACAATGACCACATTTGATATTTGTTTAGCTTTAGTTTTTTGTTTTTATATTTAACTTTTAAAATCATCCTTGAGAGAGACGCCATATATTTATATTCTTATTTTTACCAAATTTTGAAGTATGTTATAAATGTTTTCTTGCATTTCAAAAAAGGCACTTGTCTTTCCTAAATATACAGGAATATTTTTAAATAAAATCAAAGTAACGATAGTTTTTCCTTTCATCCACATTCTTTTCCGCAAATGTACTTCTATAATTGCATCATTTTAATGGAACAATATTTAATATAGTCTATTTATTTCGTTTGAAATGCAATGAAAATGTTTCACAAAGGAAAAGTACAATTCAATGCCTCAAAAAATTGTATTTTAAGATTCTAATATAATCAAGTGGATCAGATATTTAAGTAGCTTTTCTTAGTGAATGAAACATTTTCCTCGAAGCCAATTATTTTAGGATGATAAAATTACTCTCTATACGTATTAAAATTTGAATAATTTACGCAAAATTTGAATAGCTCATGATTTACGTGACGTGTGATTAAAAACGTAATTGATTGTTTACCTGAAGTGTGATATATGGCCGAAATGCGAGAATAATATAAATTATAAGTTAATAAGTGTTATATAAAGCTATGCTGCAAAGTTTGTTTTATATCACTTTGTTTTATTCTGTTTTATCGAATTTACTTCAGCTTTCAAAGCTTATGCAAATATGTAAAAAATGAACCGAATTTCACCATTTAGTTTTCCTGTATATAACTCATCTTTAAATTAGTGGAGAGGGAGAGATCAAAAAGATTTAAACGAAAGATGATCTGAAGATACGTCGTGATATAACAATTCAGTCGTATAATTGCTGATACTAATATTTAAGTCTAGAATTAGGCTTAGAAATTGATTTAAAAGTATTTTCAAATTGTATCTAATTTTCCTAAGATTTCTCTCCAAATCAATCGAAAGGAAGATATCACAAGAAATTAAAGGCGAGTTTATAATTACGTTAGATCGCATGTAGAAGACATTACAATTAGTCGTATAATTGCTGTTTCTGATAGTCATAACTATTAAGTCTAGAAGTAGATTCAGACATCGATTTAGAGTATTTGCAACCTTCATCTTATTTCTCCAAGATATATTAATTTGACTTCCGTTTATTTCAGATAGAAGTTTACTTTTGTTTTTCCTCTCAAGCTGAGATTTTTGAATACGTTTTGCTGAAATAAAAGAACTATTATATTCTTAACTTGACTTTGTTTTAAATTTCTGGCACGAGTCGTGGACATTTACTAAAAAATTAATAAAACATAATGCGTTAAGTCTCTACTCTATGTGTTCAATAATATTGGATTAATTGAATCAAATTTTTTTTATCTATTATAAATTGTTTAGTTCTTAGATATTGAAGGAAATTCTAAATTAGAAATGAAGTATTTTAATAATTATGATGCATACAGATGATCATTTTTCACGTACTAAATATAAATTTGATTCTCTGTAAATATTTATAAGTGTTATAAAAATCAATAAAAAGCATATTGTTCCATTTATTTTTAGAAGTAAAATTGAATAAGTATAGTAAGTAAATATATATATAAAAGAAAAGAAGTAAAAGCATCTTTTCAAATAATTCTTCTCCTCATGAATTTCTTAAAATCCAAGTAAAATTTAATTTTGTGGCGATTTTATTTTTAAACAAAACAATAAAAACATGTCAAGGAAGTAATATTTTATAGAAGTATCATAATTGAAGTAATGATCACGATAACAGCTGAAACATGTGCGTAGATGATGAATCAAATCATGTACACCTGTTATAAATAGTTAAATAAATTTCAAATATGTAAAATTATTTTAAATTCCTACAAAAACAAATATTTTTTATGACTGTACTAGGCATTGTTCGTTTGATTAAGTTATTTTACATTGATTTGATCCCATTCTGAAGTTACGTTTGAAAAGTTGAAATTCGTTTCATCTCTGAAAATATCGACATTTCTTGTTTTTTTTCTGACATCTGAATTAATGATTTGGTAGATTAGTTTTTTATGTATTACTTTTATAACTTTAGGAACAACTCTTCAATATTTATTATTGAAATAACGATTTCTCTCTGTTTAGGTTTTGTATCAATTGATCTGAAGTTATATTACTTTTACAGCATATTTTTTTCTTTTTTAGTTAGTTGACTGTAATATGACGAATACAAGTTTTTTTTTGGCAATGGTTTAATTTACGATGTATGTAAAATTTCTAATTTCTATTTTCTTAGAGGGATTAAAGAATGGATAAAATATATTCACTTTCTTCCGTAGAGTAACTAATTTAAGTTTCGTACTAAAATAAAAAAAGATCAGTGCACTAAAATCGGAAAAGGGACATATTAATTTAATAAAGATATAAATTTACTCAATATATGAAACGAAACTCTATTCCTCGCTATTTTTTATTTAACAGAAGATAAATGAATATATTTTAACAACTGTTTATCAGAGAAATAAATATTACATCAGATAAGACGCCCTTTTTGATCAAATGATAATTGTTTCTATTGATTTAGCTAGAATAAAAATTTTAGTAATTCCGATTTCCTGATGTTGTAGCTTATGATGCCGAAAAAAAATGTCAAAATGTGTTTTCAAAAAACTCAAAAAGCATTCGATGTTCCGACACATTCCATAATCCGGTACCGATCGAGTCGTTCTTTGTCCATAGGATTCTTTTCCTTGAGAGTTTTAGAGTTTGTTGACCTATCCACCAGATCACGACACTGCGCTGCTCGCATTTTCGTCCACTGTTAAACGTACCTGTCAGTTTTCATTTCTGTACAGTGCTTCTTGTTTTCTAGTGGGTTATGTATCATGTTTGCATTGTATTAAAATTGTGTATATATAGTGTACTGTACAGTAAAATGGTCTCGAGGTGTTCTTCAAGGGCTATGTTAACAAATAAGCGTAATCTTGTAACAAGATTACGCTTATTTGTTATCATAAGAGTAGATCGTCACAACTTATTTTATCTGTCGTTGTACTGTATTAATTTTTCTTCTGTTCTGTGTTTTTTTTTCATTACATCCAAGAATATTCAATAAAATTAATGTTCATTGCTTGAGGTGGCCGTGGTAGTTCTCTCACTGGCGGGGTGTGGAAGTTTGGAAAGGGAAGCGTCTGCTCAGAATTATGAAGTCCGAAGCCAATAGTTGTTTCTCAGTGCGAGGAATAAACAATCATTCACAATCAATGTTTGAATTTAATTTTGTACTAGCTAGATTAAGACGAAATACTTAGTTGGATATTTATATCGCTTACACAGGTTAAGAATGTTTGAAATAAAATTTTTCTTCAATTAAAATTCAATAAATATTATCCTTACATGATCCTTATTTAATAAATATAATCCTTATAAAATCTATGAAATAAACAGATATATGAAATTTGCTGATTTTAGGAGACGTTTAAAGGTATTTTACAGCTTCCTCCTTCAACATATATTAAAATATATAATCGGTTTTTAAATTACTAAATAATTCATTAAATGAAAAAAATGATACGTTTTGTTTTACGTCCTTTCCTTTAAATATAACTTTAAAAAGTCCAAAAATATTTCCTTTTAAAGGGTCATACGACAGTTAAACGCATTAAATCAAGCATGTTTTCCACTTTCTTTTAGTCTTCCTTTCTTCTTAAAATGAAATGATGCAATTTTTTTTATGTGCGATAATTTATAATTTGTATTTTGATAAACTAATTTTAAATATACATAAAAAAGTTTGAACAATTTAAGAAACATTGTTTTATGATAACGCTTTGTTTTCTCATTATTTAAAGATATATTGAATTTCTCACGCATTCCTAAGAAAAGTTTTTGTTTCAGAATATATAATTTTCGTTTTTTTTATACATAGCAAATATACTTAGAAATATTATTTAGCTAAAATATTTAATATTTAATGCAGATTTCAATTTTTTAAGGGTTATTGAAAATCTCCATAACACAATCTTTATATTTTTCAATGTATTTTTGCTTGCAAAGATATCGAAATATGTACAAAACATAATTTTAGCTCAAATGATGCAAAATAATATAATAATATGACTGCTCTATTTTCGTACATTTATTTTAAATAGTTTTTTTTACGTACCTTATTCGAAATGACGAAAAATCACATTTTAGGGAATGAGCTTTAAATTTTTTGTATATTAAAACTGACCAGAAGAAAGTTGTACATTTATAATCATACACCGGGAAATAATTAGAATATTTTCATGTAGTTTGTTTTAAAGTATTAAAAATATCTATATTTTAATACACATGTTTTATCAGAAAATCAATTTTTTTGAAGATCCCATTATCACGAGATACTTAAAAACATTATTTTAAATTCTTATCATTCAATAAGAACTTGTTAAAACATTTTAATAACGAAAGCTTATTACAGTTTTGAAGTCAACTAAGGAGTTTTGTTTGTCTTTTTTCCCCTTGAAGAAATCATAAAAATAATACCACAGTCATTTTCTTGATCAAATAGGTGTATCTAATTTGATTATTAATTCACTTCATTTAACTTAGAGTGAGAGAATTAAGCAGATAGAAGCACTTAACTTCTTTCATTAGAAGAGATTACGCGCAAATGAACGGGAAAAGAAAACATTAAAATACGGAGAAGGAGCTGCATCTTTAGCTATGCTCAAGAAGCTACTCTCTCGCTCGGCTTCCTACAATGAAAGGATTTTTTTTTTATAAGTAACTAAAATAATTGTTTTTTTTTTGATGAAACTTAAATTTTTTTTTTTTAATATTTCTTAATTTTTTAAATATATTTTGTTAATGATGAATAAAAGTTTATTACAGCTGAATAGAACACAAAATATTTTAACGAGAGAGAGAGAGAGAGAGAGTTATACAGTATATAATATTTCAGTTCAAGAATTTTTATGTCTTTTTATTAAATGGATGATACATTACTCAAGAAATTTTAAATGATGAGCATATTTTTTAAAAGTACATATCCTATTAACGCTAAAAAAAGTAAATCTACTGAAATGGAACGTGTAAGATTATCCAAAATGGTTTTTTTTATGAACAAATTTTGATTCATTAATTCTCAGATGTTATTTTTATTTTGATAAGAAATCACTATAACAAGTATATTATTTTTATTAAATATAAGTATTACTTACTTTTTTTCAGATTTAAAGTTTAATTTCGGGTGTTATTTTCGAGTGAAGCATTTTTTATTAGTTTAACAGAAATTCCTTTCGTACGAGAAGATATCGTAAAGCTTGAATTATTATACTAAAAAATAACGGAACTATCTGGATAAAATTCATTTTGTATGTTAATTGATCCTTATGCACATGATGTTGTAAATTACTGTTATTAATAATGACTTGTTTGGTTTCAGGAAGCCGTAGATTGGAGTTATTCACAGTACTGAGTTCTGCAATGAGGGCCTTTGAAAGGCCAAGAAATGCTAAGTGATATATATAACTTTGGATAGAGACTATTTATAAATAGAGAGAGAAGTATTAAGAATAATAAATAAAAAGTAAGTTTATATCTCTGATCATTTATCCCAAGAAAATATTCAAAATTATACGCAATTTCGGATTTCATCAATCTACGGCTTCCTGAAACCAAACTACTTAAAATTAATAGTTGTACTTTACAACATTATATACAATAGGATAAATTAATATGCATAGTAAATTTTATCCATGTATCTTGTTTATTTGTTAGTAAAATTTAAAACTTTAAGATGCTCCCTTGTCCTTCGTTTTCCTCAGTTAGTAGAGGAAAGATGAAATTCGATGAATTCGAATTATGAATTCGAGTTCCAGTTCCATTAAAGATTATTATATGGCATTATAGACTAATATTCGAATTCGTAATCTAATTGGTTCTTTAAGTCCTCACATGGCGTGGAAGGTGAGATATCAACAGTGTGGAATCTTGGAAGTGCAGATATCAAACAAGATGTCAAACTTCCTCGTTCTATCAGTTGTTTGGTTTTTGTTAACTTCATACTATACATAGATCAACATGACAGCTATTGGAGCGGACTTAACAATTCCGAGCAGCTGACATGCATAAACTAATATATATATATATATGGGATGAAGTTCTCCAGTGGCATTTAGAGGAAATTAGGATATATATATATATAACTTAATTTCCTCTAAATGCCACTGGAGGACTTCATCCCACAATTCTATTTAAAATACTGCAGCTACAGTTCTTTGAAATTACTATAGATCGATTGATTAATTATTTAACAGAAGCAACACGAGGGCCACTGGCGACGGATCTCGTAATTTTGAACCTCGGTCAAGTGACGAGGACGACACCTGAGCTTGTACCTTCCTTTCCAACAGTTTCCTGATTCTGATGCCCCGGTTGATCTTTAGTAGCACCAGGACTCGAACCCACGACCCGATGGAAAAAACATCGGCCTTGAGTTCGTGACCATGATCACTAGGCTACCTCAGCTTCTTGAAATTACAAGGTATTTTCCTAAATCTCTGATTGTATGGCTCAAACACATAATTAATTCGTAATAGGCTAATTAATAACGAAGTCAATTTATCATGCCCTCATCTTTATGACATTTCTGAAGGAAGTACTTAACTGTAGTTATATTCATAATTAGTCTAATTCGTGTAAAAGAAATACCATTGTTAGCTTCTATGCCTAATTTTTTATTAAATGATGAATGAATTTCACAAAGGAATGCTATTTTTAATTTATATTAATGATGAACATGATTCACATATTTGATTTACGTATTTAAATTAAATTACTGATAACTATTGTTGCATATCACTGAAATACAACGTGACTTAAAGATAAAAATTAGTATCGATCCATTTTAGGACAAAATGTTTCTTTATCTTCAACCTTTGAAGATATAAAAATGTAATATGATCTTTAAAATTCATTAAAACTCTTTTTTAAACGCTACGAGGGAAAAAATTGAAAATCTTGTGCAAAAAAATGGAATATTTTTGTTATTAAGGTGTTATTAACACATAATAGATTTTGTAAAAATTATATTATTTAATGGCTTTTATACATTTCACTAACAAAATATGAACTAGAAAGTTAAGTGAAATCAATTCATGTTTGTTATTAAAGTATGTATTTTCCAATTTACTATTAACTTCAAATTAAAAAGTACATTCCGAGGAAACGGGTTCGTTTCACTTCTTATGAAAAATTAACATATTTCTTGCATAACAAATACAATTTCTTTTTCAATATTTATGAGTTCGTATTATGAAACTTCTTAGAAACATTTATGAGTGTTTATTACAGTCTGTGCCAGAAAAACTTTTACGTATGCTTACAGTGAAATATGATACTAATAGCCCAAATTAAATAAGAAAACTGTCTAAAAATTACATTTTCAATTATTTACAGCACGTATCAATAATGCTTTCTATGTACATTAAGGACATACATGCAATGGTTTTTATGCTATAGATTAGCAGAAAGAAAGCTAAATTATGCTTTACGTTTATTCATGATTCAGGGAAACACATATTTTTAAAAATCAGAAATATTCTCAATCAAAAAGAAAGAATTCTATTACAAAATTAAATATAAATATCTGCTTCTGACTGAATTTTCTTTAATTCATCATTTCTTTTTGACTTATTAATCATCATCATCGAAAGTCAAACTAAATCTATAAAAAAAGTTATTAGCATTTGACCTCGTTAAGTCTGAACTAAAATCAAAAGACGAAACATATACTTGCATTGAATTTGGTATCTTACGTTCCAACATTTGTTTTTTAACGTAGTCGGATACCTTAATGACGGGACCAATCGAATATACCGTGCATAGGCAGTATATCGACCTTCATATAAAGAACCATGTTTCTGTCCAGTTCACGCTTTTTCCGAATTTTCTTCGATTTCATTTTCTAAAGAGGGAATTAGAATATTTTTTGCAGTGATATAAAAGGTAAAATAATCTGCTTGATAAGTAATTATTAGATTACTTAAGTTCAATATATAACATCAAGTGTTACCATGAGCTGCATTAGTACTTTGATACAGCTCACAAATAACATTACTCTTTCTAAAAAGGTAAATTAAGAAAACTACCACCGTAACTGAATATAGTGCGGTCCGAGTGATTTTAACATGTTAGAAATCAAACCGTTGATAGAAATGAGTTTGGCGCACATTGGCTCTATTCGATAGTCATTCCTGGACTTGAGACTGAAAATTAATTCTACTTTCAATGTTATACCCTTTTTCTAAAAACACTTTTTTGTAACCAAAGTAATGTGAGAAAAGCTTTTGAATTGCTTCATCATATCCATATTGAAGCAAATACTGTTAACATATAGAGACATATGGTCAAAATAATTAAACATCCCTATGATGCTTCATATAATTTGAAGGATGCAATATTGCAAAATTCATTTAGATATAGATAATGGAATGCGCATCAAAAGCGGTTCAAATTTCTGAGTAATTCAATTTTTTACACCGTCATTAGCAACTTTATTCGAAAAAAATTAAGTGGAAAGAAGTTACCCCAGAAATTAAAACTCTACTTTTCGAATTTTTTTTATTTTATGTAGCCATTCTCTCAAAGTATTTGATTTCATCTTGTAAAAGAACGACAAATTTAATTTCAGTACTTTTTTTGTCCACCTCTTTCGACAACACTTAAATTTTTATCTCAATTATGCTTTTCTAAGGAGTCCTTAAGATCTAGAATTACGAAATTTAGCTGTAATTATATGAACTGCGTAATGCACTAAAATTAGAAATTGACTTTTAGATTAAAGGTTAGGAAATGAAATATCAGCGTAGTATGATTTCAATGGAGCGAGTACATTTCGAATGCTGAAGGAGAACTGATGTGTCCACAAAAATTACTGTATAATAAATTAAATAGAAAAAGTAAATTAGATAGAAATGAGTTTTTTAAATTAATTACGATTGCAGGAAATGAAAAGAAAATTATATCTAATGAATGTAAAAATTCTAATTTTGTAAACGGGATTATTTTATTTTTTGTCGGCAGCAGCCAAGAATTTTCTCTAATTTAAAAAAAGGAAACCACGGAAGCAAGTTACTTATTTTAATTAAATCATAATTTAATATCACGTAATGATGCATAAGTAGTGAGATTTATTCAAAATGAATCTAGAGTTTAATAATATTTTTTTAAATGCGAAAGGAAAAAAACAAATTGTTTGATAATTCATCAAGTTGTCCAAAATATTTAACAATACTGAATTCTAGAGCATCAGTGAAATTTATAGTAAATTATTCGAAAATCATTTGAAATAATACTGATGATGGAAAAATGATCGTAAAATGTTTTAAGAAGAAAAACTGAAAAGCTGATAAAAAAAATGTGCCACTTATAAAAATATAATTTTGTTAATCATTTTAACCGAAACTCTATTTAATGAATTGTTAAACTCAGATATCTAGATGACACTTTTAAAATTATAGGATTAATATATATATTCCATTAATATTTAATTTGCGTATAAATTTTCAAATCTGGTCTTCGATAAAAATTCGAGTATAAAAATGTTCCGTTGGTTAAAATGTATTTTTATCAACTGTATTAAATAGAAATGTTATTAATTATATCCTCAAAAGTTTGTGTCAAAATGATACACTCATAATAACCAAATTAGCAATGTAGTCGTAATAAATTTTAATGTGTATTTCAACTTTAAAATTCATCATCTTAAAAATTCATGTTTAAAAATAATCAATGATCATGATTTTTAAATATTTTGAAACGATTACAACAATGAAAATAAACTCTCGCATTCAGAATGTTAAGAAACAACGAATAATACTATAAAAAAGTTTTCAAAACTTTATTCCGATAAAGTTACCGTTTATGAAACTGAATAAATGGAATCATTCATTTCTTTGGAACAGAATCTGTGGAAGAATAACATAAGGTTATGTAAGAAATAGCTAGATTGCGAAATATTTACAGATATAGTTTCAGTTTATCACTATGCGTTGTATAGTTTACGATTAACTTTTCTTCTGTTTTCTTTTCCAAGACGCTTAATTTGCTAAAAATTATGTCAATGTTCTAAGAGCTGAACTCAAATTATCGATTTCGAAGTAGCCAGACGACATACTCGTCTGTATTTTATTTATTTTTGCTACTACTAGATAAACTATAATCGTCTGCTTAGTAGAGTAAAAAAATAAACAAACAATAAAACAGTCTTCATTTTGAATTTTTAAGCTTGTTTTTCTTCCAAAGTTTGAACATTTCACATCAAAGTAAAACGGATTGTAGATGAAACACAATTATTTTCCGAAGAAGTATATTTATTTCACTTTTTCTTTTTGTTTCGAAAGATGATGGCTTAAGATGACATATAGATATATTCATGTAATAATGAGGTTGACATGCATAAAAAAAAAAACTGAGATTTTTTTTCCCGATTGGTATCTGCATATCTGTCTATGATAAGTGGCATTTCATATTTCCTGAAAAAGATTTGCAGTCAAACAAAGGGCAAATTTTCCTTTCCTAGATCTTAATTCCATGAGATCATCTTTGTATTTAATAAAAATATGGATATTCATAATTTGTTTATTTCAATGAATTACTGCGAAATACTAGATAAACTAGGAATTAAATATTTAATTGGAAATTTGTAGATTATCGTGACACCATGCAGAAGGAATTTCCATCGTATACAATTCACAAAATTCTGTACATTAAAATAATAAATGTAACACACTAAGATTTCAAAAAGATTGTGCTAAGCACACACACATTCAAAAACATTCTGGATGCTTTTAAATTCACAAACATTCTTTCTAGGTATCGTTGAGATACTATATTTGATTTTCTTATAAAATAACAGGGATTTTCAAAATACGATAAATTTTGTTTGAAGAAATCTATGGTTGAAGCATAATTACTACACACTTAGTTATTTTTCACTTTGATTTTACATAAGTTCGTTTGCTCATTATGAAAACGATGTTAGATTTTTTTTTCTTTTATTTCATTTTTTCGTTCGAAATTTGTACTAAGAATCATTTGCTGTATTGTTTTTTTTTAACTAATAGAGAAAACAGAACTCTTATTTTAAAAAAATGATTCCTAAATTTGACAGAGGATTGGAGGGCTACGCAATTGCACTTTTCAAAGATAGGCATTCATATCAACTAATTGTAAGGCGATGTAAGAATCGCGGCTATATATTTGTAAAGAAAGTAATTAATAATACTATGATTAGCTGAATTTTTGAACGTGAAAGGTCTTACCCGAAAGCTATTTGAAATCCAGATATCTCTAAGATTATCAAACCTCAAGTTTTGAAAGGACACTCTCCTACCTAAAAAGCATTGCAATGAGGCTTGAAGTGTCATTCTCAAAATTATTCATAAAGATTTGAAATAAAAAAAAATTTAATCCTTAAATTCACATGTTTTTATTAAAGTTCATTAAAAATAGAAAAGCTAACAACAGAAAGCCGTTTAAAAATGATCTAGCTGTAGACAGATGGAGGTTTTCGTAGAATTGATGACATATGACTTTATTTAAGTTATTGCAATCGAAAACGAGAAATTTTGCACAATTCTTTTGAAGAAAAACAACCGTTAAAAAGGTTATGACATTCTTAAGAAATTTCCTTAAAGATGATTGGTGATTGCGGCAGATTTTTCTCTAACAGTAAGTTAAAACTGAAAAGTAAAACATTTCAAGTTATGCTAAAAAAAAAAAAAAACTCTCGCATTACCATGAGAAAAATTTAAAATCAACATTTTATCAAGAAATTCCAGTTTTAAAATGGAAAGATACTGTTTAATTAAAGGTGTCAAACCTATTTCCAGACCCGCTCTAATATCTAAGAAGCAAACGTCATGGGTCCGCACTAGATGTAGTTTTTCGGTGCTTCTTGATTCTTTTCGTAATTTACCTTCTTATGGAAGGATTACTGTTCCAAGTGATTTGTATCTCATTGCTTATATTGTTCACTGGGACGTTTCATGTTACATAATTTCGGTATAGAAATAGCATTATTACATATCAAAGTATTTCATCTTTTATATCACAACAAAAGTGTTGCAATTCCCACTTTTCTTGGAAATATCGATCTTCGTCCAAAATGTCTTGTTTCTATCACCTAATTTCAATATTAACATTCTAAATTCAAAGGCTTGAGAGTAATAGATAACACAAAATTATAATTAAAAAAACTGAATAAAAATCAATGTTTTTTTCCCTACATTTACTTGCATACAAGTACAAGTTAACAAACGTAACAGTACAAGTTAATAAACGTAACGTAATAAATGTATATTTCTTGTTTTCTGAAAGCATTCATTCATTTCATTTAGCCTACGTCCATTCGTGGCTATTCAGTCATTCGAGCCGAGCTTCCCAGTAACGGGTAGATATGCCCGCAGATCGTTGAATTAGGTGTAGCTCTGAAGGTGATCACCGACCATATTGGAGATCCGATATAACATGCAGAACATCAGGAGCCAAGTCGATATGGTGGAAGTACGCTAGAAGGTAGTCGTAGTGTTTAATGTTAAGCACATCAAGCAAGATAGATGAGAAGTAATGATGACGCAGGTATTATATTATTATGTTCGCTAAAACATTTTTTTGCTGTTAGTGGAGGAAAAAATGGTGTATTTATTTAACAAGGCTAATAATAATTCTTTGGTGAATATTGCGTTTTTTTCCCCTATAATAATGGGAAGTAAATTTTTTAAAAAATCAGCTATGGTATTATTGGTGAAATTTTGGTTACATGCTGTAATGTAGTGTGGGCTACAAAGATTTGCGGTAGTCGACTGCATGCAGTTTGACATGCTTGTGTTAAAGAAAAGTTGCATGTAGGCAAAGGCAACTTCCACAGTTATAACAATAAAATATTCAGAAATCGGAATGAAGCTCATTATATTTACATAAACACTTGTTAAATCAAATTATACTTAACCAATTGAGTTTTGTGTGTTTGGTTTATTAGAATGTTCTATAAGAGTGTTTGGATTCAATATGCGTTAGAAGGGCTTTGGAGAAAATCGCTCAAGAGAAATAACTTAAAAGTGACTGGAACCCTTTGGGCAAATGTCTGCTTGCATGAAAAAATTTGAGTCACAGTTATAGTAAAGAACTAAGGCTATCCGCAAGAAATATGGTATTTAGCATAGAACAACAAAATAAACATTTAGCATGACAACAAAACCATCTCCATAAAGTACAAACGAATGTCTGTATTTATTTAAAGGTTTCCAGATGTAATTTAATTAGCACGAGATCAATAAAATGCATAGCATTATGTAACGTCTTCAATTTGTCTCATTAAAATAAGCAGATTGATATGCTAAAATAACACTCAAATCTCCAGCAAAATAAAGTAAAACAGTAATTTGTATTTCCATCAAACATTTTTTTAAAGAAAGAATTGTAACATTTTCTTCAAATCTCTAATTATCACACAGATGTTTATTATTGCTGTAATATTTATTAGTATAAAAAATAAAAAATAAAATTTGGTGTGTTCCAATTTAACTAGACTTTCTAGTTACGAAGAAAAGATGTTTAATTTCATAAATCTCTTTATTGTATAGTGAGAATTAATCCTTGCCCAAACTATCTTTAGAGCCAGATACAGATGAGAATTTCAGTATTTCGTTTGTTGATCATGCATTTCTTATGAAATTATTTTTTGGTGTAGTTAAGTAGTTTGGCGTATATATATATATATATAATGATTTAACTTTATTCCTATTAGTTTCTCACAGTAATAATTTAATTTCCTTATTTTCCCCATTCTCTCCTTTAAAAGGCAGTGTTCATTCTTATTTCCTGACACGACTCCTTTTTAACTTAAATTTATGCAATCGCTGCTCTTAAAATCTGCAAATTCAGCTTTTCCCCACTCTCCAGACTTGTAGGGATGATCCCTACCAGACTTTACCACATGGTCTCTGATGTTTAAAGTGAAATTTCTCTGATATATAACGAAAAAGACAGCGAAGTGCGAAGAAGTATGGAAAGAAAAGCAGAAAATACCCATAACTCATTTTAAAGCATTTGGTTATCCATTTGATAGAAGATATTCAAAAGAAACCTCAGAAGCAACGAACTTGTTCGTTTGAAATGGCAAAGCCCCGGATCACTACACATTTTATATTCTGGAGATAAAAAGAAGATTGTCGAGAATGTCCCAAAAGACAAATCGTAGGAGAAATCAAACAAATCTCAACATGTCCTAGCTACCACTCGAAAACCTTGGGGGACTGTTTTGACATATTTTATTCTGCGAAAGATTATTAAAATTAGAATTTAGTAATCAAAGATTTCAATGTTCACGCATTTTTTAAAACTTTTATTCCTTAAATCCAGGTACACACGCATTTCTTTAATTATGTACATTCTGTAATGAAATTGACCACTAATTCTCGATGTGTTGGCATATGTTATAGTAAACAATCTCGTGCGTAAGACTTAATCGTAACTGAGGTTTTTCACTTTCACAAGCAGAATTAAAAACGTATTTACAGTATAAGAAATAAATATGGTAATAAAATGTGATTTTCTCTATATTATAGTAAAATTAAGGAACGATATTAATCTTGGAGCATTTTTCTGTCTGAAAAAAAATATTCTGAAATTTCAGTCGTATTTTAAAATATTAAAAGAAAACAATCTACCACTGAGCTGAAAATTTGATTTTTCTTTAGTTTTGCTGTTTACATTTATCGACCTTATGAAAATTGATAAATACTGTACTTGAAGTAAACGATTAGCAAAATCTCTCCAACGAATAAACGCAAACAAAGTGAACGCTATTTCGAAAATAGTTTACTTCAGAGTTATTGATAAAGGCTAATAATTCTAGTATCAAGTGACAAGTAATGAAGAGATGAAAAAATACATTTATTTATAAAGATTATTTAATTTCGATTATTTTATTTTGAGGATCTTGATTGTTTATATATTAGTTGCGTATAATTTATTTATCTTATTCATTTTCAAAAGTCCTAATTATATAGTTAGATTATTGTTCTTTTTTCTTTTTACAATACATAAAATTTGAATAAAGCATTGAGTGCAAAAGAACATAACGAGTTTTTGTAGTAATATGAAGCATTATAAATAAAAAATATCCAGTGTGAGCACGAATAGGAGTATTCCAATCAAACTCACCAGTAAAAAGGAAATAAAATTTATTGTAGCATATAATTATGTTTATCTCAATCTAAAGGTATGACTTAGAAAACAAAAAGTAATTATAGTTCATTTTGAGTAATAAACAAAAATACATACATTTTAGTTGAAAATGCCAATCATAAAATAAAAAATATACTGATTCGCATATTGTATTGTACTGTCTCTTTTCATATTGTTTGCATTCAATATAATTGTTTAGAGATTTTTTTTTATTATAAAAAATATGCGTGGCGTTATATTGAGGAGACAAGCTTCATTTTATGGAGAATCATTTTCAAAAAGAGTAATATGAAATGAAGAATTAGTTGAAAAGTTTCCAAAAATAGAAATGCATGCGAAAATTTTAATTATTGCAAAGAAATAACCGAGATATGCGGACAAAATTTATTTTGCAAAGAAATTGATCCTTATGTACTTGATGTTGTAAATTACAATAATTGAAGTTGACTTGTTTGGCGTCAGGAAGCCGTACATAGAAGTAACTCTCAGTTTGGAGAAGATAGAGTTTAATCTGCCGAGTTCTACAATGACGGTCTTTCAAAGATCTCAAAATGCTGGAAGAAATAAATTACTCTAGATGGTGACTATGTAGGGAAGTCTTAAGCATCCCAAATAAAAATTTAATTTCTATCTTTTTATTATTTTTTATTAATAATTAAAACTTTATCAATCTACGGCTTCCTGAAACTAAACAAATCTACAGTAATAGTTGTAATTTATTACATTATGTACATAGGAATCAACTGACATGCAAAATAAATTTTATCCAGATATCGCAATTCTTTCTTAGTAATAATTAAAACGTATCAATGTCTCTTCTTATGTGATGCATTAAAAATTGGCCAAAAAAGTAATGCATTGTTTAATCATCGTTAAATACACGATGAACTAATATTTTCTGAATTTATCTTACAAACAGCGCCATTTTCGATTCGCGAATGACTGTTTAACCTTTCGTGGTATTTATCTTCTACTCGGATACGAGTATGCTCTGTATTTTGGTATGCCTGTTTACGTATGCTTTTATTTGACGAGTGAACTGATAAAACGATAAGTACTTCACGTGCAACTGAATCAAAAAAGAAACAAACGACTCAACAAATCCTGCGTCTTTTAACGCGTGATGACATCACTGAACACACTGGGATCTTATCACCAGCAAAAGGTCGAGATGAGTTAAAAGGAGTCCTGGCTGGCTGATTCGAAATCGTCTGTGAAAGAACACTTCAGTACTCGACCATTTAATCAAAAATTCTTTCTGTATTATTTTTTTAATGACCTTGTTTTTATTATATTTTGCTTTTGTGAGAAATCACGCACATAGCAATGACACGCAACCTCCCACGAGTCAGTTATATAAACCGCCATATTTCAACAATCTAATAATTCTTTTGTTAAATGTGGCGATGAAATCTGTTGGGCCATTAAATGGAACGGTAATATCACGATTCTAAGGTATCGTCTTATGGGTTATTTCGAAATTCTGCTTAAGAGCACGACAACACTCAAAAGTGACCTAATTATTCACACCCCTTAATGTGGTTGATTGGGCTTTTATGGGTTTTAATATAAACACAACCTCAGGAATGGTGCTTTTGTTAAAAGCAATGTATCATCCGCTCACGAACAAGGCAATCGTTTCGTTATTTCAATGGGTACTCAGTTGAGTGAAACAATAACAGCAATTTTTGTGATGAAACTCGCATTTAAATTTGTTTTCTTCTTAAATTTCATTTTAGTTTAAGAAGATGGAATGCTGTACTGAATGATTACGATGTTTGTTCTTTCGTATATATTATAAATATTCCGAAAGTCATTATATGTGCATTAGAGCTCTGAATAGTTATGTAATACAAGATATAGTAAAAAAGAAATGTCGTGCTACAAGCGTGATAAAGTGTTAGTTAATAACAGAGCTTGTTTAAGAAGACCTCTTTTTATAGCGAATAAACCACCCGCAAATGAGTATGCAATTTCTAGTGGAATTTTTAAGACATATGATTATCCTAATTGTTTAGGTTTGATGAATCGGTTTCGAAAAAGCCAAAGCAAATAAAAAAAAAAAATTGAAATGAATGGGAAATCCCATAACGAGATCCTTCTTTCTTTCATTACATTCTTTTTTTTTTTTTTTTTTTTTATTAGAGGGAAATCCTTTAATATTTTTTTTTTTTTTTTATTTATATTTTTTTTTTTTTTTTTTTGGAGGTGAGGGGGAGTATTTTGTCTAGTTTATTTATTATTGGTTTCCTTTCACATTTCAAAAGTTTATGACGTACAAGTACGCAAAAATGCTTAGAATGTATGCATTTGAGTTGAGAGACAAAAAAAAAAAAAAAAAAAAAAAAAGTTTGGGGGGGGGACTTGTTAACAATCGAGGATAGTGATATAACAAAAAAAATTAAGTAAATTTTAAAAATAAATAATGGGATTTTCGACGAATGATTCCTTTAATGCTTATTATTTTCACTAATTATCAGTCCCTTTAGTTTAATATAATGTTATTTAAATTCAAAATTTAGGTGGTTGAGACCGCTGAATTCAAAATGCAATTGAAAAAAATTCGGACGCAATATGATCACAGTCGATAGAAGGAATTCCATAAAGAATTAAACTCTCAGATTAAATGTTATAAAATATATGTTTCATGTCTTATTACACGCTAGAGTTACTATACTTTTCACTCGTGAATTTTTAAGATAAAACAATGATGAATAAATTGACGGAAGCAAATATAGACCGTATGATCATGTGTTTGAGAGACGTAATCAGCAGCAGAGCTATGAATGGCAGAGTGATATTGTTCAATCAAAAAATATGTATAAAATCCACGTATTGATATTCCCCCCTCCCTCACAGTTCCTTTTTTAGGAATTTTTTTGTGGGGGGAGAGTTCGATAAGAGAGGGGAGGTTTGCTTGAAGAGGCAACAACTAACAAATAAAGATTAAGTTTCATAAAATATTTAGTCTGGAACAAAAACTGCATGACCCCGTTATTTTTAGTCGATTTCAAAAAATCAAATCACGTGATGAAATTTATTAAAAGGTGCATCTTTTGAGCAGAAAAGGCACAGAAACAAAATGCCTCATCAGCTGGAAAATGAAGAAAAGGGGGACTACCTCAAAAAATGTTACCAAAAATAGATTAAAATTTTTCTTTAGGTATATATGCTTACAGCTCCATGTATATATCAGCGAACAGCGAAATTTTTTTTTGAGACACACTATCAACGGGATGGATTTGTATTAAGGATAGATAAACAGACCGACTTTCAAATTTATATATTAAATTATAAAATAGTACATTTATTAAAGCATATTAAGCAGCAAAAAATAAACCTGAATTTTAATTATTTGGAACTTTTAACCAAATTCATAGCACCCACTCTTTATAGTACATACCACACCCAACTTCATTTAGGTGGACTAATTTAAGAAACAGAAATATGTAGCTTTTCTTATTTTGTACGTTTGATCACGATTCCACTACAGACCGGAAACCACATATTCATCATTAAAATATATTTAAACAATCATATGAATATAATTATAGGGTATAATGAAAATATAATAATGGGAAATATAATTATAAGCAATTGTATAATGTAAATATGCAATAAAACTGGTTTCCTGCATTATGTTTATTAATATTGGAAATTCTGATAAACTGATTTTTTTTGTGACGCTAAAAAGAAAGAACACATATCTCAAAATGACATGGATACGTGCCGAGATTATATCCCCCCCTTTTTTGTCTAATATTTAGTTTTAAACATGCTTAAATTGATAAAAAAAATCATTTCTTAAAAACAATACGGCGTGAAATACGTTTGCAATTAATTTTAACCAAACACAAAACTGCATTTTTAAAATTTTATTCATCGTAAAACACGAACATAGCATTTATATTCCTGTGTTCTGAAAGAAACAAGTCTTCAAAAACATAAGGTTGATTGAATAGTTTTATTGTTTTATTAACAACCGCACTAGAAGCAACACGAGGCCTACTGGCGAACCTCGTAATTTTGAGCCTCAATACAGTGACGAGAACGACACCTGAGTTGGCACCAACTGTCCTAATTTCCACACCACGCCTTGGGTGGACTTTGAACCATGACAGATTTAACGTGCTATCCACCCCAGGTACACGGAGGAAAATCCACGATTCGATAAAAACCGCCAGTCGCAAGCCCGCGACCATGACCACAAGGCTACCATAGCCCAGAAACAAAAGACAAAATCTTGTTCCTCAGGGGGACAATGCACATATATATATATATATATATATACACTTTGAAAAACGAAATTATCTACAAACATAACAAAACCAATTATTTTTGTTTTTAAAATTTTATTGCCATAGAAATATAGTTAAAAATGCACATGCACTAATATCTTTTTTAAAAGGGCTGCTTATGGTAAAATTTTTCTGTTTAACAAACATTTGTTTGAATATTTGAGTGGATATTGTCAAAAAAAAAAATGAATGCTACCATTACTAAAACATTCTCTGTCATTTTTAACCTTCTTACTTTGAATGGGTCTAATCGTCCCATTTCTATAATTTATTTCATGAGAGATCTTATGGCAAGAAAAAAGGTGGGGTATCTAAATGATATATATTGTGCTGTCTCTGTTAATAAATACAGCGATAATTAAATAAAGCCTTATAAAGATATTTGTTATGACCTAGAATAAATATAAGCCCCACAGGGTCTAATATACTCATACAGAAAAAATATTTTTCAACATGATAAATGTTTTGTGTTTAGCGACATAAATATCCTAGAAACTCTTTTCATCGTTAAAATTTTTACTGTATCAAAAGCTGGAATTTCTTTAAATAGATTTTATTAAAAAAATATTTGCTTAAAATAAAAGGGAAATATCATATCTTGTATTTCAAAATTCCCGATGTGCATTTCAAGCCGTGGATCACTCGCAATTGCATGACTGAGCAAATTTGTTTTGTGACAAAGAATGATTATTCAGTTAGGAAAATTATTTTGGCACTATTTACAAAACGGCTCATTTTGACTTCAGCAAAATCCATTGCCTTTTGCCTTTTCTACGTCATCGAATAGCATTTCATTTCAGTTTCTTTTTACTGATCTAAAAAAAACACACCTTCATTTATTAAAGAATAGAATTTTTCTCTGTGAAATAAATTCGTTCGCCTGTATGCGATTTAAATTGATCGAACTTATTCATTAAAGAATTAATTACACGTTTTTCATTTAAATGTTGTTAATTTATTTTTGGGCAGTTTTTTTTAGCAAACATCTCGTGTATGGATACGTTTTAAACAAGAAGGTATGAAATGACGGTCGTAAATATTACTGAATGAACTTTACTGGTACAACAAGGAAGACTAATTTCAACGTCTAGTATTGAATTCCAATTATATGTCGAATATAAACAAATTCTTGCTTCAAATACCATTGTATGGTAACTACACTGGAACCCATATCAATTGTTGTTTGTGGCTGGTTTCCTCAGTGGCGTCGCATTATTAAGCTAAAGCTGATTAGTTTAATATTGCGTATTTTAATAGAACACTTATTAAGGCGGTTTTTGAAAAGATTTCCTCTACATAACCGCCAAACATTAATTGAATTGGTAGATTTATCGCCAATTGTTTTAACATCTTTTAAGACATTTTTGGGTAGGCACTTAAACTGTTCATCACTTCACACATACTCAATCATGCAAACATTTGATTTTAGTTTGTCTCCTAAAAATATGGACAAGTGTCTTTCTCAGGTAACAATTAAAATAAAGGTACTTTAAGAGAAATAAAAATAATAAATTTATACATAATAGTATGAGTATATATAAGTGAAACAGTTTATAATTTGTTCGTATTTATTACGTAAGAATAACCGTAAATGGATAAGTAATATGCTGCACAAAAATTATATAGGCTACTATGAAAAATCAGAACTGCATATTCAGAATTAGAAAATTTGTATATTCTAAGAACTTTTCTTATGACGTAATTGCTGTAGAATGTAACAGACGAATAGTTTTTTCGATCTGAAATTTATTGCGATTTGCTTCGCAACGTTGAGTTCTCACAAGCTGATAAAATCGAAATTTAGAGTCTAAACCATAAAGGATTGAAGGGTTCAGAAATTTTAATAAGTACAATGCAGTAAGTTTAGTATTACAATATCTTGTCGAAACGAAGCACATCTGCAGTAAAGAAGCATACATAGACCGAAGATGTGTGCTTCTTTGGTATCATTTGCGAACTAACATACTTCCAGTCAAAAAATGTCTGTCCTTCAAATTGCCAGTGATCTAGTCAACCCAGCATTCAGATCTACAGTTCATTCTTCAATTATTCATTCAATTCATAGTCTTCAATTATTCATTCAATTCATAGTCTTCAATTATTTTTTTAAAATTCAAATATCATTTTATATTATTTTAATAACACAAACTTGCAATAATGTCAAATATAATTAAAATATTATAAATTCTATATTTTTAGATTCCAAAATAACATTTAAATTCGAATTATTCTAGGTTGCAATCGTAATTTGTTTCCTGACAGTGCATCAATTTATATTAACTTGGATAATTAAACTTATAATTATGGTTTAGCACAGCTCTTTCACATTTCTTTAAAGAAACACATACTTAAAATATATTACATATTTGTGATTTAGAATCCAGAACATAACACGAATTCGTATTATGCTGGATTTTAGTTATTCAATATTTACATCAAGTATCATTATATTGAGCAAAGATTTACTTCAAAATAATCACTAACCCATTAAATTACAATAACAATTAAAAGTAATGAATATTAAAAAGGAGGGAAATTTTTATTATTTATTTACGAGTTCAAATAAATGTAATATAAAAAAACAATTTGAATATAATAAAGGTCTTACATGGTATATAAAACTGTAGATAATCAAATTGCTGTAATGGTCATAAGAGTATTTAATCAAATTTATGTTTATAAATTTTTCCTTGTGCAATTTTATTTCTTGATATATTATCCATTCGATTGCTTGTTGTAGCTATTTCATATTGGCATAGTCATTTTAGGTGGGTTTAATTTTTATATGGCACACAGACAATACTCTCTCACTCACACTGAATAAAAATCTCAGTCACAGTGTTATACAAAATCTGTTCGCTCTTTTCAAAAAGAGCACATCACTTAAGCGATATAAATTGTTGAATCACATTTCTTGCATAGGCATAATTTATGACGGAAAAGAGCGGTGGAGGAAAAATGGTTAGAAACTTTCCAGAAAGATGAATTAGACATGCGTCTGCTCATTGAGAAGGAATAAAAAGAAGGAAAAGAGGAAGAAATGGAGAGGAAACGTGACATTTGTCTCACGTTCGGCTTAACCTTTTACTTGAGGTTAAGTTGAAAGTGATTGATATATATTTGATAGAAACAATGGAAATTAATTGGTCGTGATCGATATTCCTTTCTTTTAAATACAACTCTATTAACCCACTAAATGTGCTTTATTATCAAAATGATATTTCAGTGTATTTTAAAATAAATATTTGAATATGCAAATGTAGGCAGCATTGAATACAAAGTTCATAAAGCTAAAAAGGAACTGATTCGAAACATTATGCAATTATTTGTGAGCAATAATCAATACTTGACTACATTTATTGAAGAAAAATAATTGTTTATTGCGAATAGTCCTTTTGACACTGGATTGAATAAAAGTTTTAAAATAATCTTCATTCATGGTAAACGGGTAGTACTTAATTAAAATATATTATTGACATATACTCTTTGACTGAGTTATAGAGAGCTTGTGTTCATTTAAAAATTTAAAAACATAAGTAGAGAATGAATGGTGAAGTACATAACGTAAAGAACGTATTAATGTGATTTAAAAGATAAATTAGAATGGCTGAAGAGAAATCTAAAAAATGTTTTCACATATTTTGTCGAATTTCATCAAAATAATTTATTCATACGACAAAAAAATTGAAAAAGATTTAAGAGATCTGATGATTATTTCTATTTCATTAGGTATATGAATAAAATCTTAAAAATGCATTAGACTAGCCGAATAATTGCTATTCGCTTTTGAAATAGATTAAGTAAAAATAGTAGCCCATAGCTTAATATTGGATAATTGTTTAGGCAATGGCTTAAATGAAGTTTCTATATCATTGTCACTAAATAGAGATGGTTTTTCGAAAACAAATCCTAAGTACTTCTTTATGAAACATTTTTGTAGAGAATATTCATCTTTTAAAAAACAGGCTTTTCTTCTATTAATGAAGACCAACACCAATTAGTTAGAATAGTTTCAAATCAATAGGAGAGAGTTAAAAACTGCTTTAATTAAAGACTTTTTCATCAAATACTCAGATTAATTGCATGATAAAATCAGGAGATTTTAAAATTCTTACTTGCCGGGGTGTGAATGTTTGAAAAAGGATGAGCAACTTTAATTTTCCTTCATCATCTTAAAGTAAAATAATTGCAATGATTCATTGCTAGAAACTCGTAATAAAGTTTGAATGCAACTCTAATGAAACAAATTCAAATGTCTTGATAGCTATTTCGTTATAAAATATATATGAAGAGATAAATATATTCAAGAAATAAATACAATCTTATTTATTCATTGACATTTTCTCAAATGAAAATAAATAAAAGAAAACTTATATTTTATCCGAAGTTATTTATTTACGTGTATACTTTTCACTCACACTGAATCGACTATGTTCTGAAATTGCTCTGAGATGTATAATTTCATGTAATTGCATTAGCCGGGAGTTATATATTAAAAAAGCTAGCATTCAATGCATCACATGATAATGCGTGATTTTTAGCGCTCAATATCGAGTGTCAGTTGCATCAATTAAGCTGAAGGGGAAAGACCTCAGTGGCAGGAAATATAATAGACAGATCTCTCATACAAACCGGCATTGCAACGTTAATGCCATGGAGCGAAACCACTTTATTGAAGTTCTTTATGAAGAAAAAGGTGAAAAAACTGTAGGCGGAAATTATTTTTTTGAATAGAGTTGTCTTCAGAAAGTGTTGGAGAATTAAATAGAAGTGATAGTGACAGCAGTACTCAAACCTGATTGTTGATACAAAGTATTTATGAAATAAAAATACGTTCAAGTAAAATAGCGCTCTTTTTTTCGATTGAAATTCACCTACTTTTCATGTCAACATATGTCATAAGAGGCATTCATAGACGTGTTATATGTCCTTTTTTCTTGTTCTTCAGCATAATCATTAGTATCAATGCAGTTTCATTAATATGACATGCTGAAGGTTATTAATGATCCTCTGAACTAAGACGTCGTTTCATTAACATATTATTACTTATTAAAAGGAAAAAAAAATATTTAGTTTAATTATTGTTTATTTTATAAAATGTTCAACTGTATTTATCAGGGTAATTGTTCTAATAATCTGAAGAAAATTGTATGCATTTTGTATTCCCAGAGATATAATCCAAATGTTGGAAATAGAATGGAATGAAATTAATGGATTAATATAAAAACCATTTTCCCAGCAAAATCAAACAAACAGTTTGATAAAACAAGTATCTCTTAATTCTGACATAGAATAATAACGCTATCATCGATAGATTTAATCGATACCATTAATTTACAAGATAAATGTAAATTTGTTTCGTCAGAAAGTGAATGATTTCCCAAAAGAAACTAGTACTTAGATTAAACTTTTTTGTTTTAAGAGTGTCTTATTTTGGTTACTCAATTTAGTATGATTTTATTTTTTTTTCTTTAAGCGAGCTCTGATCATTTTTCGAAGTTTTTTTTATGCAAACATGCTAAAAAGGAAGTTAACTGTACTTTCCAGTTTAAAGCATAATACTACTTTTTGATATAATTAAAAAAGAACAAGTATGAGGGTGGTTCAAAAAGTACCCTTGTTAGGAATGGGAAATTTGACCGGTATCACTCACTCTAGTATCGTCCACTTATTGTTTTCCCTTTTTCCTAGAAGTCCATGAGTTTGACGCCCTTCTGATCCTAAAAATTCGTCGCAATAATTTTTACGGACGATGACACAGTTTTCTCTATCTTTGGAGTAGTTTCTCCCGGAGCAACCCGTTGTTCAGATTGTAACATATTTTCCGATATTTAATGATGAATTTCGTGACTCATCAACACTGACAACTCGACTTAATGACGACGACAGTTATCATAATTAACCTGTAATTAATTACATATTTATTTTGGTGCTATTTAACAGGTGACAGTAGCAACGGTAACACCACCTGGCTAAGAAACGCCATCTGTCGTCAAAACTAGGTACTTTTTGAACCACTTTAGTAGTAGAGAATTAGAGAGCTTAACAACGGAATTTAATCTTCTATCTGTAGATATAATTGTACTTCATATTATAGTGGCTGGCGATAATCAAACTTAGTTTGTATGGAATCTGGATTAATTAATTAACATGTGAATTACATTAGATATAGTTCACATTTACTTAATGCAAATTAAAAGTTGTTTATTTTTGATACCTCAATTCGAGGTTCTCTTTGATTGTACCTCTCGAGTCGAGCGTTTGGAAAACAATTTTGTTAAGTAAAGTAAACAAGTACTGCTTAATTCTTACTCAGACTTGTGAGAATTTGACTTTTGAACCAACAACTTGAGTTTTAGTGATATATCGAGATTTAGTGATACATTTAATCTCATAAATATCTTATTAAATACCTGTATACTTTTACAGGAAAAAAGATAAGACGTATTATACAAATAATATCTTATCTAATCGAAAATGCAAAAAAAAAAAAAAAAAAAAAAAAACTTAAAGACATATGTTTTGAATGATTGTAAAACTATGTTTGTAGAGGAAAAAATAATCAGATATATTTAAATTTTAAAAGCATTCGATATAAGAAGTATTCTTCACATAATTATAAATATCTAAACTATAGGATTCTGTTTATATTTTATTTTATGATTAATATTTCTCACAATCATATGTAGATATATTCGTAACAAACTTGCATACATTTGTATGATAAAATTCAATATAAATATTATTTGTGGAGGCAAGTACCTATCAAGAAAGCTCTGGAACAAAATTCAAATATGTACTATTATTATTGTTGTATTTATAAGGGTGTAAAGGATATTAATATCTATATATTAAGAAGAATGAACTTCACTAAATTTTTTTTTTTGAGGAAAATGAAATTAACAAAAGTATGTCATAAATTTCTTTGGCTAGAACGCAAATTTAAGTTGTGGTGTAAAATTTATTCCGTTTACAGTTTGTATGTAAAAAAGAATAATACAAATTGTTGAATTAAAGCAGTGCGAAACATAATTCTCAAAAATATTTGTACATGAGCATCGTTTTCTAAAAGCAAATTGCGATCAAAACACGAAAAGCGTGTTGTGAAGGAGAAAATTACAATTTCATCTTAATACATTCATCAAAAAAGTGTGACGCAAATTCTTTATTTTTCTGCACTTAAAAAGTTCCATGAGTGTGTAAAGAAAGTGTTTCGAAACTACTTTTAATTCAATTCAAATCATGAACTTCAAGTATACTAGAGGTTGACGCGATGGAAAAAAGAGCAAATCGTAAAATTATGAATGATTTATACTAAAGTATTCTTATCTAAAAAATATTTGCATTGTTTTTTGGTGGGAAACCCGTGAGGAATAGAATTTCTGATGTGGGATTTCCTAAATAGTTAGAATTTGTGTGTTTTGTCTGTTGAGATATTAAGAGAATTTTGAGTCTCAAAATTGAACAATAGTTGAATATATTCTAGTTTACGAGTTATATATTTTCATGAAAATCGATGCTGGATTTTATAACGTTATCGCAACTGGATATTTTACTACTTTTTATCAACTCAAGTATGAAACAAAAACTCTTTCTTTTCTTACTGCTATTGTACAATGGTAATTGAGACATTTCAAGAACAAGTTGAAGCAAAATTTTACAAAACAATTCATTCTTAAGACACGAAACTATAAATGAAAAAAAATATGCTCTTAAAGAAAATACTTATTTGAACAAATTTAAATTACATTCACCGAAGTTTTCCTTTCTTTAAATACCGGCATTTAGGTTTTTAAAATAAATATAGGGTGTTAATTTCAGTACGACTACCTAAAAAACTATTGTTTAAGGAGCTATACTTAATTTTTAAGAATAGAACCTTCGAAAGAAATGCTATTTTCGAATCGAAATTTTTTTCAGCATTAACATTATATTCTGGTTTTGCCAACTTACAAATAGCATAATTTTAACTTGCTACTCCTTTCTGTTTGAATAATCTTGTTCAATACGAAATGTTTTTAAATTTCGTTTCTTTTGCTAAGATATTAAATGAATTTTCAGCTTTTATTCTAAAGGCAAAAACTACATATAGATTGAATGGTTCTAAATTTTGATGACATTACAAGTATAAAATAAAAAAAGGGCTCAAAAGTATTATACAAATAACTAACAGAGTTTATATTAATATTGGGAAACATTTTTTCTGAAAAAAATGCTCAAAAATTTGCATACTTTATTACCATAGGGTGAATAGGATAAAATCAACGAAAAATAATAATAGTATTATAAGAAACAGAAGTGACTTGCCGAAAGAATAATGAATTTTTGTAGTGAATTGAAATGAATAAAAATTATCAGTAACTTTAAAAGCTCAATTTTTATCTAAATATTGTTTGAATAAACTCAAGGAGAATTTCTTTAACAGAAAAATTAGCAAGACTATTTACAACCTATTTTCCAACCCATTTGTAGAAGAGGTGTGTTGGTTTATTTGCATTACATTACTTTGTCTTTTTCATGTGCCAGTTTTATTTTTGTTCGTTGAGACACATCGCAGAAAAAGTTTCGACATTTGCGCATTCTGTTTCAAAATATTTCAAATTCTACCTCTTATGAAAGACTATTCAACAGAGCTATGATGGTTTTTTTTATCTGAGGTTCATCATCATTATTCAAGCAATTTTTTCTAATTGTTTGTACTCATATTTCATCGAAGATATAAAAATTATTAGTGTCATAATTATCACACCCCTGTTAATATATACCTGGTTTTTAAACTTTGAAATTGATGTTTGTAATATCTGTTGTTTATTTAAGAATATAAGTTCCATAAAATCATCCCGGGCATTATTTCTTAGAAATAGCTAATTTCTTGAAATATTTTTAAAAAAATCGTCTGATGAATTCGATATTGATACAAATAATGTTACGTAACTTACCGTTTTCTAAATTTGATGTACAATCATAAAATGTAATTGTTCTTGTTTCATTTTATGTAATAATTGCGCAAATATTTTCCCTCAATTCTGCATCTCTTTTCGTCATATTTTTAGAAGTGAAATTTATCTAATTTTTTTTTCAGAATCATTATTTTTGATGTCTGAGTTTTGCATTTAACAAAGTCCAATTGAGTTGAAATTTTGCTCAGCTCACGTAATTGCTTTTTTAAGTCTTAAATTTTCAGACTAAAAAGAATGAAATAAATATAAGTACAAAATAATTTTAAATCAAGCTTTTATTAAAAATGGACTGAAAAGTATAAGATTTTTTGTATGCAAAATAATATTTGATTCATCAAACCTTGATCTCATATATAAATGGTTATGATATTTAGCTTATTGGTAATTACCTAGGTATATCAATACAAAACCGCTCCATCTTTAAATTAAAGATTGATTTTAAATTTTTTTTTACTTATATTTACTAAATTGCGGGTTCACGTACACAAAAAACATATTATTTATATCACATATATCATTAATGAAATTTTTTGTGTGTGAGCAGAAAGTTTAAATTAGTCTAAAATATTTGATTACTGTCCTCCAGCATAAAATGTTTTTCTATTCTCTGCATAAGCTTATAATTCATAACAGTACGTTTTGCAAAGTTATGAGAAATTTAAAGCAGTGATTTAGATTTTTTATTAGAGCCTTATTAAATTTCACACACAAGTATTTTTCTTCAGTCTTCTCGTACAAAAATTGCCTCTTCCCTTAACATAGTACATTCTTGAATTAACTCCTTGCATATAAAACCCCTTTTTACATAGAAATAAACTATTCAACTATACTGAAATTCAACAATATTTTTTGTATTATTTACGCAATGAAATATTCTCACGTTGATTTCTGAAGCATGATAAAATGAATTCTGTTTGAAATGTGTATACAAGATAATCGATCTTCTCGTATTAAAACGTGAGAATTTAAGATACTCCCATATATCATTCGTTTAACTACTGAAACGGCCTGTCACCACCATTTCCTTCAATCATCATAAAAAGATCGATCCGATATCTTTGGGGTATTATCAGTTTTCTGTTGAAGAGATATTGATGTCTGCTACTAAGACACCTGGAGGACAAAGATGATTTAAAAAATGTAAGAAATTGCTCAGAGTAATGTCGAAAAATTGGGATATCAGAACACGATAATTTCTGTTTGGAAATACGTGATGATTCTATTTGTTTATACTTTAATTTTCAAGCCGTTTTCGTTGGATTTCTTGAAAATTTATTTTAAGAAATTCCATTTAAAAACGTATTTACTAAGTTTTAATCATTTGAATTTGTCCAGTTGTAAGAGATAAATTTAGTTTGATGAGAAACATGTAGCTCGCAATGTTATTAACTAAGAAAAGATTTTTTGAATTAATTCAGATTTTGCGGGAAAAAATCTTTTCATTTCCTTTGGCGTATTTTTGTTTCCTTTTGAATTGTTAACCGCAGTATAAACTTCAAAATGTTTTAAACATCTATTTTGAAACTGCTCACATCTCTAAGACTTACCATGTAGTATCTAACATATTCATAATATCGTTTTCATACAAGAACACTAAGTGCAAGTTTCCCAACTTGATTAACATTTTAATAATCAGTGAATGATTAGATCGGAAACATTTTGAATTTAGTCTCGATGTTCCTTTAACTGGGAATGGATCAACCGCACTTTGGTTTAACCGGCAACTTAATCGAGGAAAAGACTTCTCTACTATTTATCATGATATTCTATTCAACGCATGCTTCCTCCAGATACCCATGACGTCTGTTTCCATTAGAAATCCTTCGCACTTATTATAGATGTAATTATATATAGACAGAAAAAATATGATTAAATTAGTGATTTAGTGTTTACTTATGTCATTCTTAGAAGCAACTCGAGGGCTACTGACGATGGACCTCGAAATTTTGAAACTGCGACAAAGACACGGACAGCATCTGAGTTGGCATCCCCTCTAAACTTCAATACCACTTCATAGAGCACGCTTAGAACCCAGACAGATATAACGTGTATCAGCTCTACTACAAGGCGAGTTTTAGTGGCACCAGGATTTGTACCCACGACTCAAAAGAAATAAAGCAAGCTTTAAGCTCGTGAACATGATCACTAGGCTACCGCGAACACTTCGGTTGTATTGAATGTTTGTCTCTAGCTCCGAGTATTTTGTAGAATTCTCTATTCAGTAGAGAAAGTAGACATATGATACATGGGAACTATAGTCGTTTCGTGCGGGTAAGACCCATATAAATTTTTGCATAGTTATTACAGTCAAGTGTGTGTACTTCATAAAATTGCGCTTAGCCAGTCATTTCATCTCGGGCCCGGTGATCGATTACAAACGTAGCTTCTTTAGGATTCATCGTATAGTTATTTTTTGAAATAAAATATATATATTCAAGAATATTTAATTTTGTTTTCTTGGGTGTTGTTTTATTAAATTTAAAATAATTTTTGATTAGCAGTTTTTTGCCTTCTAGTATAGCACGCTAAACTTCAAGGTTTGAAACCTAGATTTGATTTTTATACCATCACAGCAATGCAATACAATATCGACAATGGTCAAATATACATTTGAAAACATGTCCAATTAAAATGTACTCTTCCTCTTACTGAAAAAGGGTTACATATATATATATATATATATATGTAACACACACACACATATACATGTATATATGTGTGTGTGTGAATATACAATAGCGGATGCAGGGGGTAGACGCCTCAACCCTTGTCTGTATACCTATCTGAATAAATCCCAACCAAATTGGTTCCCCCCCAAATTTAAAATTATTTATTTTATTGTTTTACTTCAAAGTTGTTTGTTGTGTTACAGCACAGGACCGAGCTGTCTATCGTACTGAAGTTTTGGTTCTGTGTTTATGTGAATTCGATTCTTGAATTAATATTTAGTTAAATTAATTCTTTTTTTATTGAGAAAATCCAAAAAGTAATGAAAAGTGGCTTTGTTTTTTTTATCTGTTTGAAGTAAACTAATTCTCTTAACCCTCTCTGTCTCTCTCCTCTATGTATATATATATATATATATATATATATATATATATATATATTCATAAGACCAATTCCTGCTTTTGAATAATGATTTTAAAAATAAGTTGGATTATAAAAAATACTAAATATTTCTTTTAATACGTAAAATAAGTTAAACTGAATTTTAGAATAGATATTATATTTTTAAAAATAAATAAATGGTACTGTTTATTTTATAGCGAAGGCTTATGATTCGTGTTTTCCTTAAGTAAGTGTTACAAGTTAAATTGCTAAGTCGAATAATTTTTCTTGATCAAAAATTTTGCGTTCTATTTTAGATGCTTTTCTAATGGTATCTAAAAATTCACTTTCTTTTAAGAGATACCATTAATAATTAGACAAAAGCTAAGCAAACTTTCTGAGATTCTTGAATGTTCATGCGTAATATAAGTTTCATCAGTCGTCAAATATATATCAGACGTAGTGTATGGTATTTGTGAAGTTTGAACACCTGTACTATTTTTTCTTTTTATCTGATTTTTAGATTCCATAAGTTAGAGCAAATGGTTTTCTACTCCGCATTAAAAATAAAAGACGAACTTGTAAAGGTCTGTAATACTAGTGAAAATATTTATGTTAGTTTCAGAAATTATGGAGAGTCCTTAATGAAGACTATTAAAAGAATGATAAATCATAATAAATCATATCTTATTTCGTTCTAAAATTAATACTTTCATACATACATTGAAAATTCTTCCATCAAATTATAGGTGGCATTAAAATTAATTGCAGTTAAAGTTCTTACGTGGCCTGATATTTTTAATCCTATTTTAATAAAAAAAATATTTGGTGAAATAATTATAAATTAGAAATATGCTGAGGCATGAAAAGATTTTACAATATATAATGAATTTTTACTTAACTACCAGAAATATATTTAAGAAATTTTTGTATTTTGGATCATGAAACTTGAATGATTCATGATATTTTCATAAAATATTCCTAAAACAGATAAAACATTAGCAGATCCCCATCATTTATATTTTTGCAATCATATTTCAGTGACATTTGTATTATAAATTTGAAATTAGAAATTTTCATCTTTTGTTTACTTTTATTTCGGCCGTAAACAGGAGCTTATTATAAATCAAATGACTTTGTTTTATTTCCCTTCTTCTTACATTACACACGAAAAGTAGATTTCGAAAAACACCTGAGCTAAAGACGAAATGGAGAACGCCGCTGGCAGTGTTTATACATCAATTAAAGCAAAGAGCCCTTCAACATGTTTCCTGGAGCACGCTTTCGCTTCGAGTTTTGATCTCGGAAGATTTTCCAGGGACTTTCTATTGGAAAAACCACTCTGGAGGAACGGTATTTCATTCAGAAAATTCCGATATTCCACTCTTGAGAAAACGTTCGAAGTAGGGTTAACGACGCCAGCAGGAGTAAGGATTTTGGCAACAAAGTGGAAAAAACGTTGAATGAAATGGACACGACAGACCGTGGCGAGAAACGGGTCCTTGAGAAGGTCTTTGTGCTACATTCCTCGTCACGCGCCCCTTGACTGGATAAATATTGTCTTACGTCAATAATCGTCCAACCACAAAAGGAACGCCACTGTTCACAACTGATCCGTCCGATTCCTCTCCTTTGAAAAGATACTTCTTTACCGACGGGAATGGTTACACTTTGTGACACACCGACTTAGATTTGTTCCTTTGATTAGAGATGATGTTTTATGACGATAGTAGGTCTGTGTAAAATCAGAAATTTAGCAAATTTTAGTACACTGAAAAAATAGATATGGGCATTCCTTCATATATATATATTCATATTGGTACCTGGGTTAACGAAGGTAATCCGTTCTAGGATTATCGTCATTCCACAAGTATAACAATGGTAATGGATTTATTCTATACGGCTTCTGTCTCGAACAAGAGATCCGTGTTGATTAGTCTAATATATATATATATAGAAAGTATATATATATATATATATATATATATATATATATATATATATATATATATATATATATATATATATATATATATATATATATATATATATATATATATATATATATATATATATATATATATATATATATATATATATAGGAAAGTGAAAGAGCAATTAAATTCCTCAAAAGTGACTTTCATATTTTCTGCATCACATATAACATACACAATAATTAGCACAAATAATTGCCCAACAATCATAACAAACACTACAACAGTAACACACACACAACACACACACACACACAATACATCACATCATACTATATAAAAATATGATAAAAAGAAATCAGAGAAAGAGAATGAAAATTATTGGAATTTGATAAATCTTGTATGATATAGTACTTCACTGAGTTTCAAGAATAGTTAATTATTTCAGAGGATCGTGAAACGCTCATAAGAGAAAGCAACGCACATTCACAATCGAAAATACTTCTTTGTAGTAAAAGGAAGCATACTTTAACTATTTTATTTGCTTAAAAGCATAATATTTTTTAATTTTCATATCATATGATTGAATTATTTATATTTGTTTACAAAATCCAGGTTTTGATATTCAAGAATTTAATTATTTTCCAAGTACCTTTCACTAGAAAATAATCTGTACTGCAAATACAGCTGGTTATTGCTCCTGTCGTGCATTGTGGATTTGTTTCATTGATAGAGGTATCTATTGGCGACCATACGGCTGCATAATCAGAAGTTCAGAACTTTTCTTGAAACAAAAACTCATACAAATGGTTTTTAGGTGAAAATTGTCACGAAAATTTTCATTGCATTCTTCTGTATAGTAAAATAAAAATCACATATTGTTTTGTGAGAAATGAGTGATATGTAGTTAGATTTACAGTTATCTCATCACATTATTATTATTAATAAAGAATTTTAAGAAATCATTTTATTAGATTTCGTTTCTGTCCGTGATAATTTGGTTGTTAAAGTTGCCCGTGATAATCTGTTTATTAGAGATGGGTATCAATTCGGTTTTCGTAAATCCCAAAACCATAGATAGGAATAACTTACTTTAAGGGGGTCACTTCACGCAAATCGGTCAAAAAATCGATTTTTCAATTTTTTTTTACAAATCTTTCTGCGTCTAATGCATTTTAAATTTTTGTTCTAGCTTTATTAGAAGTATTTTAAATATTTTTTTAAAAAGTTGTTTACATCTGTCAAAAGCCAAAACAGCTGTTTGCCACGCCCCCTTTGAAACCAAAACATTCATATACACGCTGCTTTCTGGCCTTATCAAATGATTTTAAAATCACGAAAACAATTTATTTCGATCGGCAACTTGTTGAGGAATGAATTGAAGTGAATAGCAGTAGCAGTTTGTTTACATATCGTATGCAACGTGCTATTTTGGCTTCTTCAAATATAGACATCTGTTTCTTTCAAATACTAACAACTGAAGTGCTGCATTTTCATTTATAATCTTCATTATGCCTCGATTTAATGCCCGAGCATTTAAGAAACGGAAATTTGGACGAGGTAATTGTTCTACAAATAAAATTTCTCCTGAAGGAAACGAAACATCCGATGAGAAGAAATCAGCATCGTAGTCAAAGTTAGGTAAGTATGCTGGTGAGTATGAAGGTTTTTTGAATTCTTCTGATACATTTAATGAAATAATTGACATTTCTCTGTTTTCAAATTCTTTAAATTTATGTGTGTTATGTTTAAAATGTAAAAACCAAGGCGTCCATGTTAATTTTAGTCGTCAAATCCAAGGTTTGGCTACAGAATTAGTAATATGTTGTGACAGTTGTGGTTTCAAACAGCCAGTCCTTAATACAAGAGTCATCCAGACTTCAACTAATGCAAGAGACACCAATGTGTATGAAGTTAACACAAGACTTTCATATGCCATGAGATCAATTGGCAAAGGATATGCTGCTGCGAAAGTGTTTTGCGGAGTGATGATTTTACCTCCCCCAACTAAGCGCTTTTACGAGTTAACCCATGCGTTAAATGATGCAACAGAGGAAGTCGCCAAAGCTTCTATGGCAATAGCTGCTGAAGAAATATCAAGAAATGAAGGAAGTCCAAATGTACCCGTGGCTATTGATGGCACCTGGCAAAGGAGAGGGCATGTTTCGCTAAATGGTGTCGTGACAGCAGTTAGTGTTGAAACTGGAAAAGTTATTGATGCCGAAGTATTTTCTAGATGTTCGTGTAATTTGAGGAATGGAAATGCACACAGGGAGAAGTGTACCGCAAATTACTTTGGAAACAGTGGAGGAATGGAAGTTGAAGGCGCACTTCGGATCTTCAATCGATCAGAGTCATTGCACAAGCTGCGATATAATCAGTACCTGGGAGATGGTGACTGTAAGGCATACAAAGCAGTTGTAGATTCCAAGCCTTACAAAAATGTCAATTATGTTTTGGCTTATACTCATTTTTACCATTGTGTGCATATGCAGAACGAGATTCGAAACCAGGAGTGTCCGCCATCATCTGATCTTGGCTTAAAATTTTGAGGTGTGTTGACAAAGTTCAATGGACTGTTGAATCGTGAAAAAAATGTAAATCTTGAAAGAAATGAAAGATATGCTGCACAAGAATTCTCGAAAAAATGAGTGGTAAATTTGTATAAAAGTAAATTATATTAACTTAGCTAGTTGCCAAGTTTATTATTTGTTTATATTATATCACATTTTGTGTATAATATAAACAATATAAACGTAACGTATTTACTTTAACGTTTGTTCAATATTAATGAATCATTCCATACATGGCCGAAATACTTTTTTTTTCTCCATATTGTAGCAGACTTTAGTCGGGCTTCGGCCACCAAAGGCCGAAACGAAATTACCATACAAATGATGATCACCAGAGAGAGGACGAGCGTAAGAGAGGGGCAGTATGAAGAGGAGAGAAGCACAAGAAGAGCGCGTTTTTCGCTGTGTTTTGCTATTTATATGAAGGAAAATTCAATTAAACGCCAGAGTCCACACGGTCTGAATGGAGGGACTTCCAGGGAAGATAAGTATAGACTTAAAATCTGGTAGGGATCATCCCTACAGGTCTGTTCTGATAGAAAGAGAGCATTGTCAGCGAATTTTTTAGAACGTGTGATTGAATTAATTAAAAAGAATAAGGAATTGTTTCAGGAAATACGATTGAATTATGTATATATATATATATATATATATATATATATATATATATAAATATATATAATTCTCATTCAAAAAACTTCTTTTTAGCATAAATTTATATTTGCTTAAAACATTTTTATAATAAGAAATAAATTAAATGATTGGATTTTATTTCCTTTTTTGGGGCACACGAAAGAAAAATATTTTTTTATATATAAAATATTTAGTAATAACTAGAAATATGATCAAATTTATTAAGAAAATGCAGGAGGATTTTGAAAATCGTCGTTAAGTATATTTCCTTTATCTTCCCTGATTTCTAAAAATTCCGCTACTAATAAACGTTTTTTTAAACAATTTATTGCATACGTTTCATAATGATAACTAACACTAATTTAAATTAAAACTTATTTTTTGAAGCGTGTATTTTGATTCCTCGTGTCTAATGTTTTGCTTTATTTAAAATAATGTATTAAATATCATCAGACAGAACACATTACATTTATAATAATGAAATTTCAAATAAATAATTAGAATAATAAATGAAATTTTTTTAAAAAAATTGCCTGAAAACATTTTTATAATACACAGAAAAATCGGAATGTTTGCCTTAAATTTTACATTTTATTTTCAAGCTAGTTGTAAAATATTTAAATTTTATTTGCGTTTTAAGAGTTTCAACATAATTCATACAATTTTTTAAAACATATTTCTCAAAGTGGTCTCTAAAGAAATTTTTTTTATCGTCTGATAGTTATGAGAGGGACTTTTGTCATCGACTATTTTGTTTCTAACACTGCTTAACATAAACTCAATAACCTGTACCTAAGCGCACGAACGATTTCAACTATTCGCTTGACTGATCACTAACAGACTCGTTATTTTTTGAATTTCTCAATTAAAATACTTTCTCAGTTTCAAAGAAGCGATTTCTGAAAGATTTACCGTTACCTCGTAAAATTACTTTCTCTTTTTTTTCATGGTTTTTTAAAAATAACTTCGTGTTTTGTTCTTGGTTTATTCTGATGAATTGCAGGAAAGTAGTTTCTTGTCTTTATTATTATCTAAATTACTTACAATGCGTGATGTACTTTTTATCATTTGAAAATCAGTTAAGAGTAATGGATGTAAAATATTGAAAATCTATCGAAATAATAAGTTAAAACAGTAATTTTCAAAATGTTTTATTTCCTCTTTGCAGACGTCTTTTAATTTTATGTGTTTAAAATCATCAGAATTCAAAAATTTGGCAAAAGCTCAAATATGCATAAGAGAAAGGTAAATGAAACTAAAAGAATGAAATTTCAAATATTAAAGCTCAAATAAAAGTCAAGTTGATTACTTTGATAATAGTTACGAAACTGAATGATAGGCTTTTTCTTTTCTCATTTTATTTAAATATATAGTGAATAATACGCGTGAAGAGAGCTACAATGGGCTCCAACTGATGTTACAGCTTCCTTTTTCAATCAAGACATAAAGGAAAAAGGAAATACACATTCAAGTCTACTCATACGCTCATACAATGTCGAATATTATTATATTTAATAAGAAATCAAACTTATGCAACTGATAGTTTAAATTTAAAAACGTCCAAAAATTGTTCTAGTTTTCTAAAACGGATTATGGGTCTAATGCAGTTTTTTTTGTTGTTATAATTAAGAAAAAGGTGCATTAAAAGCAAAAATTGATTTAAGTATAGTTCTTCCACGTCCTAATATTATGCTATTTGTAAAAAATAGCTATTTAAATGAATAACACATCTTTTTGATTCTATTTCCTGGATAAAAATGTTCGAAATAACACCTACATTCTCCCCTATCCTGTTAATAATGAAATATCGCTTTTACGTTTACAATTACCATTCTTTAAAAACCAGAATACGAGGGGTTAAAAAGAAATCCTGTTAGGAAAGGGAAATGGAACTTGGGTATTAGAATTAGGTAATAGAAATGAATAAACTTACTGTAGTATTGCCCGGTGATTGTTTTAATTTTTTCTAGGAAGTCTATGAATTTGACAATCTTCGTATCCCAAAACCGCCATCATAATTTTTTGGGCTGAAGATGGAGCTTTTGCGTACTTTGGGGCAGATTCACCGGAAACATTTCGTTTATTTGATTGTTTTTTGGCTCCTGATGTGCAGTGGGGAATCCAAATCTCATGTATAGTGATAGCTCGGTGTAAAATGAAGACGATAACTCGACGCGGCATTAATCTAATTTTGGTTTGGCAGCGAATGGCTGCCAAATCAAAACTAACCAACAAATCAGGGCAAACTTAGTTTGGTGCCTTTTAATTGATAAAATCGCATAATAATTATACCAAGTTACCTAAGGAATGCCATCTATCGTCAAAAACAGATACTTTTTGAACCACCTTTGTCCATGGTAAAATCTGTCAAAAATATTTTTAACTAAATATGTATACATATAGTATGCTATTTATAAGCCCTATGATGTCGGAAATTGGGTATTCGCAGTTCATTAAGATTTTTAAATAAATGTTTACTACAAATATTACGAAAAATGTGAGTCACGAATTTTCTTGATACGTGATTGAAATATTTTCGTTTGTTTTTATAACATAAGCAAAAAAAAAAACAAAACAAACATTGATGCAATTTTCATGAAAAAATTTTAAAATTCAAAAATTAGTTTATGATGTTTTACCCCCGAACAATTAAGTTTCAAAAATTTTGTAAAATGTTACTTTTTTCATGGCGTTTCTCTAACAGGATCTTCGGGGATCGTGTATATATTTATCGAAAGATCGAAAGAATATATTTATTTTTTTTAAAGAAATTGCGCCTTTTGTATAATTAAAATTTTATAAGGTATTCAAAGTAAGAATATAATTTTATCGAATAATACTACATCAATTAATAATATTTTCAGCATAAATGTAGCTAAGTATTATCTCATGCAAAAGCTGAAAGAAATTTTTGTAAGAAAGGTATTCCTGACTGTACGGAGAACAAAATTGAGCAATCACTATATTTGTTCTTTTTAGTTTCTGAAATCAAGGTACAAAAATTCACAGTAACAGTTAATTTAATATAGTTCATTAATGATCTGCATTTGCAGGAATGTTTTCCATTTTAAGAGCAATTTAAGGATTTCCTTTTTCCGTTCAAATCATTGTAGTTTTCGATGAAAGATAACATTCTTTTAATTTGTAAAAATGTTTCGAAGTATACAAAATAGTTTTTAATACACAAATTCACGTATTTTTTTTTTAAAAAAATTCCATTACAAAGACTAATATAAATCTACTTAAACATTAAAAAGATTTAGACTTGGCTAAATTCTAGGCTAATTTCATGTTTCACATACTTTAAATAGAATAAATTTAAATCCAGTTAATTTAATGCTCAGTAAAACTTTCATAATTGCACACAACAATTATTGAAGCAATCATTTTAGTCGCATACTTCATCGATCATTAGGTGTCTGCTTTACTTGTAAGATTGTTGTGTCCCTGTACAGTGGCCACGGTAGCCTAATAATCATGATCACGGACTCATTACTGGTAATATTTTCAATGAGTTGTGAGTTCGAGTCCTGATGCCACTAAATACTCGTTGCGTTGGGGAACTGATGCACATTAAATCTGTCGAGGTCCCAAGTCTTCTCGTTGGCAGGATGTGGAAGTTTGGAGAGGGATGTGCAAGCTCAGGTATCGGCCTCATCACTTGACCGAAATTCAAGATTATGAAGTTCGTCTCCAATAGCCCTCGTGTTCCTTCTCAGTTCGACGTTGATAAGCAATTACGGTTCCCATACATAGAGTGTATTGAAGAACAAACAGTAACGTTTTAATACCGTATAAAAGTTTACTTTTACAACACCTGTTAAATTAACGAACATAAAAAAACCCTCCCAGAATTGTTTCTTGATGCTGCTTATAAAAATAATCCTTTTTAAAAATAGTTCCATTGAAATCCAATTACAGTAACACTACCAGCACGATTCTGGGATTTTCAGAATTTCAAGTGTTTTTTTTTTTGAAAATCAGATAGGCACAATGATTATGTGTTATCTATTTTAATCGATCTTATATAAACGTTTAACAAGAAATTTGTTTACCGATCCAGGTAAATAGCTCAGAAATGTTATGGTACAAAACATATGATCATAAAAATCAAATATAAATTATTGAATAAAATGTGAGCTTTAAATACAAAGAAGAATTTTTTAATTAGTATATATATTGATTAATAAGGTCACTATGTTGTTATACGAGTGAATGAAAATTTAGAAAATGCTATTTTCAACAAAGCGTTCTTTTTGAGATTCTATTTCCCTAATTATTTATTTTTTGGATAATAATTACATATATAGGTTTTGTGAAGATTTTATCAGAAGATTTAACGCTAATGAGAAGTTTAAAGGAATACACATTTTGTAGAAGAAGGACTTCATAATTTAGGATTTCATTTATAGAACTTTTCTAACTGTAAACAGTCCTTACGCTATAGATAATTTTGACATTTTTTCATTCATCAAAACCAGGTTGGTATAAATTACATAAAAGTATGTGAACCGCAGATAAAAAAAATGTAAATTTGTGAACTAGTATTATGCATGTGAGTGGTCAAATAATTTATTTCTGAACCTACATTGATATTTTGATCTGAAAATATATTGTAACTGAAAATATATTGCATTTCCTTTTCATTAACCTCTAGGGATACTTTAAGACAATATTTGATATGAAAACTCACCTTGAGATAGGACTGGGATATATGTAAATGAGCTTTACCATGTAAGAAGTGTTGTGAAAAGCACGGGGGAGATAGGGGAGATATAGTGGAAGTCCTAGGAAAGCTGTAGAGTAATTGTAAGAAGGCATTGCATTGTAAGAAGGTATTTATATATATTTGAATAGGATATGGTGGATAGATGTCTACTTAGAATCGGATTGAGTTATTAGAAATCTATTATTTACAGTTACCAAGATGAATAAATATTTTTATTAAAAATATCTAGTTGAGTTGAGTTAAATAACCGCATCATATATTTAATTCATTTTGGTATTGAATATTCGAGGAATGAATAAATCTATTAAACATTTTGGGCTGATCATTTTTGATTAATTATGACTCTTACTCACAACAAGAATGATTCTTCACAATAGGATTGATATCAATTTTTTATTCTTTGACAGTTTTTCCTTAGAAGAGATAATCATAATAAAAATTAATGTTCAATGGTAAAAAAAAAGTTTTTATGAAAATCGAATAGTTTTATTGAAGTGAACGGGGAAAGCTATTTATTTTGTAAAAATGCTGAAAAGGCGATCTCTAAGAATTTTATAAGCAGAATATAAAAGTTCTTAACCATTTATTATCTTTCTTAGCCTTGAATCGGACGATCCATATCAAGTAACTCACAATAGAAATTCAAACAGTTTGTGCCAGTTGATTCATATTTTAATTTCTCAAAAGATTTTTTTTCTCTTGTGATATCATTTATTTAACTCCTTTTGTTTGTAGATTCTTCATTTTAGATTCTTCATTTATTTAAACTGATTTCCTGTCTAGACACCAAGAAGTTTAAAATGGTCAAGGATGTTAAAACCTGAAGTGTTTGTAAAAGCTTTACTAAATAAACAATCAAATTACCTTTAAATAGATTTATAATTCGAATCTATACATCTTAACAATAGATCATAATTAAGAAAATAAGTGACGTTTCAAATTAACTTCTTTTCAACATTTCATTTAGACAACCTCGCCGCCATCTTGAACAATTCAATTTCCATAACAGCATCTGGTTGACAAATGAAATAAGTAAGGTCGACCACACGATCAAGACGTTGAAGATTCAGGTCGAGTGTGTTCTTTTTTTTTTTTAACGAATTTTAAGATTTGTCTTATGAAAAATGAATAATTAAAAGAAACAACTAAAAAATATTTCTTTATTTAACCCTTTTGTAGGAAATAATTATAGTAAATCCTTCTCCTTATTGTAAAAAAGTTACACTAATTGACTTTCAACGTGCTTATTATTTGAAAAAAGTGGTGAAAATTTGAAAAAAAAAAAATTAAAGATTTTTAGGTTTTATGTTATTTGTACAGGACCACAATTTCCTAATAATCATTACAGAAACGTTAACTTCATGAAACCACTAATTTTTTCATTAATTTTAAAAAAACTAATTAAATTATATTGAAGTAAGCCAAAAAGGAAAATATCTTCGATAGCATTTCAATAATTATTGTTATGTGGAAAAATAATTTTGCGGCTCATTAAAAGCTAGAAGAATCCATTTAAAAGCATAACCAATAAATAATATTCATCTTGTTTGTTATTTTAAATTTTTCAATAAGAAGATGGTCTATGATTGATTTATTTAATAAATATCCACTAGAGATACACACAAAAAAAATAATAAGTGAAGGATTAAAAGAAGAGTCTCTGAAGAGGAAGTATCTAAACTGACTCTTTTCTAATTTTTATTTCACACATTGCGTTGGTTTTGGTGTCCCATTATATAAAGGACAGTAGCTTTTGTTATTTCGTGACCTTTATTGAAATTGGGTTTTAAAATTTTTGACCTTCCACTGGAGTCTTGCGCCTCTGTCACTAACCCCTAAATAATGCAGTGTTTTAAGTGTGTACAATCCTTGTATAATGTGAAGATTAGGTTCCAGAAACATTAAGCATAATGGAAATTAACTTACGAGAAATTTAAGTTTAATGCAATACTCGTATCTTCGGTTACATTTCGTAGTGTTTCACTGATCATGTATCAAAGCCTGAAAATGCTTGTTTCATTCAGCATTAAATGAAAAAAAAAAAAAAAAATTCTTTTAGTGATGGTTACAGGTTAGGTGAGTTTATTTCACGAGAAAAATGTGAATGCGCCTGTTTAATGATATGTGCCGGATCAATAATAAATGCAACTTCAGTAAGAACATGTTAAACTTTTTTGATATTCAGTTTTTCCAATAAAAATGAAAAATAGCTGCAAATCTTTACTTACTTTAGTTTTTGAAAGTTCAGACTGTTTATTTTTACCTGACTAAAGGGTCCTTTTTCGCCATATTTAATATTCTTATCCATACATAAATGACAAAATCGACACATCAAATTCACATTCATCAGTGGTTACATCGAATTTCATTGATTTATGTGTCAGTTGCATTTGATGTTGTACAACTACTGATTCTATTCCCATGGAATAAAATAAATAAGGAATTATATATGATAAATATGCATTAATTATTCCCACAGAAAAAAAAACTTTTAAACACGAACTAAAATTCTGCGTATTAAATTCGAGTCATATTAAAAACTATAGCTGCATAAGAAAAGAGCCTTTAAAAATAAATTTTCTTACAAGTAAACCGTTTGTACAAATACCGCCTTATATGAAGGCCATCTGTGTATCTAAATTTAAGTTTCTTGACTGCTATTTTATCAGAAGAGATAATCTTGCTGAGGTTTAATATCAAAAAGTTTCTCATTTGAGGTCAAATTAAGTGCATGATATGCTCTTAATAAATGTTTACGCTTAACTGTACACTAATATTGCGAAGAATAATACATTATGTTGACAAATTAACTTAGCTTTGTTCACAAAACTAAAACTTAATACCCCATTATTAAGTTAACAAAAAATCTAACGCAAAAGGTCTCCAACAGAAGAAAAGAAAAACACGAGATATTGAAATGTTTAATTCCCAAATGCGTTCAATTTAATGATCATTAATATGTATTTAATTTAGTTTTACGGGAGTGAACAGTTCAATAGTGAAAATAATAATATTCAATAATGAATAAGCTATCAATAAACAAAAACTTAAAAACCTCCTATACTTTATGAACACTTAGAATTGTGCTCAGAATTAAATTAATTAATTTTACGCATAATAATTTTTTATTGAATTAAATTGTTAAACTTGCAGCCTGTTAGTATACAAACATCTGGAAGTGAATTATTATTAATTCAGAGATAAAACACAAGAATCACGTCTTCTGTGAACCATAAATGAATAAGTAAATGTTTCTCTATGCACTCAACGTGTGTGTATGAAGGTTTCATAATTACGTAAGGTGTCTGCTCTTCGAACCAAGATTTCTATAGAACAATGAGAACTTAAAACCTAATAGTTTCTTACTTAGTTTTTAATGACGGTCAGAAAATGTGACAATTATACAAAGTAGCATTTCTCTTTCTCTCTCGGAAGTTTTCTGTAAACATTTTCTTACTAAAGACTGTAGCACTTTTTTTCAGAGCTATTTTAACTGGCCACTTTCTATGAATAAAAGTAATTACATTTGTTGCAAAAGTATCTAGCGTGTGATATAATTAAGCCATTAAACCGTAAATATTAATACGTTCTTGGATAATTATTATGGGGAGGTGAAGCTTTTGTATAACTGAAAACCAAATTTTCTAATTGTCAACAAATTAGCCGCCAAATTTGTTAGGGGTTGTGAGCAAGGTGCGGGGAAAATGTAATTATACATAAATAAAAAGGAAGCACAGAGTGCATCTTTTTAAAAAGTATCACAATGAAACGTCTTTGGACTAATGGCTAGAATAATTTACTTCTAATAATAAATAATTTGTTTTTAATTTCGAGGAAGTTTCTAAACATGTGTGAAAGTGTCAATGAGAGATTTTGAAAACCATTAACAACGATCTTTCTCAGGATTTTAACGATATGATGCAATTACGCGATTGGTAATGGCTCTGTGCATTGTATCAGGTGTTTCCAAAGTAAGTTCTTTTCTGTTTCGAGGGATATGTAATCAAAATTAATTATTAGATTGACACAGAAATTCGGGCGTGTCTTAATGAGGTCACGGGAAAGGAGCTTGTAGGGGGAACCGCTCAGAACTTTCTATTTGTGTACTTGAATTACGTTTCGATTACCAAAACATAATTCAACTGTCATTTGTGTTTGCGTTAGCTTACTGGTGTAGCAGAGCATTGTCGTAATACGTATAGTAAATATCAGATTTTTTCCCCTTAAGTTTTTCTTCTCTTAATTCTTAAGAATAGAAGTCTTTATTAAACCTTTCTGATAACAAATTTTCCCCATGTATCTCCCCGTGGTTTTAAACAGACGCATTTAAAGTCCTAAAATTATCATGATTAAAAAAAGCTTCACAATTTTCGAAGAGAACGATTGATTTATATGCGTCCAGTTTATTGCACTAGTGATTGTTTGAACTAAATTTGTGAAGAACAATACTATGTAATGCATTTTTTTGTAAGCACGCATTCGCTTTTGTCTACATGAAAATTTAAAGCATACTATAAAGCGGCATATATCTGGAATCATTGACTCATTAAATTAAATATAACCAAACCAATATCACGATATTCCAGTATCTGAGGTCTCAAGCTACGTGCCAGGCAATGCTGAAGTTGAGTCGCGAGTTCAGAGGCCTGGTTCAATTGAAATCGTCTTGAGTAATTAATGTTGACGATTGATGACGATTTGTCGAGTGTCTAGGCCTTCAAGAAGCCTTCAAGCTCGTATCTGGTTAAGAAATTATCAATACGTTGCAGGAGTTGAAGATTAAAAAATTCTGTACTATGAGTTCAGGGAGTGGTTTCTTATATTGGTTGACAGTAATTTGCTGTGGAAAGATGATTCTTGCGAAAAGTTTATGTTACTTTCTGGTGCTGGATGGCTGAATTTTCTTTGGAGAGGAAAGTGGAGAGGAAATACTTTTTAATCTGCCCGTAAGGAGAAGAAAGAGAGGGAGAAGGAATTTATTCCGAATGGGCGTATACAGCCATAATAGAAATTATTTTTTAAAAATTAGTTATTTAGCAAAAATTAGATCAAGAATTAAAAAGGAAATAAGGATAATTTTTAAGGGAGGTTATAAGAGTTTTGAGCAATAATGAGGGCTGTTGGATGTTAAATTCAATAAGGCTTCAAAATTTCCTCTTGATTAGGAAAAAATAGGGGAAAAAGGTACCATCTCAGGTACTGTTCAAAATCTACTGATCAAGATCTATAATATTGAAGCCTGTCACCAATAATCTTCAGTTGTAAAAATTTGGAAAAGATATATAAATTTAAACGTAGGTATGCTCCTTTTTTACCACCATTGTCAGAATCGCAATGTCCGTAATCAATATCCTTAATGCAAACCATGGTGCTCTAATTGAAAATTTATTAAAATTTATGCAATAAAAAATAAGATAACCTCCAAAAAAGTAAGAATTTAAATTTTCTTTAGAAATGTATCAAAACTCTACAGCAAATATTCGAATAGAAGAGATAAGGAAAAAAGTTCTTATCACTTTGGTTAGAAATATTAATGGAAACAAAGCATATTGAAACATATATACACATATCATACTTTCTATGCTGCGGACCTACAGACAATGGCGATTTACAAATCAAAATTGATTCATGTTTAACGTTTAAGGGTGTGTCACTTTTTCACTCGAAAATTAACAGCTAAGTTTTAAGCGTATAATTTAGAACTTCTGTTTCACATTTTTTTTCATATAGAACATAAAATAAACCAATCTTCAGTTCAGATTTCTTTCTATCATCTTGCGTGCAACAAGTAATAAATCAATGTGTAACCTGATATATTAGCTAACTATAAATCTTTTTTTTTTTAGTAGGACATTTGTAGCCTTGCATTCTTTTTTAAGTATGACATAATATTGACCTGCCAAATATATTTTTCACACAAAGAAAGTTCAATTGTGAACTGTTTCGTTTGCTTTAAAATTCTTTCTTCTTGCATGCGAGTAGAAACTAATCTTTTTTCAACTTTAAAAGTATCGGGATTTTTTTTAAATATAACAATAATCATTCATAATTGTAACAATAATCATTCATAATGTATTTCAGCTGTTATTATTTACTTGAGAAGTTATAATAATACTACCCAACATAAATAAGGAGTTTTCAGAATTAATAAAGTATGTTGAATATAAAAATAATTTCCATTTTCTATCTATACGAATAAATATTTCACACAATTGTCTGACACACAAACAATTTTCTCAATACCGAGAACTGCATAGCTAATTGAATGAATTTAAAAAATGTGGCAATATAAAATCTGTAATTATTTGAAATTCGAAGTTAAATAAGAATGAATATATGAGAAGAGCAAAATGTTTTTACTGGAACATTAAGTAGCAATTTTCTCTAACACTTAATGAATAATTGTAAGACTAAATCAAATGTTAAAAGACACATGTTTATTTCCCTTTTTTATAAATGTATGTATAAAATTAAAGGAGTATTAATGTATTTCTTACACACATATACATCAAAGAATAATACATTGCAATTAGGCGTTCTTATTTAAGATGTGCAAAAACATAATTCTTGCACTCAAATGCTTGTATTTGATTCGATTGCTATTAATCCTTGAATTCTTGAACCAGTAACCTTCGTGTTGAGAAGCAACACGAGGGTTACTGGTGACAGATCTCGTAATTTTGAGACTCGAACGAGTGAAGACGACGACATCTGAGACGGCACCTCCTTCTCCATCCACGCCAATGGGAGGACTTGGGACTCCGATCAGATTTAATGTGCATCACCCTCGCAACAGACGGCGGATCTTTAGTGACTTCAGGGCTCGAACCTACGACTTGCCGAAAACAAGGCGGTCACGGGTTCGCGACCATGACCACAAAGCTATAAAGGTCCTTCACATGCGTGTAAGAAATAGAGCTTTACATTAAATTTCTTACGCGTACTGGAGATATTTAAATGTAATTATTTATGGATTATTTTGTAACATGTTGAGATCAAAATACACTTTTTCTAAAAATCTTTCTTGCTTCTTGCTTGATATCTGCTAGTTCGATTTCCTCAAATAATTAAAACATGTCATAAGCTATCATCAAGAATAGAAATCACAACATCATAGAACCGCCTAGCACGGAATCATTGTACTATTTCCATTCCGCGATCTCTCAGGACAATTTTTCTCGTAATATTGAATTTTTCATCAATTATATTGCATTACATTTACAAAAGAGACTCGTTTCTAATAAGAATTGAAGCCAAATGAATGTATGTTCAATACAATTTTAATGCTAGTGGTCGCTTGAAAAATACATGCTCATTAGGTTTGAACATATATTTATGTAAAATGTGCTCAAAGAAAAATATTCTAGGTATATAAAAAGAATAAAAACTTTCTAGTTATATTGGAATGTTAAGTGGACGTTTGAGTTGAAAAAAAAATAGTCTGTAAAATGTCAAAGGAACTAAACAAGAATCAACCAATTACATTTTAAATTAAATTTGTAATGCAGCACTTATTTTTAATCGTAGTTTTAGCGTTGGTTACAGAAACCAAAAATAGTGTCTGAAACAATCTAAGCAAAAGTGCAACGACGAAGTTGATTTGTTTTCTTTCTTTTTTTACCGGAAGATAATGTCTATCCTTATTCAAGTTAATTGGAGGCAAAATGTGGAGACGGAAGGACAGAACAGAAAGAACTGTCAGGTTAAATATCCCCTTTAGTTGTTCATTAAGTTCAACCATAATATCACTAAACCGAAACCAGAATCAATATAACAAGTCATATGCTATATGATCACACGTGATTGAGTTTTGAATATTCATAAGAGAAACAAGATAATGTTTTAGATTATCAAATATTAGGGGAAAAGATGATTAATAAAGCCATATCCACATGGAGATTTTTTATCATTCGAATTAGAAATGTGTTTTGATGTACAACATCTAACTTTAAAGATATTAAGATCGAAAACTCTTAACTTTATTTTAGTTGCGAAATATAAGAGAAGTTATGTAAGTTGCAACGGATGCATAGATATTTGAAAAGATTCAATTATACCTATACCACAAAAGTGTCGGAATGTTTCACTGGAACATTATATCAAGAAGATTTTAAATATGCTGGACAGTGCGAAATGACACAACTCATATTAAAACAATAACATGCGTTTCTGAAATTATTCAGCTAAATTATAACTACATCCTTAAAATAGTAGTTTATTCAAATCCTACCAAATGACTTCATTTCAGATTACTACACATCATTTCAAATATTTCTTATTGCATTATACCAGATTTCTAACTTTTAATCTCAACTCAATTTCTAATAAAGTTTGAATTTGTAACTTAATTTCAACTTATATACGAATGCACCTTAAAAATATCTTATTCGGGTGAATCGCGCTTTGAAAAACTAATGCCATGCTCATCACAAATGTTGATAGCGTTTCAAAATTTGTATCACGTAGATAACAAATAGATTCTGAAACACTAAATCTAAAATCAGACACCGTCTCATCCACGTGTGAATATAACTTACAATTGTGTTTTCTTTGAGTTTTTCCATGTCCCGGGGCGAAGGCTTGGACAAACCGATCTATTTTGGCGGCCAATTTCGTAAGAGCTTCGGCCCTGGCATCAACAGGGTGGTGGCCAATGCCAAGACTAACGGGTTTAGTTTTGGGCGGAGGCCGTACCTCACCCAAGGTCCGATTCTAGTATCCATTATCGTGGCGCGTTACCATAGATTGCGTAATGTGGTTCTCGCGAGACGCTATCGGTATGTAGGTCCTTGAGTGGACTCTGTGTTAATGAGGCAGGTTGGAACATAAAATTAAGATGCCTGCCTGATCACTCTTTGGGAGATAGTGTCGTTTGATCTGGAATAACCACATTTTGATTGCAATTTGCATGCATGGGAATGACTGCGATACCAGAAACTTGATCGCTAATTGCCGTTGGAAATAGCAAAGTGGAGAGGTAGGGGGAATGATATCAGACAGTAAATCAAATATATTCCGCTACTTTTGGGTTTCCTCATACTTATATTTTTTTCATTCGATTCGTTGATAAATATCAAACCCATTTGCATAAAAAAAAGAGAATGATTTGTAGAGCAGTTATTGACATTTAAATCTGAGAGTTGTGAGATGGGAAAAAAGGAGAACTCAGCTTTATATTCGCGTAGATCAGAGGATCTTAGTGTTTTGTTTTATCTTCCATGAAACAAAAAACTCAAAATATCAAATTATTTTGATCATTATACGAGAGAAACTGTTTCTGTACATTAAATATTAATATATATATATATCTAATAATTTTGTTAGAAGAATCAAAGTTTTTCTTTCTGAATTGAAGATATTCTAACAATTATATCGTCTGAGAAAAGCGAATCACAGAAAATACAGATCAGAATCACAATGAGAAAATATGTACACAAATACAAATATACTTGAATGATATATATGATAGCGATTTATAATTGTAACTTGATTCGTTCTCTATATTGCGCTCCATCCTTCACTTATTTATAATTGAAGCTATGTTGGTTATTCAGTGTATTTCTGAGTAACATTACGTAGATAGTAAATGTGATTGAAACAACTTCCCTCTTGCTACTAAGAGCATTTTCAGATTTGGTACAAAAAGGAATTTACACATTTTGCGAAATTTCATCTCTTGGAATATTTAAAATTTAATACCTTTCTCGTGTAAATTGTGTTGCTTTACGCTCCATGTAATACTATTTCCGATCAAAAATCAGGCATAATGCATGTTTTATTTTCAGTACTATTTTTATAAATGTAGTTTTATTTCAACATACCGATATTTCATTTGAATTAAAGTAGTTTTAGAGGCATACATGAGCTAAGTTTCAAACAGGGACGAGGATGACATTTGAAATACCTCATTTTTGTACCTCTACTCAAAGAAAATAATTATAAGAAATTAATTTACTTATTTTTTTTTGCTTGGTAAATAAATAAAATTTTAATAATTTTTTTAAAAAAATGGAGCTCCTAAGAGGGTCTTGAAAAATAAAGATACTTCATTATACTTTAAAATATTTTTAAATAGCATATGAACATAAAAAATTGAAATAAAATATAGAATAATATGCATTTCCTTTCATTTCTTTAAGTAATCGTCGGAAATTTTTTTTTATTGTTTTTTTTGTTACTTATTTAAAATTATTTAAATTGCAAATGAAAAAAAAAATACTTATGTAAAAATATTCGTTTTAAACTGAAAACGGAAAGTTGATTTACATTTGAAAGTTTTAAAAATATACCACATTCTAGTTCGAAAAAAGAAAATGATGTCACAAAACTATTTTCTGCCTATTAAAATTATAAGGTTATAAACGATTTTTCATGAAATCTTCATTGAATTGCTCTTCTTCATTCCTACTCACACAGTTAACTCTATTAGAAGGATTTAGGTTAAAAAAATTTCTATACGTATGAAATTTCTCTTAACTATAAAAATTTATTACTTCCTTTGAAGGAAAAAAAAAGTTTCTGTTTTGAGAATCTTCATTTAAATTTTCAGAAACGTATAATCAGTACCTCAAACCATTCTTCGAAGGAATCTTGACAGGTATTTATTAAGGATAAAATATACACAAAGAATTTTGAGACCTTACGAATAATTTTCGTTTACATTTTTGATTTTCTATTTTTATAGCACCAAAACAACAGAAGGAACGAACACTTCCGCATATTTATGGCAAAACTTTTGACAAACATGTCTAATATTGAAATTGGTATTCTTCAGCTAATTTATTATGTTTCGAAAAAAAAAAAAAAAAAAACACCATCCTGTATACTATTCATCAGTAATATATAGCCTTGATAGACATTTATCAGTACAAAAAGTTTCAAAATTTTTTTTTTCGTACACGGCATCTTTGGTTTCTCATATATAATGTTTTAGCTTTTGATAAAATTGTTTTTTAAGTCCTGGAGGTTAAATTATCTATTGTAATTGATACAGTTGTCGATAACGATGAATATAATTCATTCATCACTCCTATATCAAACTATAATTTTATTTATTAAATTGGAATAATAGGATTATTTAAATAAGCTTAGTTTCATAAAATATAGGATACCGCGGCAGTCCGTTTGATAGAATAGTAGTTGAATAGTCGATAGGTTATAAAAGAGTTCCAGTGACGTGAGGCGAAAGACAGGAAAGTGAGACAACTAGCTCTTGGATTTTCAATGCTGGAAATGTGATTCAAAATTACAAGGTCCGTCGTCAGAAGGATTCTTAACCACAGATTTGTGGAAAAGCAATTGAAGATAAACAGGTTATTATACTTTCCCCCCACATATATTTATAATACCATCATAAGGTTTTGTAGAAGACCGTTATGTATTTTGAGCGGGAATAGCGGCTACCTAAGAAAAGTATACGGTTCTGTGGGCTATATGATAAAAAAAATAACCTCATCATAATTATTTTTTGAGATAAAAAAAAGGAAGTCGATTTTTCAAATTTTCTTTTCTTATAAATGCTCGCTACTATCATAAAAATACTTCATAAGTAGTTTGATGCTCTCAATTTAAATAAGGATAAACAATCAGACTTGATTTTTGAAATTACAGACATTGATCCGTATATGTATTTAAAAACAAATCGTTACTTAAGATTTCGCATATGATCAATGTATTTATGCATTTTCAAAATTTAAGATAATAACATCCCTTTTTGTGTAATTGTTATTTTATATTCTAAAAGAAAAGCACGTTCGTTACTGTATCATATAACAACATAGAAAAATATATCAAATATTCTACTAACTACATATGTTAATAGTTTTCAGTTTTAACAAACTATTTCTTTCGGTAAATTCATTTCATGGACATTTCTGTACCGTGGATAGTCATAAAGGAAGGGATCCCTTGTAATGGACTTTAGCTGAGAAAGGAGCCACGGCCTTCAACATAATGACTAACAGGTCGATGTATCTAAAAGGTTAAGGAGCCTTTGCTATAGACTGACATTAATACAGAATAAATAAATAGAGCGAAGGAGTGAATCTGATACACATCATATTCAAATAGACCTCAAAACTCTCATGTAGGATGGTATGGAAGCGTGCGTTTTTCTGATGTAACTGTAAAGGCGGAGCTGCGTCTCTTGATTTCTCCGGTTAAATTATGTATACTTATTGTTTCTATCTCTCACCGAAATGAATAAATAATTTCTACGGCTATATGTAATTGTTTACAGATGCGAGAGGCTCTGCATTCGAAAGAGAAGACTTCAGGTTAAACAGCTGTCGGTCGCTGGCGTTTGGCGCATGCGTATTTCTTCTCAGCAGCAATAGTCTCGTTATTTAATAGGTACATGTCTGTAGAATATATACATACATATGTATTATGTATGTGTTTGCATATATATATATATATATATATATATATATACATAGAGAGAGGGGTATGCGAATGCTCCTGAAGCTCGCAATTTATACGACCTCCAGGAGAATTCGCGTACCTCTAGAGAGCAGGCTTGGCCAACCCACGGCCAGCGGAGCTGGGTCATCTGAATAAAGATTTAAACTTTTATTGCACATAAAAGTTCCAAAGAACATTCTACCGTTAGGGATTCGTATCATACCCTACTACCATGGGAATATCTTACTATCTAACACAACTTTTATCACAATTTTTCTTTAATATTGTACAGAAACAATTACAAAGCTCGTTTTAAAAAGCGCACGGGTCATCTGGTGGGAATGGGTGATACACAATGTATAACTAACCAGCAAACTTACTGAAGAGCTAGGGTGTGTCTTATTAGAAGTAGGGAGAGAATGCGACACGCAGAATATGCGAAATAGCAGCAGCCAGTCTGTCTGCAGCTAGCCTTTTATATTAGGGCCTATTAGTTTCGGGAGGATTAGTCTCTTCCCAAGGCTCGAAAGGTGAAAGTTGTAGTAGTTTTTAGCGAGAGAATTTGAATCCGCATCGAATTCATCACTTGCACGCACGCACGCACCCACCCCACCCATATATATATATATAATGCGGCCCGCAAAGTCTTTTGGGTTGGACAGGCCTGCTCTAGAGCGACGATAACACAAATCAAAATGTAAGCTATTTTAACTCATATACTTTTATTCGGCTGTATGTGAACGTATCTAGTTGTTTCTATTGATATTTAAAAACAAAGGCGAATTTTTTTATAAATATAAATATAAGAAGTTGCACAAAAGTGAAATTATTGTCTTTAATTATTAAAACTCGCCATTGCATTAGAGATTCATAGTGCGAAAAAATAACTGTCCTCACGATTTTCGTTATCTGAAACGAAAAGGAAATGCAAGAATCAAAGCTGAAGGGGGATGAAATATTCTCTCCCCCAATCTTTAAGCCTAAGAACAACTTGACCTTGTCCTTGGAGAGTGAGAAGATAATGCTAGATAATACTCTTAATATATTCGTGTTGGAAGATTCCTCCTTTTCTACACTGAAGTCAAGACATGAATGAACAAGAAGACAGTTTATCTTGAGAACATGCTATCGTAGAATCTTCCGTCTGAGTATTAAAAAAAAAATAGGGTTTTAAAGTACAACTTGTAGGAAAACTTTTCGCACACACAGAGAAACTTGCATCTGTCAGTTTGAAAATTAGCAATTTAAATTTGGAATGACGAATTTTTATAAATCCTAAAGCTGTTTTGAATTTCTTAAAGAGTCCTTGGATGCAATACAGATTAACTTTGATTTATTACGTGAAATGTATTCATTGGATGAATGTAACTATATTTGGAATCTCTTCACAACACATCTGATTTGTTAAATTATTTTTATCTTTATTTTTGTGTAACTAAAATTATTTATTACTATTTAATTCAAATTATATTATAAAGTAACAGGTAAAAATTCATGTTAAGCTCTAATTTTTTCGAGCTTTAAGCTTTAACCTAGGGCTGATACACGTTAAATCTGTCGAGACTACAAGTCTTCTCATTGGCGGGTTTGGAAGTTTGGAGAGAGACGTGCCAGCTCAGGTGTTGTGCTGGTCACTTGACAACGGTTCAAAATTACGAGGTCCATTGCCAATAGCCCTCGTATTGCATCTAAGTGTGGCATTAATTAACAATTATTCATTTATTAATCAATCTTTAACCAAGGAACTGATATTGAATGGTTGAGGATAATTTTTAAAACTTGAAAACTACAGAAACTACAGTTCGGCTGCTGTTATAATGATGGTTTTACATTTCCCACCATTTCATATAGAGAAAATTTTGTAATTCCGACTGAATTAAACATTTTATTATTTTTGCTGAATAATCTAATACTTTCAACTGATTTTTTTTACAAAACTAAACTTTTCACAAAAGGTTGCGCACAAATTTTCATTCGTTCAAAATAAATAAATAAATAAAAATGAAAGATTCATTTACATTATTTTTATTTTTTTCTCATAATGATAATAAAAATACTAAATTTGAATCGATTTACATACAAAAATTTGCAAACTTTCTTTAGTTTTTTAACCTCATTTACTTTCAAAAATAACTCATGCAAATATATGAGAATAACCCTATTTTAAAACACGTAAAAAACCAAAATGAGCAAACTCATTAGTAACTTAATAATTTGAATGCACAAAAACTATATTATGAAACAGCACTTTTAGACACTTAAAAATATTATTTTTCTTCAAAAATGTTTATTTATCCTTTTATTTATTCTTATCTTATTCTTAAAATTGAGTAAGATAATAATTATATTCCATTAGATTTGTAATTTGTGTAGAAAGTATTCGTACATTTGATAGACATAATTTAAAGAAGCCTCGCTGTCAAAAATGCATTGTTACAGAATGTATAGTATAGAATATAATTTTCTCTTTCCATACAAAATTTTCATAAAAATATTGCATATGAAATATAAAATTTGTAAGACATAAATAGTTTACCATCTTTTGGTGTAGAAAGTATACTTAAATGTACATAAATCTAAAGTATTTAACCTAGCATTTTATAATAAATTTCTTGTAGAATATCATCCAGCTTAAATAATGGCTTTGAGCGTTCTTTGCGAAGTTTCAACCAAATTTAATATCACTGTACGAGAAATGTAATCTCATTCTTAAGAGTATTTATCAAGTAACGTTTATTGGAAAAAGGCCTGCTTCGAGCATTCTAATCAAGAATTTCCCACAAATGTCCCGTGATATAGATGTTCGGGAGCTAAGGAAAACAATTTCGTAAATTTATCAGTGTTATATAAAATTCATAGATGCTTATTAGAAGCTGTATATATGTTTGGTATGGTATCACTATCCTGCATCAGAACATAATGTCCAAGACATATTTTTGTCTCTCTAGATTGAAATTATTTTTCAAAATGTCTATATAAAGCTGGGCTGGTTCATAATTCCATTAAATAGGACTAGACTGCCGACCGTTCAGGCACTCGTACACTCCCAACAAGCACTTCCTTGTTTCATTGTTGGAAATAAATTTCTTGAATGCATTTCTGTGTTTCGTTTCCTCCATACCTTTTGTCTACCGACTGATTCAAAATTGTTAAAATTACTTTCGTCAGAAAATACTTTTGTTAAAGAATTTTAGACTTTCGTTTACGTATTTCATAGCGAAGGATATTATTGGCTTCCAATTTTTTTCATTCACAAAGAATTTCTTTCGAGCAACACGGCCTTAAAAACCTTGTTGCTTATATGTATTTCGAAATGTTCTCTACAAATATGGCTATTTCTCTGTTTTTTTTAATTCTTCAGTAAGCTTAGGATCATTTACTTTCGGAGTTTTCTTCAACGTACGGGCGAGAAAATGCTCAACTGTAACCAAAAATGTAAACTACCAACAAATGTAATTAAAAACGGTCCTGAGCAAGGAACGTTATACAAGGAACGATATTAAATAAAGAGAATATTGCTACACAAGAAGTACGCATACGCCTAACGCCAGCGACCGACAGCTGTTTAGTGTGAAGACTTCTCTTTCGAATGCAATGCCTCTCTCTTCCGTAAACAAATCCGTATAGCAGTGGCCTTCGTTCGCATTAGAAATTTTTTTTTGTTTCGCCGAATAAATAATAAGTGTAACAATCGAGCAACGAGAATTGTTGAAATACGTTCCACAACAAGAACGAATTGGTTTTTTTTTAAAGAAAAACCGCTACTGAAACTTATAATTTATTGAAAGAAGAATATAGCAGTGAATGTTTATCGTGTGCACGTGTTTCTGAGTGGTTTAATCTTTTTCAAGATGACCGAGAAGAAGTTGAAGATGTTTCATATCCAAGGCGCCCTCCCACACCAAAAATGGATGACAATATCGAAAAAAATCAGTAATCCGGTTCGATCTGATCGTCGGTTAAGTATTTATGCGATTTCTGAGATTGTATGAATTGTCAAAGAATCCGTAAGGCAAATTTTACACAACAATGTTAACATGAAAAAAAAGTGTGCCAAAATAGTACCTTAACTTATCGCGATTGAACAACAAGAAGCTCGTAAAAATGTTTGTCCTGACACTTTGACAACTTAAAAATGATCCAAAAATACTGGAAAGGATAATCACATGTGACGAATCATGGTTTTTTCTACTTATGATCCTGAAACGAAGCGCCAATCCACGCTCTGGAAGAGCCCATCTTTACCAAGAGCCAAAAAAGTTCGAAAAAGTACTCAAAATTCAAAGTAATGATGATTATTTATTTCTATATTCATGGTATTGTGTTCTTTGGGTTCCCGAAGGTCAAACTATTGATCAACATCGCTACCTTCACGTTCTTGCAGGACTCCCTAAAGAATAATAATAATAATAATAATAAAAAAAAAAAAACCCGGAATGGTGGAGGAGAGGTCATTTCGCATTGTCTGTGAAGAGGTTTCTAGCCAAGTATAGCTTCCCAGTTTTAAACTATCAGCCTTATTCGCCGGATCTTGAGACACGCGACTTTTATCTGTTTCCTAAGTGGAAATCCGCATTAAAAGGAAGAAAATTTGAGTCTGTTGGAGCTGTGAAACAGAAAGCGGCACGCGTCCTGGAAGATCTGATAGAAAAAGACTTCCAGCACTGTTTCGAACAATGGAAGATTTGCATAGAGCGTTGTAGAGATAGAAAACGGTTGTATATTGAAGGTGATAATAAGTAATTATGTATGAAATAAAAATTATATATATATATATATCAAGATGAGTGATGTCACTTATTGATAAAGAGCTCACTAATCCAATCGCACAACAGTGGCAAAAATTTGAATTAATCTTTAGTGTACGAATACTTTCAAACGCCTAAAAATCTCCAACTTATAGATTTCCATATATTTTAAGAACAATTTATTATGGATTCAATTTTTTCACCAAGTTCATACTTGTAAAAGCGAGTTTTATTGGACACTACCTTTTCAATTAATTTTATTTTAAATAGCATTATAAAACCATTGTTTCATTCGCAAAACCACTTTTGTAAGAATACTTTCTACACTAAATCTGTAGGTAGTAAAAATATATTCGCCAAAAGCCATACCTGGGTGTATAAAAAAATACCTTCTACAACACGAAATATGCTTATACTTAATGAAATAATTGTAAGACATTGCTTAGTTTGTATATATTTTTTATAATTTGAAAAGTACAATCGTTTCCTCATGCATCGCAATGTGAAACAATTTACTCACAAAAAGTAAGTTGAGTGCATCACAATGTTTATAAATTGGAAAAGTCCTCCCTCCCTTAAATCACAAAAGTCGTAAATAATATTGCATTCAAAATGTAAAATTAAAAAGGCGAAAAAGTTTAAAATAAAAGGAAATAGCACATTATTTATACACTAAAATATAAATAAATAAAATAAAGTGACATATTTTAAAACAAAAAAAATCATACTCTGATTGAAAAGGTATGATGGATGTGAACTTTTTCTAAGATTTGAGTGTAACATGACATACGAGCATTAAGAATTACTTTGTATATTTATTATTAAACCAATTATAAGCTGATTTTTATGCATAGCGAACAGAGTGATTTATTTATTCAAAGAAGAGGATACAGAACTATAAACCTTTTTGTTTAAACATTTTTTGCATTTTGATTCGTTTTCATTTTTCCTGTTTCGACCCAAAACTGTTACATTATTTTCAATTGCAAGTGCAGAACCACTTTTATCTTTATACATTTTTAGATGCAACCAGTTTTCGTTCTGCAAGCTTGATAGAAATTGTCTTATTAATGTCACAACGGAATTATCGAGAACAAGAAATGCATTTGTTAATAAAAACGAATATATATGATTTTATGGAATACCGGTCGAAAAGTGTTATGACATTTAATTACAATATTATAATATTCAATAAATAAATAAAAATGAATTTCGTAATAAAATACTGACAAGACTTTACTATCGGTATGAAATTAAAATTATAATAATATTTATTTAGCATACAACAATTTTTCTTGAATAACCTTAAGTAGACCTTTTAAGTAAATGTTATAATAAAAAATAAATAAATAAGCACTTTTCAACTGTCTCTACTTGTTTGTAAGTTAATGAATTTGAAAACTAGTTAACTCTATTTGATAAAGTATAGTGAATGTTAAGAATAACATATTACAACGAGATTGGCTCAAATATTACCCGTGTAAGGAGTAGGAAATAGGGTATTAGAAACGGGAAATGGGAATGAGGTAACTCATGGTAGTATTATCCTGTGATTGTTTTTCTTTTTTTTTTTTTTTTTAAAGAGGCTACATAAGTAAAGTAATGCCCTTTGCATCCCAACTCCCCATAACTTTTTCAACTGGCGAGACCGCCTTCTTTGGAGTATATTCCTCAGAAGCGGTGCACTATTTTGCCTGTTGCTTATTACTGGTATTTAATGATGAATCCAGGTCTTCATGGACAGTGACAACTTGTTGCAAAATGACGGCGATACCTCAACATGGTATCAATCAAAATTAACCTAAGTATCAGTGTGAAATTTGTTTTGTAACTGTTTAACAGATGTCATCCTACGATGGTAACGCCAGTTTGCTTTAACAAAGCCATCTGTTTTCAAATACAGGTAATTTTTGAAGCATCTTCATTTCAAAGCGGAGATATTTATTTTTAAATTAAGGTACTTCGCATTTGAGAATCAATGCAATTTTAAAGCACTTTTAAATTGAGAAACATATGCTTAGTACGTGTATTGCACACCGCATTAGCGATGTCCAACAATCAATTAATTATGAAAAGATTCAATGTCGATATCATTCAATTAATTGTTCATATTCGATATTCTACGATCTAACTATAATTAAATTAAGTTGGATGCTTAAAGTACATCATTTATCTAAAAATTTTTAGGTGTCTTAGAAACCTATTTCATGGATTCTGGCCCAAAAATCCGTGAAACCCTCTTGGGGTTCCTAGAAGAATTTCAAAAAGTTTTTGATCTTGGATTAGGAAAATAGATGACTTTTATTTATTTACATTAACTTAGAATTTGAGTTTCTCTTCCTCTTATAAATGTTTGGAATGCAAATTACAGCCATGTTAATTGCATCTATTATACATTGCAGTTTAATTCTCTCTCCCGTGCTGTTACTTTATAGGGAAAAATTTTTGGTTATTTTTTGGTGTCACTTTTTGCGTCTTTTTTTCGTTCCATAAGGAATCTCTAGTGATATTTTCTGTTTTTTTAACTTCCTTCACGTCAACTAACACTATCTTTTTCTTACATCCATCACCTTCCATCTACATCACAGATATGAAATTGTTACAATTATTTACGTAAAACACTTGATTATTATTTGTAAATAAATGCGTGTTTGGTTCATGGTTTGGCTATATTTCACCAGAGTTCCAAAGAAAATCAGATAACAAATGCAGTTTAATATGCTCTTTTTCAAGAAAAACTATACAGCTTTTAAACTTATATATTTTTTTAATAAATAAAATTTTATTTAAAATTTCATGTAGAATAAATGTATTTAAGCCTGAGAGTTATTCAGAACATTTAATTTATTTAAGCATCACAGGCTAAGAAAGAAAAACATGCATTACTGCATTATATTTTTTTAGAATAGCTAACAAGTGTTTCCTTCGTAATTTTATTGCATGTATAGTCAGTCAAAAACATATACTTTATAAATTTCCCAGTTTTCATCGCAGTTGAGGAAAATTGATTTAATTGTTAATGGTAACTAAATTTTAATATTATTAGAGTAAAAAAATTAATGAACTTTATTAGCGTCTCTCTCTCAAATCGTCTTTTTTATTACAGAATCCAATTATTTGCAGAATTATTTAAATAATTATCTAAATAGCATAGATTCAAAATTTCGCTCGAACCGAATTATGACATTTAGAGATATTCGGGGAAAAACGGTTAAGGGATCTTGTACTAAATTATTTTGTCATTAGGGGGCATAAGTGATTCACTATGTTTTTCCTGTTTTTGAATATCACGTGGTAAGCGGATCGATAGATATTATAAACTAGTACACTTTGTAAAGCTTCGCGGTTTCCGATCGTGAGTTTGATTGAATATTTCTTCAACTATTGGAGATAATTGCATACAATTTTGTATTTAGACGCTTTATGAAGACGTTTCAAAATTCAAACATCTAAAACTTTTGTTATATTTGCTACATTGGTATATATGTGTGTGTATTATGGTTTGGTATGTTTTGGTTCATAACTTTATTTGATCCATATATTTATTAATGTCTGTTGTAATCTTACAATCGTTCTTAACGAATTATGTTATAATGTCTGACTGCATAATTTTCCTCCGAAACCACCTCCTTTAGTAAGCCAAATTTTTTAATCTCGACATGTTCTGTGTTTTCATTCAATGGAAAACAAATTTCTCTTCTATATTGACCACTTTTGTATGCGAAAGTCGACTGTTTAGGCTACATTTCGTAATATTAATTTATTATTAATTGGACTCTATAATTTGGCTGATGAAGTAATATATATACATGACATGAGTTTAATTACATAATTTTATGCTTTTAGAACAATTTATTTATTGTTCCTTCCCTTTTTTGAAAATTTTTTTCAACATGAAAGACTTGTTTGACTTATATGTACGCTTCTGAACTACAATTTGTTCGTCGTTGAAAAAAAAATTAAATGGCTTAAGATATAGTTTCAATAGTATATAATTATGATTTACTGAAATGATATATTAACTTATAATTGATAAAATTGAAATAGGATTAGATTATCATGCATTTTACATTGCATTTAAAGTCATTTGTGGTGAGAAAATATCCTGGCGTGTTCAGCGGTAATACCATAGCAGGTTGCCCACCCCCTCCTTTTATGTCTTACAATTTTAAAAAAGGAACAAATCAAAATGAATGTCTCCCTAATTTCTAACAAAATGAAAGGATTGAATCATACAAAATTTTTAAGCATATTGATTTTTAATTATTTATATATGACATATTTCTATGTTTTACATGCTGTTGAAGTTGCAAAATAAAAGCATTTATAAATTATTACTTTAGGTTCAATTCCATATGCTTACCGTCTTGTTTAATTCTACATGGTTCTTGTTTGATCAATTTAGAAATGATTTACTCAACATAATTTCAATGTTTTTTGTATTTTTAACGCATGTATACTATCCTTTAATGCGTTTACTAATAAATAAGATAATTGAATCGACTGTTTCATACACAGGAAAATTTTCCACTAATCTACATATATGCAGAAAAATAAAATAAAAGGAGAGTATTTTCTTTTACATTTGAGCGATGTATGGTCTAAACCAATTGGAATATTTAAATAATCAACATTTTATTCGACTTGTAATTTTGAGTGTTAAAACTAATAAATTTGTAACTAATAAGAAATAACAGAAAAAACTGAAATTTAAAACTACCTTGTTACTCATCTACAATCTCTTTCGCATCATTGATTGGCAATTAACTCCACCGCAATTATAAATCGGAAAAGCAATGCTTGTTTTGAAAAATAAGAATCGAATACTTAAAAAAAAATAATTCTAAGCAAACTAAAATTTAACAAACACAATAATAAGACTTTTGGCGACGTTTTATTCACAATCATCCCAATTACCAAAACTATTTTCAACATTAGCTGCATTATTCATGCAGCAATTGATCTACAAATAATTTGATATGAAGCAAGATTTCACTTAAGTGCATCGAACTGGATCCAGATGTATTGCATTCCGAAGTATGAATGCAATTTATTTTTGTTTATTGTCTACTAAACAATGTTCTGCCACTTTACTGGAAAGGAACTTCAAGGTAGGGAAATCAGTCTCAAGCTATGAATTACAAATAGCTGTTTCATAGATGAAGCAAAAATTAGTTTTAAAAAATTCCAGTCTTCAATATGTTATCATGCTCTTTACTTTTTTTTTTCTCAAAATAAAGTAAATGAAACAAATAAAAAAACATGTCTCACATTGCTCATTCGGTTAGGCATAACTATATTTTTATATGAAAAGTTAAGTACTAGTTAAGTAGGTAAATAAAATAAGTAACGTAAGTAATGAGATGTTATAATTATTCTTATACAGCAAAGTTTTTTCCGAACGGAAAAAGGATAGAGTTGTGGAAATATCGTCTGTTTTGATAAAACAGTTACGCTGTCATGTGAAACTAATCACAGCTCAACAAAAGGTTTATTTTGGAAGTAATCCAGTATATTTCGGAAAACTATAGCTGATAGAAAAATAAATAATTGATGATGTGTGGATAGTCACCGGAATAGTATAAAATTACCCTCCGCACAGATCGAAATTAATTAAAAGTCCTGAATTGTACATCTGTAATCTCGGTGGAACAGTGACAGTATGCAAACTGAGACGTTCCGTAGTATATCAGTAGTAAACATAAATTGGCGAAGAAAGTCTTAAAAGTTTTTATAATGAATTCATACGTGTATTGCTACCAACGATAGCAACTATAGAAATGTACTGCTAATGCTGACATATTACTGGAATTATTCGTATACAATGACTTAAGTACATTATTATGTTTTCTTCCCTGTATCCCATTAATATTAGTATATGTGGAGAATAATTTTTTTCTCGGTGACACTTTACACACCTTTGCTGTTGGTTTTTTTCGCAATATCTGTTAGGTTTCCACATAAAATCAATAGCTTCCAAGATATGCGTCTAGAATTGCCGTAATCAGTATCAGATGATATCGTTTGTCCATATCACTTTTTTCGCAAACAATCAATTGCAACAATCAATTTTAATAAACAATCAATCAATCAACTTGATCCAATCGCATCTTTGGATTAAAGGCTACTTACTCATCTTACTATAGATCTCACAGAAATCGGCTGTGAACTCAAAAAATCACATAGAAAAATTAAAAAAATATTTTGACTGATTTTGTCATACGTTTTAAATAAGACTTTTTAATTTGCTTCAGGTATAATTTAAAACGCACTTGTGAATGCTAACAAAAACAGAGTTACAAGAAGAAAAGTTTTCTCAGTCCGACTGTTTCTATGTTTTATTACAAGAATCCTGGAATTGAATGTTAAATTCTACAGACTAAGAACTTAATAGTTCTTTTTTGACTTAAACTGTGCCATTATACAGAGACATAATTGCTGTGGACACTGAAGCAATGATCTTAACGTATAGGAAAGGATAGGATTGATTCAACTTCGTTAGCTTAATGTGGTTTACTTACTGTTCCAGTTTTCAAAGGCAACCTGCACTTTCTTGTCACAAGCGAATCGTTGACCTTTCAGTGATTGTTTGAAGGCCGAAAATCTAGTTGTTACATGGGGAGGTATTGGGGCTATATGAAAGATTTTTCAGAACTTCCCATTCAAATCTTCGCTGCATTTGAATGATCTGTTTGGTCACGTGAGCCCTAGCGTTGTCCTGGAAAAGTACTATTCTTTTGGAGAAATTAACTCTGGATTTCTTTTAATGATCTGTTTAAGGCTCAGAAACGTGTCTCAGTACCGAGTACAAGTCTTTCCGCTGAACTGGTGAAACCTATCATGCACTTGAACTCGTTGAATAGCTTACTGCATAATACGGATGATTTTAATAGAACCCCTTATTCTTCCAGGCTTTAATCACACATCTGGTTGAAAAATAACGTGGCATTGAGCACTGGTTCTACACTTACCCTGGAGTTTATTACAAATTGAAGAATTAATAGTTATAGAGGGGTATTTAGAATAGATTAAAAATGGAAAACATATAGAATTCAATAAATTAGGATAAAAAAAGTTTTAAACTCGACTGTACGAAACTTTATTCTAAAGGCATTCCAGTATATAACTTTCAGTTCGAAATGGGGACTTAACATTTTCACAGTGTACTTATCGCAGGTGACAAAACAAAACGCAATCGATTCATGCACATAAAACAATTGGAACGCACTTTACGTAATCTATCGGAGCACATTAACTCACTGCGATTAAATACGCCATTTCTACAAAGAACGAATCCTTTTCAATAGGATATACCTTATATAACAAAAGCAAACCTCAAGTAAAAAAAAAAAAAAAAAAAAAAAAAAAAACTTGAGGAAACGAAGTGATACCAGAAGAGGTAATAAGTCTAGTTTCACCTCAAAATAGAAGCAAGATCTAAAGACTGTTTCTAAATCAAAACTCTTTGTATCAAACATTGGGTATGCATTAGCTAATACAAAAATTACTTTCAGTGTTGAAGTTGCTGCATTCCTGAAGCTCGTACCCCTCTAAAATATAGGTAAATTATTTTAAAGTAAATAGTAGAATTTTGGGGGTGCCAGACGACATTTCAATCATGCGATCAGAGGTAGATCCAGAAAAAGTCGACTGAGGAATGGGTATAACTGGTTACTTTCTCCTTTAAAAAGTTCATAACAATTAACTGTGCTGATAGCTATACATCGACTGTCATGTATAGCTGTACATAGTACTGTATGTCTGGAATTAACAAACAGTTTCAAGTGAAACAACGAAATAAATGCTTTTAAATTTGGTTGGGATTTCCAGCTCAGTTATGTTACTTTGTCAGTGCGTGAAATTATGATGGAGCACGTGCTCCTGTCCCCATTCTTCTGAATCCGTGGCTGCATTCAATCCAGTGTGACTACCCCTAAACGAAAAGAGTTTAACTTAGCACGAGAAAAGTTTCAAATACACGTAGACTATATAAGGGGAAACACCAAAAAAAGAATCATGCTAATCTGTACAACTTTAATGTAAAATATTACTTGCTGAACACAAAATTATCATATCAAAATTCATGTTCAAAAATAGCTGTTCCGTGTTTCTGTAACATGAACCCTATACTGACGATGTATATAATACTATTTGCTATTCACATACACACGACCTAAATTGAACTGATCCTATCTCTTATTTTATATAAAACTAGAATGAACGCAATTCATTTCATACCTTAATTTACTTCCTACACCAACTTCAGGAAATTAATGAGTTCATTGGAATAAGTAGAATCTAGAGGACATAATAAAATCAAATTAAATGAAGTAACAACCATAAGAGTGAACCCCTCAATAAGGTAAAATTTTTTAACCTAATAGGTCTCCCAGTAACTGTTCTCAATGGTAAAAATAATCGTTACTAGATGAATTCATTTAAGCGTTTGTTTCAACGAAAGGGGGAAAAATATACAAATTCTTTTACTTCAAGGTCGTCAACATTGCTTTTTTTGATATTCATAATTTTTCCTTTTATGTGAATGCGTAAACATCTATTTCACTCAAGTGGCATTCGTAATTTTCGATCCCACACTGGTAATTTAAATCCTATTCATCATTCCTTTTTTTGATGATTCTAATACAAATCACATTAAGCAAAGTTGTGCTTACCCAACAATGTATCCATTTTTTTTTAAAATTCTAAGTCACGTTTTATATGCACGATGAGTTGTTAGAAATATGTAATTCAATTATTAAATCATCTTTGGTTTCAATTTTTTTTACGAAAATAGGAACTCATGTTCTGCCGCAGAAGCTTATTTATAATTTTTATATACTATGTATTCTTATGTCATTAAGTATTTTTTTATTAGTTTATATAAATGTTTTAATCGAAACACTTCTGATTCTATCTGTCATTTGAACTCTGCTACATAATAATTATACATAAGACCTTAGAAATAAAAATGTCGTAACCTTTTTCTTAGTTTAATACTTTGCCTTAATCTGTGCTTATTTTGTCGAATTTTTAATTAGATACAGATTTTACAAGTAAAATTATGTGTGTATTTGATACAATCGAAATACTTGCGTAAATTTCGTAACACAGTGTAAAAAATTCAACCTATATTTTGAGTCAAGTTTAGAAACTATATAATGCAATAAAATTCAAAAGAAAAAAAAACGATTCTAAATTAAAAGTTCTTCGATTCTCAATCGGAATGCAGTTTTGAAGTAAAATTATTTTATCGAGACACTTACTTTAAGTAATCCTCTACCATTAACATACAATTTTTTTCTATGAAAGTGTACTTATGTTTTCTATTACCTGAAGAACTTTGAATAAAATATCCTCATCTAATACATATGACTAAAGGAATAAGCAATCTTATTTTTAAGATACTACATTTTTGTTGAATTTCCTTCGAGAATGTTACAAAAACGGGATGATACTTTAAGTCATTATGTACTTATATCTCATTCAAATTTTTATATTTATCTCTTATTTTTTTCTGAGGGGTATTTTTTTTTTGTATAAGCACCTATTCGCAAAACAAATTTAAAAAAATTATAGATTTTTATTAATGACACCATTGAATATAAATATCAACCAACGCTTATAAATAGTGTTTGAGAGATTTTTTTGTATACTACATGTTTAATAGCAGTTGAATATAGCTGTATATTATATATATATATATAAGGGAGGGAATTAAATTTCGTAAAAATGTATGGTATTGAGTATTATTTATCGAGAAATTTTATTACTTAAATTATCATCAATAATGTCACGAAAACTTAGTTGTAAACATTAAAAGTTACTTATAAAAGAAGAAAGAATTAAATTTTGTAAAAACACGTATTTTAAGTATTGAATATAAAATTGATCGAAATTTTTTTCGAATTAATGAAGATTGTAAACGCTGTATATATAAGATACGTATGAATAAAATATTTCGTTCGTATTTTTATTTTAATGTGTAAAAATGTATTCTATTTAAGAACTTTTTTCTGAAAACGTTAGTTACATCTTAGTTCCTTGCCTTCGCTTTTATTATTATTGTTACTCATTTTCTGCGTGTTTCAACTGTAATTCTTTCGCAATGCAAGAATTCTCCAGAAAAGTCGATTTTACGAACGTTTAATGGTCATTATGATGAAATACTGTTCGTTTAATGTCATTTGCCTCTGAAGAAAGAATATGCGATGCTGATCGAATGCAACGTAAAGCACAGCTCACGAAGAAATGTTTGATCACTTTCTTGAATTATTAAAAAGCAGCTGAAGATTTGATCTTTGCTTCGTACTTAATAGATCATTCAGCTGAAGGCATAGTTTTAGAAGAATTGAGAACATCTTGCGTGCGATTTACGTAGGTTCTTCTTTCTTTCTTTTTTCATATTTATTTAAGCCGCTGAGAACTATATAAAATTCGCGATTAAAATAAGTGACAAAGAAACATTTCTTTTGAAAAAAGCCGTGTTTTTTTAACTTTATAAATAAAATTTGGAAATTAAATTTTTTTCTTAGGAAAGCTGCTATTTATTTAAATTTAATAATTAATAAAAATCCTTTATATTATATCCTTTCTATTTATTTAAATTTAATAATTAATCAAAATCCTTGAAATATTCATTTTTACGTGTATCAGTTCACATAAATTTATGAGATTTTCGATTTCAAAAATTTATTTTTGAAGCACTTCATGAAGGACTTTTATAAAGAAATGATGTAAGAATAAGATATTTAATTATCGTTCCAATAAACTGTTTGTAAAAATTTCAATTTTATGTCTTATATGCTTTTAAAGTTTTTCTAGAATTTATAAGATGACAACCTTATTATACAATTGTGTACTGTAATATACTTTATTCCCCTGTTTTATCTTTTTAAAATAGTTTTGTCTATTGAAAAAGATTGATAATTGCAACACAACTTTTTGTTTTGAATGTATTGATACTCTCGGGATTCACAAAACAGTTTATTAATGAATGGACTCGTAATTTTTCCAACTGTTATAAGAGGAGGGCAACATTTTTCACCTTATTAAATTCTGTTAAGTATAATAATAATTTGCATTATTGCGAAAAGTAAAATTAAGAAAGAAATCAGTTAATTACATCGAAACTAAATGGCATAATAATAATGAAATCAAAAATCACTAGAGCTATCTTATTAGTACATTAAATAATAGAATTTACATAATATAAATTATAAATAAAAAATAAAACAATAAAAAAATCATAAAAGTATTAAACATAAAAAAATTTTAAAAAGGTTTTTTTTTCCTAAATACATTTAAGGTTGAAAGATGTAGTCTATTATGAAAAGGACATTTAGATTTTACGATGTAAAAATCATGATTACATATATTATCAATATAATTGTAATTTATTAGAAATACTTGTAAAATGACTGATTTTTCATTGATGTCGCACTTAGAAGCAATGTGGAGGTTATAAGGCAATGAAGCTCCTAATTTAGCACAGCAATCAAATGACGAGGGCTATACTTGACATGTCAAGAGTGGTGCACTCTCCTTATGTCGAAACCACGTTTCCAAGAGAATTTGGAGCTGCGGCAGATGTATCGTGCAGTAGTTTCACTTCACGAAGAGTAGTGGGACTCGAGTTTTGATCCTTTTCAGTGAGATCAAAACTCGAGCCCTTGACTCTGTGGAAACAGCGCGTAAATCAGGAGGTCACATTCATAACCATTCGGCTTTTGTAGTAGCAAAAAATTTATTAAAGAGGAAAATTTAAGATATAATTGACTTGCTTAAAAGGAAGTTAAGGGGATAACTTTTTTATCATTCGACCTGACATGTGACCTAAAATAATTCCATGGATTCCTGGTTAAGAATCCATGGTCTATATTATTTTTCATGTTGTTTTTTGATGGGATAGTGTCTTAAATGTGAAACCATCAGAATTCTAAGTTATTACTTAAGTAGTCGATTTACAGAAGTCTTCGAAATCTGGCCATGTAAAATGTGTTGATTCTGCTTTATTTTTTAAATCTCATGAGCAAGACTTTTGCAAATTTATATTTACTCCTCATATTTTCTGTAATTGCATATTAATAATGATATGTAGTAGAGATGTGAGAGTGTTTGATTTTTTTTTTTTGAAAAAACTAGTCATAAATGTATTTTTTTCAAAATTTTTAATTTCTAAAATTAAAAAATAATTAAAGACTTAAAGTAATTGTATATAATTAATTTATGGTTAAAAACCACTTCTTACGTTGAAAAATATTTTGAAAAACTTCAATTCAAATGCTTCTATGATTATTCATTATATTATTTTGAAAATAAAGTGATTATCAACACTTCTGAAAAAAAATTTATTTTGATTTTTATTAAATTAGGTACATTTAAAAGAAAAATAATATCCATTTTTATAACACATATACAGACTTTTCATCATTATCTTCTGTAGAAGTATTTATCTAGACAAATAACTTAGAAATATGACGGTGTAATATCAATAATTATTAATATTTAAATTAATTGCTAAGTAAAATAGACACAAATGAACACTAGAAAAAATCCATTTTAATCAGATCGTAAATAAGCACAATCTATGACTTTACTATTTCGATAATTTCAGGATTACTTAAAAAACGCTAAATGCAAATAAAAACCCTTTAATTTTCAGCAGAGTGATAAAATTGAAGTTGTTACATTAACTTGTTTTCTTTGCCGTACAGCTGCAGTAATTTACACGGGGAATACTTTTACAGAAGAATTTTTCAAGAAAATAAATTTCACAATTTTAAAAATCCGTTACAGTATTGTAAAAAATATACATTACTTTTTAAATCTCATACCAAAGAATTTTATTTAAATTAAATAAAAGTATGACAAAAAAGTCAACTTTTGAAAAGGAAAGAGTAATTTTAATTCTAGAAAATAAGAAACCTTCGTTCTAGAAAATAAATAAAGTACTTCTATAAATTTTCTTTTCTTTCTTTTATTATAAAAAATTTTCGTCGCAAAATGTTAACTTTATTTTTAGGTGTTTACCATTTCTATTATATTTACTTAATTTTTATTCTATATTATTACTTATTAAGTGTTTGCTTTGTATTGCTTATTTTTGTCATAAAAACGTTACTTCAATTTTCAAGTTATTTATTATTACTTTTGGAAATTTCTACTCTGTCATATTTTCTTTGACAATTATGTGATATAGAATTTTAAAACACATTTCTAAATTTCACACCAGTGTTGTCTAGATTAAACACATTTCTAAATGTGAGAAATCTAGACTACACTGGTGTACTCTGAAATATTAAATAATATCGGCTTATTAATGAATCCTTTATTACGGAATAATATCCATTCTGAAAAGTATCCTTTTTTTCTAAAATATACGCACAAATTTCCCAAACGCCTCCTGGGGTAATTTAATACTTATATATGTTCCGCAGTACTTATTTGATAAATAATTTCGAAATATGACGATATAATATACATAATTATTTATATTTAATATTAATTGATAAATGAAAAGATCCATAAATGAACATAAGAAAATTATTCTTTTAATGAAATCATAAGTAAACAGTCTGTAACATCTGTATAGCACATTAATATACTATTATCATCTGTTGTTGATATATAGATAAGTGTTCTATTTAATTTGGATTACAGATAAGTAGGAAAAAATGTCACCACACGTGTAATCACATTTCCGTATGGGTGCATTCTGCACCCCTGACTTGCATTCAAATGTGTACTGTAGGATAAACGCCCAACCCTGTGGGAAAGAGCACATTGATGGTAAGCGATTGTAATCCTTAAAAGTGATCTGGGATGACAAATCTAGTGATGAATATAAAGAAGATCGAATGTGATATTGCAAACAAATTATTCTCATTATAATTACCGTTAATTTTATTCCAATTATCCTGTCATTTGAATTTTAATATAATAGGTTTTTGAGATATCATCTATTAAAATCTAGGATCCTTATGAAATGCGGAGATATCTCGTGTATCTAATTCTAATAGCCGTATGTCAAATAAAAGGTATCGAAAAGTAGGCTTGCTTACGTAAGTATTCAGTCGACTGACCTTTTTTTTGTAAACTCTCATTGAAGACAGAAAACAACTGCAAATGGAAATAAACACAATGAAAGTCTTTGTTATTTTTTTTTTTTTGGAGAGTAATCAGCAAGTAAATTAGAGGATAATTACTAGAACTACACGTGCGAGGTTCTCGTTTACATAAAAGAAATAAACGGTTATTAGTCTTACTTCTACTAGATTACCCACATTTGGAAATATGCTTTAAAATTCTGTAGCTAAGTGCCGAATCATCGAAGAAGACAAGGCACAGCAGAAGGTTTTGATAGTAATCATAAATAACTTGATAACTCAAGTGACTATTAAATGCAGTAAATAAATAATGTGAGAGTAAACGCTTAAAGGTGAAGTTAAATGTTTTTGCGATGGAAATATTTTGTAACTAAAGAAAGAAGCAAAGCTTACGAAAATATTTTATCATTTTCAAGGGAAGTTTATAAAATTACTTTTTCCTTCCAGATTTTTATGTAATTCAGGTAAAATTTGTTGAAATAATTTTAAAATGATGTATGTTTTTTTCACCATTTCGTAATGGAGTCTTATAATTGTGAAATATCTTTTCTTGAAAAATTCTGACTGAAAAACTCTTTTCGATTAAAAATTGCACAGACTTTTAGAAATAGAAAATGAGTTAAAATACTCCGAGTTTATCACTATAATACTCTGTTTAAAATAATGGCATTTTTATACATATAATCTTACAATTATCGAAATAGTAAAGACGTACGGTACTTATTTATGATCTGAATAAAAATGAATTTTTCTGATGTCGATTTATGTCTCTATTTTATTTATCAATTAATTTAAATGTTTATTATTATAGATATACCGTCATGTTTCAAAATTATTTACCTGAATAAGTACTGCTACTGAAGATGATTGTAGGCCGCAGTAGACTATTGGTCGTGGTCGGTGACTTGCGACCGACTTTGAGTTCGAACCTTGATGCCACTCAAGAACCGCTGTGTAGCTGATGCACGTTAAATGTGGTCAAGGTCTCAAGTCTTCCCGTGGGAGTTGTGTGGAAGTTTGGAGAGGGAAATGCCAATTCATATGCACTCCTCGTCACTTGACCGAGGCTCAGAATTACGAAGTCACTCACCATCAGCCCTCATGTTGCTTCTCAGTGCGACTTAATAGACAATCAAGTGAATATTAAAAACTAGTATTTGTAATAAAAATGAATATAATTTTTTCTATTAAGTATACTTAATTTACTAAAAATGGACACAAATGTAGAGTAGTTTTCATTGAATCTTTTGTTAATGTAAGGAACAAATATCTAAAATAATTCGCAGAATCACTGCAGAGGAATTTAAAATTAGATCTTTCAAAATGTTGATCAGCTTAATAAATGGTTTTTCAATCGTCAATCAATAAAACTGAATTGTTTTTTAATCTTTCAATTATTTTTTTTTTCAATCTTGAAAACTAATATATTGTAAAAAATACACTTATGCATTTTTTAAATAAGATATACTTTCTCACCTGAGTATTATATATGAATACGTTTTAAATACTTAATGAGAAATTTTTAGAAACAATTTGAGTTACCTAGTAACTCAAATCGAAAGACAAAATTTGAAATTGTGTTACTAGGTTACGAAAAAATAACACTAGTTCTTTTTTTTTTAAAAAAAAAAGAATAATCTATCTGATGAGAAAAATGAATTCTATTTTACTGATTAATACTAATATTCGGCTAATATTTCTGACAATAAATTTTAAACAATACGAAATTCCAGATTAGAAAATAAGAAGCTCTTCTTTTGTCTCCTATGAAAAAAAATTCTAAAATTTTATCAGCCAATAATAGATATGAATATTTTCTTCAAACACCAAAGCAATTAGTGTGTCATAATTGCTATTTTTCTATAAAATTTAATTTCTTTAACGTTATGGCATTTATTTTAACAAAACATAAAACTTTTTTCATTACTTATATGAAATATATCTTTAAAACAAAAATATTTCTTCCTGAAAATATAACGGGAAGTTGAAGTTATTTAAATTCTATCTCTATATATTTATAATTTAATAATGTTTGTGCAATCGATGAATGTTTGTTTGAAGACAATGTATGATTGTTTGTTCAATTATTTTTCATCAGTTATTTCAACGATAGTTATATATTATAGATGGAAGTAAATTTTATATAAAGTTGAGATGTTGGACTATTTGCGATTTTCTCTTTATTGATTTCGAGGACTTCTGGTAATTTGAATTGAATGCAATTAAAACTCCTTTCCACCTAAATGAAATATAATTAGGTAAATTAGATGAAGATAAGAATTGTAGTGAATTGAGTTAGAAATATTGATATAAAAGTGAAATAAAATTGAAAGGAAAGATAAAGGGAGATTTAGGATAGCAACAAGCTGATTGATGTAGATTGGAGTGAATCTTTGTAATTTATCGTTTATATTGGAAGGGACTTCTGATTAGACTAATACGAGTCGAATGTGATATAATTGAGAAGTGAAGTGCTTAAATCGAAATGAACGTTTTGGTAAACTAAGACTTTATTACTTGTACAGAAGTTGGAATTAACCGAGTTAAGAGGGATGAGAGGAAGAGAGAGAGAGAGAGAGAGATCTTACATGTTCATCAATAGATAATAAAGTATGTTGTGCTTTTCTTAAGTAACTTTAATTGGAGTTTTGAACTTGTTGATTATTTAATTAGACTTTAATATGACTGTAGAGTTAAATAATGGAGAAAATAGTCACAAGATACCATAAAATATATTCCCAGCTAAGAAATATTTATTATGTGTTATTGTATTTTAAGGTGAATATCCTAAATCAATGAAGGATTTGAAAGAAAAGTATTTATTTATTTTATCTATGTGTTAGCTAATTTGAAACCGAATTAATTTTTAAAAATTTTATTTTACAGTAAATATTTTATTGGATTAAGATTATCTAGATTGATTTTAGTACTTACGATAATCAGCAAAAATTACTGTTCTGTCTACAAAAATGATTAAACTGTCCTTTGATGTTTCTTAAAAGTTGGTACTGTATGCATGTCATTATAATCTGAATATTAGTGCAATTTTGAGTTTTTTAACGAAAATATTTAATTTTCGAATGTATCCACAAATTGTTAGAACAAATTTTACCTAAAGAAAAATAAATTATTGCAGCAATAACAAATAAATTACTCTCGAAAGGTCTTTTAAAGCATTTTAAAATAAAAATTCATGAGCTATTGAGATTATTTTGTTTTCATTCACTGCATTCAAAACTTTTCTCTGTAAATTACAAAGCATCATAACTTTCGTGTCGAAGGGAAAAAAAGGAAGCTGTGTGTGAAGAAAACATTCTGGTTTCGTGTGAGGAAATAGGCCTAAATTAAAAGTTGACGCTAGACAATTTCCATTCACACATTCTACCCATACATTCATCAAAATAAACAATAGATCTTAAATCAAGATTATGAGACGCGAGGTTTAAAAAGCATAATTGCAATTCAAAAGCACGACTATATGGTTTAAGAAACAATTTCCAGGTCAGTGTCATCATACATTGCTTGAACTCATTCAAGAGACCGTCACCAGAAAAGCATCACATGCATTTTGATAAAAATTGTGGCAGAAATTGAACAGTAAGAAGAAAAAAAGGAATTCCAAATGCAACTTGAAAGAATTTTGTGCAAAGATGGTCTACATCGTATGAATGAAAAGAAAAGTTTTGTGAACAGAATATAAATACGAATAATAAAACACTTTGTGAATATTCTAAATGGAATACGACAAAAATGGCTTTCTTTTTCTTCTTGAATAAAAACATATTCGAATGTTTTCTTATTTTAACATTTGAAATGTTTGTATCGGTATGTGAACGTCAAAATATTTCTAACAGGACTTCGTTTTTTGTTTGATGCTTTTTAAGTACTCCGAGTTAAAAAGGGTCTAAAATATTTTTGATGATAAAGAAACGAATAAGTTAGTTTCAAACCACCATACATGCGTTTTTATAAACACGTATAAAATATTCGATACTTTGATGTTGTTTTCATACAATTTGAATCGTTTATATCTTGACTCGGCAATATTTCAGAAATATTTTCTTGTAAATTCAGAACAGAGCATTAATTAAAATAAACAATTAACAATATTGAATAATAGAAGTAAAAAAAGAAAGGGAAATTTTATTACTTGCCTTTTGTTTTTTTTTAATCAAAGGAAATTTAATCATTTCCAAAGAAAGTGCTCAACACAGTAATTGAATTTCATTTAAATCTAATGCATAAATTTAATAAATTTAAGAAAACAAAATTCCAAGCTATTGAAATCAGTCTGTTCAATTTTAATTCAAGTTATCAATTTGTTTATGATTTAAAATAAGCGTTTAAAAATGCTTAGACTGTGTGACATGAGACAAAGTATGTAGCTCAATGCTTCGAAATTTGTTCATTTCAGTTTATAGAAAACTTTCAGAGAAACGTAACCTTAATTAAAACCTTTCATATTGATATATAAAAGAATAACATGTTACAGCATTGAAATCATTATGTATTTCATTAGATTGATCAATTCAAGTACATATTCCCCATTTAAAAAAAAGAATCTCAAAATTAGACAATCATAATGAAATGTAGACCTTTTTCACCTTTTTAAATGTAATTCTTTAATTACGTAACATATTTGTTGAAAAGATAAAACAAATTTAACCGATTTTTCTCAGATGTTCTAAAGGTTAAAGGTTATCTTATTTGTTTTCTAAACGCAGCGCATTATTTGTGAAACTTTTCTCTCAACAAAATAGCTATGGAAGTGTTAAAGCCCGAGGAACTTTGGTGATTAAATTGTTTACGAAGATGTCCACTGATTACAACCAATTTTGAGGAAGTGATTTTAGTTGCTTTAAGGAAACTAGAACTTTCACTAAGAAACCAGAACGGGGTCATGAGGCAATTCAATTTCTGAAAATAGGAAAGTACTGAAGAAGATTCAATATTGGAGCAGGGAATTGAAAAATTTTAAAGGATACCTTTTTTAAAGAAAATTCTGCGCCACCGAATACTATTTGTTCGATTCTGATAGCGTAAGGTGTAACTTTTTTGATTTCTTAAAAATATATCTCATTGATAATAATTGAGCCCCATTTTTTGATAACGATGATCGAGAAACGTTTGCCTTGACATTCGTTGGCTTAAATGATGTTTTTTTGCCTGATCTTGGTAAATTATAGGGGATGATAAGGCTTATTATTTTTAATGGCTCTTTGGACCTTCACAGTTTCCACTGTTTGATTGAACGAAAATATGGTTTTCATCATTGTTAGCACGTCTATTGTCACGAAAATAACCATCAACTTATTCTATTGCCTTAACTTAAACTAAAAGTAGGAAATAGTTTCTCGGATTCTTGTTTTCTGAAAATAAAATTCTCTATTTGATACGATGACTTGCTCTATAGATAAATATATACAAAATACTTGCAAAAAGTTTTAACACTATTATCATTGTTGAAAGGTTTATTATTGAAAGAAAAATTGAATGCAAAACTCTATATTGACAAAAACAATACTTAGTATTATATTAAATACAAGATATCCTTTAAGCCTGCTATCTTTTCAGAAAATCACATGAATGCAAAAGTTTAACAAATACGAGGATGATTCAATAAAGTTCCCGTGATTGGTGTGAAAAATGGGCGTATTAGGAATAGGGAACGGAGTAACTCACTGTAGTATTGTTCAGTGATTGTTTTGATTTTTTCTAAAATATCGTGAGTAGGACGCCCTTTGTGTTCCAAAAATTCGTTGCCATAACTTTTTCCGTCGATGAGAATGTGTTCGTCTTCATTAGAGTACATTCACCGGAAGCAACCCATGTTTTGATTCTTTCTTGGTTTCCGATGTTTAATGATGATACTAGGTCTCATCAACGGTGTCATCTTGACGGAAAATGACGAAGACAGCAAAACACGGTAGCAATTTAAAATCAAACAATGAATCACAACGTCAAAATTGTTTTGGGGTTGTTTAATGAAAAATAGTACAGAATGGGAGCACAAATTTGCTTTAGCAACTCCAGCCAACTTCGAAAAGAGATACATTTTGTACCCCTTCCAATTAATGAATTGAACTGTCTTGGAAGCACTGTTTATTTGTCTGCTTCATTTGCAGTCAGTAATAATGTTTGTCAATTTACTACTGTTGCATAAGCTTCTGATTTAAAAAAAATAATACCAGCTATTTCTGATTTCGTAAATAGTTATAAGACTTGATCATTTTTCAATATTCTTTTGTATTAAAAATTTCTTTGTGACTCCTGAATCATACAGACAAAGCTATTTCAGTAAAAATATCTTACCTCTTAGTGTCAACACTGAATTTAACATGCCCGAGCTATTTGAATTTCATGATTTTTTGGTTATGACAAAATCGATCATTAGTTCCGAATTGTATTTTATTTTGTATAAAAATTAAATTCGCATTTACAGTAATGTCGATGGCTTTCATCGATGAAAAGTATAGCTAAATCTTCCTTATCCCCTTAGATAAAATTGAATTTTTTGGGCACAAACCGCATTTTAATGTTCAAACTTGTTGAATTTTTTTGGCTTTTAGAAAAAAAAAATATTCGGAAATGACAGAACATATATAAAACACTCATCTGCAATTCTTTTCTAGATAGGAATGATTATTTGATTATTTCTGCCCACACTGTTAATCTCGCTACACCACTAATTATATCAGGATCTTGGTTAAAGAACTAATCAAAAAGTTTGTTTATCATAGTGCCTGAAAAGTAGTTGACTTTAAAAAAAAGAATGAAAAAAAAAAAAAAAAAAAAAAATTTACAAAAAATTAAAAAAAATAAAAAAGGAAACACCCGTAAACCTAAAATTATTTAAAAAAAAAAAATAAAAAAAAAAAAAAAAAAAAAGAGTTTCACAACATGTATGACAACTTCATTCAGGTCAGCAGCGTTCCGCTAAAGTTCAGCTGACATAATATCTTACAGAAAAAAAAGTCGAAGGACGCATAAAACCGCACCTATAATTAAAAGCATATATTCCTCATCAATGTCTACAACTCATTCTGCTAAATTTAAATGATATGATTACACCCTGCTTCTTTTTTAGTTTATTTGTACAATATTCAGGAGAATTTGTGAAACATTAACATATGTCAAAGTGTATACTGAATGGAAATGAATTTCTTTTTGTTTAGCTTAGATTTTAGTTTTCTTTTTCTAGGATAAATATAAGAGTTAGAATCTTTAGGAATATGTGAGCTTTGAATTTAGTTTAAATCTATTTTATTGCTTTGCTACATATTTTACGGCAACTCTTAATTGTAAACCTTTTATAATATACATTTCTTTCTCCAATAAAATAATTTGGCATAAAGCATCCGAAACTTTTAATCTAACGAAGAGATTCTTATGCTGGGAGGACGAGGAGCCCATAAGTTTAGATATGAAAACTTTAAAAAATATTTTAATTTAATTAAAATACTTAAACATAAGAGCATTCAGAGACCACGAATTAGGCTTTCATAAGTTTTTTAATAAACATTTTCAATAAATGATATTAGTCTCAGCCAGTTTTATTATCAAATATACTATGCCTCGCAATTTAATGTGATCTTAGTCAAGGTAAGTAACAATCCATATAACGATATGAATGGAAGAAGGAAAATATATTTTACTCAAAATTATTTATATATTAAATGTTATCCATGCCTTATTAATGTTTAGAATAATCACTACCATTATGTAATGGGACCAATATTAATAATAATATATTCTTGTCCACTGTATTACGTTGATTTTGCAAAGTAATTAACTTGTTTCTTCTTTCTTTTTTTATTATATGGATATAGATTTTTATACAAATAAGGGAAGAAAACAGTGATAAAGAGAATCCAACTCTGAAGAGGCATGTGGTATTACTATTTTCGAAACTGATTTCCATAGAACAAAAAAAAAGTTAGGAACTTCCAAAATCAGAATATCTAAACAATTCATTGTTTTAAGGATCCCCATATACCTTCTAGAAAATTAGAAACATTCGACTACCGTAAGAGTTTAGAATTTTATGTTTTCAGGAATGTTCTAATTCATATTGGATTTCGTACAGATCAGATGAAAAGTCGAACATTTAATTTGACTTATGAACATAACTGAACTAATGCAAATATTACTTATAATGAAGGGTTACATATTCCATTGATTTTCGTTCTGTTTCCTTTTTATGTCACACTAAAGTTAACTTTTCAACTATTTAGATTTAAATATTTCCATTCAACAAAAATATTCGCTCGTATTTTTGTTTTATAATTTACTATGATTTAATTTTTTTTTATCGATTTTACTTTTACTAAGGAGCTCACATTCATTTCCCAAAGCTGTTTATGCATATATGTTTAGAATAGAAGTGAAATGAATTTGCTACTTTTAATATATTATATGATCGGATGAAGTCGAGAAGAAAATAGAAGAATCAAAAGTTGTGAGAGAAATTTGTGCCAAGAGTCGAAGAAAAAAACTATACTTTATCTTACAATAACGGATGCATATTTTAATTGGAATACATTAAAATTAGATTTGTATAATAAGTGATAGATTTATAGTTACATTATTTATCTCTACGGGCAGTCTGATTATTTTCTTTTACCTTAATTCGAAGCTTACTTTTGTTTTTATCCCTGTAATTGAGAGTTTTGTTTATTATTAAGTTAAAAAGAATTAATTAATACTAAGTGCTATTAAAAACAGTATTCAGTTAATAAAGCTATTTAATGCTTAGTTTGTTTACGGCGGACATTTGATTGTTATGCCCTTGTAACTTTTTGTCTTTGACAAGGATGTTAAGTCCTTTAATTTTATCAATAATTTATTAAGAATTCTAAATTATATCCTAGTTTGAATTTGATAGAATCTATTTTTATGCCGAAACTAACCAGTTACTAAAATATTAGTCATTTATCTTTTGGAATCAAAGCCCTGCCTATATTCATTTGGAGAAAGTTTACAAGCCTCTAATTTTTATTATTCTAAAAGTAACGAACCCATTTATTTTTGTCTTATCATGAAGATTTAGAGCGTTAAGATTTGGGCGTATTCCCAACCGAAAACACCACATTAATAACACAACTTTGTGTCATTTCGCAGACCCTCACATGATCATGCTTTGCACGCCTTATGATGCCTTCCGGATCTAACAAAGTAGCTAAATAATTATCCAATCTCGATTTATGTATTATGAGAAACCATACTAAGGTCAAAGAACATCTTTAAAAAGTACAGCGACCCTTGAAAAGTTGTTTATATCTGCCGAATATGACGTCGAAAAATAATCAAAAGAAGCAGTGCGCATTAAAGAAACGCAATGTTTATTTCATCAACAAGAAGAGTGGAATTCATCCATCTCGAAAGAAGGTTTTTCCTGCCATCCCGGGATTTCCCAACCCTTTTTTTCGGCGAGGATAGGTGTGGATAATGCTACAATTCTTCGGACCTCGCCCGTTGTTTTTTGAAGGTCGCAGTAACTTTGAAGTCAAGAGCAATTGTTCTTGCTCAATCAGAGCAAAAGAAGAAAAAGTGCCCTGTTACACAAGGATGATATTTTTGCCTTTTGGTATCACCTAGATGTATTGTAAGATTCCTCCCCTCTTTTCCCACTTGTTTTGACAGATGAATAATGAAATGCGTAATGCGAAATAAAACAACGTTGAGAAAGGAACTGGTGCTGATGGAATTTCATTATTTTGAGTGCGGATTGAAAACATTGCAAAACTTGACATTTTCTCTTAACAACACTTTATACATTTTTATAATAAGTAATAAAATGTATCGAAAATGATTAATTTTTTTAGCGTAAGTGACGACATACTTTTCTTGACTTTAACTTCACTCTAACTTAAAATTTTACTTAAACTCGGTTGTGAGAGAGATTTTATAGCACATGAAATTAACATTCAGCTGGATACCAGCGATACACGTCGTCGCAAAGCTGTTAATACATAGCGACGTTTCAACTGAAAATAACACAATAAAACTAATTGGATTTGACAAATCTGATTCTCATAAAAAGATTTTGAATAAAGCTTCATAAGTACGGTTAAGCATAAACAGTACGGTTTTTTATGCAATTTATATTTTCCTTAATCTCTATTGTGTTACTATGGCAACATAGCGTTAAAGATTAAAAGCAGTTGTTTGATTAAAGTCTAATTTATAACTATTTTAAATTAATAATTACTCTGATTTCTCTACATGTAAACGCTTGCGGCATTTTTAATGAAATCATGGTAACCTTGTGATCAGTTTTCGCTTTTGTGTTCAAAATTATTCATTTAAAGGACGAATAAAAGATAAAAAAAGAGGTTTGCTATTTAATATTTATATTACAAGATTAAATTTAAGGACAAAAGCTTTTATTACGAATCGAATTAGTACAGAAAATGAGTTTTCAAAATTACTATAACAAGGTAAAATAAATTTTCATATAACTAAGAAAAATTATATGATTTCATTTAGTTGCTTTAAAACAATCATCGCAGGAAATAGTTCTTGAAAACAGAACTATTATTCTGATGGTGACACATTCTTCTGGATAAGAAAGAAAAATAACACAATATTCCCTGAAAGTAGTATTAATTGTAGATAAATTGTTGACGGAATGAAGGAAAAAAAGGGATAAATCATTCTGTAAGTAAATTAGAATTTAAAAAAAGCCCTTTGTTTAGCATTTAAACTAAAAAAAAAAAAAAAAAAAAAAAAACGTAATTTAACATTGAATTTTTTTCATTTGAAAACTCTCATTCTCTCCTTTTTTCAAATTCCTTATTATTTCAATTTTTTACGTAGCACTCCTTTGACTGTTAGACTGTTAGGATTTAAAAATTTATAATTGTTTCTTTATCTGTTAAACTCAATTTATACATTTTTATCCTTCACAAAATTTAAAAGAAAAACACTCATTATTATCGAGAGTTATAACATTTAAGACGTTAACATATTTTTTTTATTGATTAAGAAAAATATGTTAACGTCGTGTTTCCGTGGTAAAATACATTGATTTCATGTATTCCATAAGAAATAATTTCGTCGCTGTTGTTAAATTTCCAAGCTGTTGATGATGTGAATTTTGAAATGACAGAGGATAGACAAATGCGTAGAAAATTTCTTGAAATAATGCAAAAAAAAAAAACATTTCGCCTTGGTGATGATAATATCGCGAATTACATTTAGAATTTTAATTTAAGTTTTTGTTGTGATAAAAAAATAAGGCTTTTATCGTTGATAATAAATATTACATTATGTGCACATTTTTAAAAATAGAAAAAAAAAAAACTAGATTATAGTTTAGCAATGTATATGCATATATATATGTGTGTATATAAAATTTCTATGTTTTTTTTTAATAATTATTGGTTCTAGTTTGAAAGGATATTACTTTGAAAATAGCACTATAAGAATCTTAAGCAATATCAAGGCTTTCATAATATTCTCGATATGCTTCCACCATAAAAATAAATTAAAATCCAAATTCTTATTCTTTCTTTAATATTTCATTTTGAATTTAATCATAAAAATTATGGTAAAGCTCCACTGCTGACAAAACAACTGTATTCTTAAAAATGTTGTGCATATTTTCCATAACATTGTTTTAAAATAAATCTCACCAATTAAAAATAATGTCTTTTTTGGTTTTTCCGAAAAAATATATAAATATTTATTTTTGTTTTTATATATTTGTCATTTGAAATAAAAAGGAGAACATTAAACTAAGTAGACTTTAGGCACTGTAATGAAAATATTTTGATCTTTCTACGTACAAAATATTTTTTTCCCGAATTTCTATTAAATATTTAGTAGAAGTTTTTTTTTTAATAATAACTATTTAATGACAGAAACTACTTTCTTCATTAGTAAACCTGTTAAATTTCTCAGCCGCAGGTTATTTTCACATTTAAGGCAATGCTTTTTCTTTTTAATTGAAATTCTAACAAACATTAAATTTAAAATTTAAAATTTAATGTTTGTTTGGATGAAACATATTTGTGAGGATTTTATTGATTGACTGGAAAATATTAGCTGTGATTCCTATTACTTGAAAATAGGGCAAAATGCTATAAAATGAAGTTTTAAATCTGTGATGTTTTTTTTTTGTTCCGTTTTAATTCCTCATTTCATTTTCTTATATATGCGAGTCTTATGAATATTTATGTCTCCATTTTATTTTTAAAATAAGTTTCGACTCCTCCATTATTAAAAGAGATTTTGTGATAACCGACAATGACAATGAATTAACATAAACTAATAATTATATCGATGTACAAATACATCCGCGTTATTTAGCTTGGTTTAAGTAAGATAAAAACTTCTTACTGATAATGTTTCTTGATACTTTCCATACTTCTTAAGTAAAGTATTGTGAAGTATGTAAATCATATTTTGTGCGTTCTCGTAATCTTTACTATAAATCGCTTTAAATCATCTGGCCTGTATGAAGTTATCTCTTAACAGAATGCTATAGCTTCACAGGACTTTCTTAAGGACAAATACTTTCCTTAAAGCTGTTTTTGCTTGGTTTTAAAGAACATGATCTAAACTCGCATAACATTTACAAATAAGAAATATCCTTATGTTAACGTTCGTTTGTACACTTGAACAGTCATAAAAAATGGGTCATCCTTAATATTTTTATAAAATCTATTTACATAAAAAAAAATTGTATTAGGTTTAATAGCTACAAGGGAATTAAATTATCGTGTAACCGGATTAATTAACTAACTTATAAAACAGGTTTTTACATTAAAGAACTTTAATTTCACAGGATTAGTTAAAAAATGGTTTGAATTGCTTATGTTCTAAATTTAATTCGAATTCAATCTTTAATTCCATAGATATTCGAAAAAGAAAGGGGAGAAAAAAACCTGCTGGGGAGCCGTATACTCATATCAGATTGATTATGAGTAAACACACTATTCCCAATATTTTCCTTGTTTCTTAATACCGGAGGATTATAGGACCGATTAAGAATATACACTTGTTTACGGTCCCTTAAGATTCCGTGATGTTCAATTGTAAATTCCAAACTGAATATTTTTTTAACTATGAGGGTAATTGCATAAAATTTCTTGTTAATGGGTTTAATGATATGAAGAATTAAAATGTGTATAAGTTTTCGAGTGTTACATTTTTTTCGTAACAAATTTAACAATGCATATTTATTATAATGTTCATATTTATTATCATAATAATATTACTATTTTCATTTTTTTTAATTGTTTTTAGAGCTTAAAAAAATTGTTTTTGTTTGTTGCAAAAAGCTTTGAAAAACGGCTAGAAAATTTCAAATTTAAGTTTATTTAACTGTAGAAATCAGTAGTGAAGATAATCACTAAATCCATTCGCATCATAATTTAGTTCCCTTAGAGTCAAAAACATTGATATTAGTTATGTTCAGATGCCATGAAAATCAGGATATTTTTTTAGAGGTGACCCATTTTTCTCTGACTGTTCTTCATAGATCTTATATTATGGTATCCTTAAAATTTCAAAATATTCAGTAGAATACGCCCTTTTCTACTTTTTACTTAAAATTAAAATACATTTCCATTACAATAACAAAAGAGGAAATTTGGTAGACATTTTACAGTAGTAAAAATTGATTGATTCAAACAAAAGATTTTTGTAATAAAGCATGACGTTCTCTTCAAGCTAATGAAATCAAAATGCTGTGGTAAATTTTAATTAAATTTTTTTTCCGATTTTGATTCTGTAACATTAAGCGAAAACAGCGTTAAGAAGGATTTTAAACCAAGGTCAACTTAATCTAAGTGAGAATTTTCCGTTCCTTTTGCAATTTGAATGCAACCTTATTTTGAGTAAGCATAAATTATAAAAAATTTGCAATATTAAAAAGTAAATATATTAACAAATTTTCCGGAAAGGTTGTTGTAACAAAACGAGAATATTGAGGGTGAAAATCAAAACAGGAGAACTTTCACTTTAAATTTCCCTTAACATATTAACCTAGAAACGTATTTTTTAAAGAAAATTTATTCAGTAGTTTAGCTTATTTTAATCAAGCTTCTATCAAATCATTTCACACTTTCATCAGTGCCACAAAATAGAAGTAAAGAAATGCATAAGCTTATTAGAAGAGAGAGATAATAATCAATTTGGGATTATATAACATCGCGACACATTTTCGTTTCACAGTTACAGTTTCTGGTGCATTGACATTTGAAGTGAGTAATTGCATTTTTACTAGTACTTTTCCAATGAGTTTAATACATAAGATGAGACGGCTTTTTTAGTATATTTTCCCATCATATCAAAAACTTAGAAAATAAAAAAGAATTATTTAAAATCATACATAAATGATAAATAAAATTTGCTGTTGGAAATTCCGACTAACAACTTTCCCGAAATATCGTTTGGACATTAAATTTTATTTAATTATATTTGTTTTAAAAAAATCGTTTGCTATTTTATAATTACAGGTTTCATAACAATAATGTGTTCAAAAAATGTGGACAATTGTAAATGCTCTGTTAGAATTTTGTCTCTTTGCTTGTTGTATATCATTTTCAAATTCAACATTTTGTTGTAATTAATTCTAACTTTAATTGTGATACCGCTTTAGTCGACAATGCTGTCAAATTGATCACATTATTCGTAAAATCATTAGAACTGATATTGATTCAATGCTATTCTTGCAACAACCGAAAATATTCGATGTATGACTTGTCACAATTGGTATGTTTTATTAAAATAATAATCTACATGGGAAAATTCAATTTAAGTGTGTTTATTCTTACAATCCATTTGAATCATTTTAAAACAACTGTATTAAACAACTGTTCTGCCATTTATCTAGTTTGAATTATTTCATACAATTGGAAGTATATATTACAATTGTTTAAAATTGAATGTATTTTTACATATGTGCTTTTCTTTAATATTTCTAATTCTGAAATCGTTAACACAATCGCACGCAAAAGAAATTCTGTGACAAGGTAATTCAATTCTTAAAGTAATCATGGAAGTTCTATATTATTGTGCTCTACTTTTAAAATTAGATTTCTCTTCCAGCATTTTCTCATCTCACGCTCAATATATCGGATGAATTTTTTTTATTCCGTTCGATGTGTTTCTTAACTTTTTGGACAAAATAAATAACATTGAGAGGTTTTTTTGTTAAAACGGACAAAGATTCCCCCAACCCCTTCCCTTCGCTTGAGTTAAAAGATGTTAAAAATCAATAACAGACCAACCACGAGCAGATAAACTCTTCCTGCTAAACGAGTAAAGAAATAAAATTTAAGAAAAAGTTATTCCTATCATCTTCCGGGTATAAACATTGTTGAGTTTCTATTCTGTCTGCAGTTATCAACGTGCTTCTGGATCATCTTCCACACCTTCTCGAAGCGAAAGAGGTAAGTGAAGATCTATCTTGAAGACAGAAAGAGAGAGCGAGCGAAGGAAAGTAGAGACTGCAAGCAAAAAAAGAGAAAGAAATAAAGAAAAGAGACGGCCTAGAAAAGGGCGTCCGGTTGCGTTCCGGTTTATCAGGTCCGGCAAACGAAGGTCACCAAAACTAGGCCGATTTCTTTCCTCAGCAGTCAACAGTTTTTTTTTTTTTTCTTCTTTCTCTCTGTAATCACCCCCCCCCCCTCACTTTCCTTTCTTTACTTTCAAGCTCAAGTGAGATCACTGGAAGAGAATTCGCAACTGATGCCATCGCGCGAAGAGAGAGAGAGAAAGAGAGAAAAAAAAAATCAAAAATGTAGGCGAAAACTGAAACTAGAAACTAGTTTGTTTTTAATTTTTCGTCTGAAAATGCCAAACGATATTTTTCGAATCGTACGTATGCGCGTGTAGGGAAAAGGAATGACATTAAACAAGCCTCGTGCATAGCGTTTTATCAGAACTTCTCAGCAACCTTGCAAGGCTATCGTTTGAAAAGAATAGGAATTTAGTGTTTATTTTTTAAGTTTCATTCGAATGGTAAACAGGCACGTGTTTCTTTCTTTCTCATAAGGAGATATAAAGGTTTCGCTTTTGTTACATAAAATGTTTCTTAGTTTTCATGCTTTAATTTTTGTGCACTTGTAGTAAAATGTTGCTCGTTTTTATCGAATGTTTTGGCTTCATTGTCTAAAATTTTTTTAATAGTTGATGCAAATTTACTTAGAATTTTTTGAATTATTCTTTCATTAAAGAAGTTGCATAGATTGTGGACAGTAAATTTCAGTTGATATTTAAAACTTGATTGTGTTTTGATTTAAAATTCCTCTGTTGTTTTTAAATCTGAAAAAAAATACCCAACTTACATTCTTGTACCATTTGCAAACCATAAATTACACAAAAAAAATGTATTTGTAAAAAACTCCCATAAGAAAATAATCATTCATTTATTAACTCTTTCGAGCTTTCCAATCTAGGTCGTTTATTCATTCTTTAGACGCTCAGAAATTTGGAAATATAATATAGCTACAAAAAAAGATTTAGAAACAAAATGAAAAATATTCTAAAGTATTTCTAGCTAATTTTGAAACCTTAAAATATGGATATTTTCATTACTATTTTGTTAAACTAATAGATAGTATGTTGTCTGTTTTATTTTCCTTATCCTGTTAATGTCAAAGTTGCATTTATTTCAGTAATAAACTTGTTTACATATCACAAAGTATTATATCACATGCATTAAGACTGGGAAAATATAAGGTAAATGTATTAGTTCAAATATAGTTAATAGAACAATTTCAAAATTTTGTAGAGAGAGATGCAATTCTATCGTATATCAAAACAAGTCTCTGATGATTCAAAATGAAATAATTTGCAAAAATATAAATTACGAAAACAAGGAACAAATGTAAAAGCAAACTCAAAGTTTTTGATTTACTTGTAAAGAGGAAAGCGGGGAAAAAACCATAATTATTGCTAAAAATTTAAAATTCTTTGACGAATATTAAAACTCTTTTATTCATTTATTTTAAAAAAATGTTATCTTAAACACACATTTTTTAAACTTATAATAATTTGAAACTGCAATTTTTATTAATGTCAGTAATCAAAGTATTATTTACTAAAATAACATGATAACCATATAACAAAGAAGTAAGCGAAATATCATTGTTAAGAAATTAGATTTTTTCATTAAAAACAGCTCTCCTTCTCTCTTTTTTTAAACAAATTTGAAATTTTCACTTCGGTATGAAATTTGACACTTTAAAACAGATTGAACATAAACATTTTTTTTTTAAAAAAATACTGCTGTTGGTTGGTTAGTTTTAATGCATTTTATGGGGCTGAGTCTTCATGTGAGATATATTGTCTCAAATTTAAAAAGAAGATATCGTTTTATCCCATGCAACAATTTAAAAGCATAACGATAGATAGGGAATAAAAAGTAATTTAGTAAAATAAATGTGTGGGGTGAAACTAAAGGCACGCAAAAGTGAAGTTTTAGTTGAGGTTTTCCCCAAGTCTTTAAAGGATAATGTGTATGATTAAACATGTTCAAAATGAGCAGTGTTGAAAGCAGAGCACTCGCTCAAGATGCTTCTCACAGTCAAAGGACATACACAATTGATTGAACATGGGACATTTTCTTCCAGAAAGAGATTTTCATGAGTAAGACTCGTTTATCCAATTCTTAGACTTGGTAAAATAATGCCCTGTCTTCTACATGATGATGAATGTTAAAGGGAAATGACAAGTTTCACACGAATTAGTACATTATGTACTAGCTCTACCTTAAAGTTCTGTCCATTTGTAGAGTAAAAGAAAATAATGCAATATTCATACATTTAATAATATTTATTGTACAGTGTAGTTTCCTTTCTTATTTATGACTTTTTGCCAGCGTGATTGAAAATTGTGAACACCATTGTTGGAAAAATGAATTGTCTTGAGAGGAAAAAAGCTCAAGTTCAGCTTGGATGACACCTGATTAAATTTTGAATTCTCTCCCCCCCCTTTCGAAATTTTTGTAGGAAGGGAAACAGTTGATAATCAGAGATTTCTGGGTATGGAGAGTATGGTGGATGCAGCAGAACTTTACAGCCTAGCTCTGCGATTTTCTGACGAGTCACTAAAACAGCCAATGGCATGGTATTATCTTGATGCAGTATGATGTGCTTCCTGTTGAACATAGCCGTCCTTGTTTTTTAGTGCTTAGTTTAAATATCCATTGCCGACAGTTTATCTCTATATATAGCTTTTCGTTTGTTTTCAAAAGCTTGTATTGTATTGGACGTTACACCATATACACAGCATTCTTTTATCCAGGCTCAATCGCGTCTTAGAGATGGAGGAGGAAGATTGTGTGGTTTCTCAGAATGCTCTTTACCTTATGATATTTTTGTAGGTAATCTACGTTTCTTCATTTATAATCCAGTTCAGAAATGATTCATTTTTGTTCCAAGCAAGCAGAGATGTACATATCACGACTTGATTAAGCAAATTTTTCTCTTGTAGCTCTTGAAGTAAATATCTGAAAAATCTATAAACGAATCTTAATAACAATGAAATTACATTGTACAATAAATATTATTAAATGCATGAAAAATTTATCATTTTCTTCTATTTCACAAACAGACAAAATTTCCGGGTATATCTAGTATTTCAAGATTCTATTGATCCTAACGGTGAATGCGGATAGCTTATTTAATGAACTTTTGGATGTCGCAGTATGAAACGGTGGGAGAAAATACATCAGCTACAAATTTAGTAATACTGTCAAGTATTTCGTCGTCCTGGATTCCTATGGGGGAGGATATTCGATAACAACAAAAACAATTCAATATTTTCAGACTTAAAGTTATGAATATCTTTAATATGTCAATGATCAATGGATGAGATGAATACATTGAAGGTTTTATATATTCCAAAACACTCAGGATCTACGAATATAATAAAATTTTCACTATTCCGGCATGATACATTTTGTAACGCCTTATTAATAACAAAAATATCTTCCTTGCTGTATATAAATTATATATAGCAATGATCGACTGTCATAGAAAATAATATTTATTTTGTGAAGTGTTTAATTTTTCAAATCTACAAAAATAGAACTTTAAAGGAATTCGACGTTTCACGTATTGTAAAATAAAATCCTATTATGTGCAAAGGATAACAACATTTTCATTTGTAGCCATATTGAATCAAAATATGTGATATTTTAACTTAAACTGTATTCTTTCTTTTCTGTTATCGGTTCAATTGATTTCAAAATTTATAATAATTGAAAGGTTTAACGTATTGCAGTTAAACGTTACGTCAATTAAACGTATTATAATGAGGTCAATTAAAGTCCATCCTAGACAAACATACATTGTGATGATTAATATATATATATATATATATATATATATATATATATATATATATATGTGTGTGTGTTATATACATCATATACATATATAAATATGTATAAGTTAGTAATAAACACTATAAAAATATTCAAAAGAAAATGATTTAGGTGCTGTTACGCACTTGCATGTTTCCTTACATATTTGTGTTACTATATCATATATACATGTTTATTTATTATAGCCACGGTGTATTTGTACAATCAACTTAGATGGAATTGAATTTTGATATGTACACTTCTCATGTTTTGAATATTTTTCGAATTAATAATTATTTGATTTTTTTTTGAAAATAAATCGATTTATGTTCTTTCAAATATTTCGTGGAACACGTATAGCTTCAAAGCACATTTGAAAGCCACGGAATTCGAAAACTCTTTTCAGTTACTAAATAAATTATAAAAACTGGAAATATTCTTAGTGTTTTCAAGAAAATTGAAATGATACTTTTCATGAATCAAGCTATTTAAAGTTAAAAGATTATCTTATTTTGATTAAGTAACTTTCTTATTGTACATGACGAGTTAATGCTTTCTTGTAATGAAATTTGAGTTGTTATTCGTTACAAGTTAAATACATACATTTAGTCATAAGAGTAACTATATTTACTCATATTATTATTTAAAACATATCATTTAAATGTCTTAAATTATATGTTTTTTTTAATTCTTTAAGATTTAAGTAATTATTATTCCCCATTAAAGATATCAAATCGTGTAATTTACTGTATACAAATTGTGTAATGTACATTTTCTTGATTTATGTGTGAAACATATTATAATCTGAATTTATATATATAGTTTTAATATACTATAGAAATTCAATTCGAAATTTTTCAAAAAAATTGTAATTGTTCTGTAATTGTTAGTTAATAGGAACAATATATTGAGAAGGTATATATTGACAAATTCAGTTAAAATCAGAGAGAGGGTATTATACACTCTTGAAAGTAGGCTTCTTCGAACTGCAATCAACTGAAACTGGAGTATTTCAAAAATAAAAAATATACATTGTTTATAAAACTAAAAGGGAACATGGAAAGTAAGTTGAAATTATTATGTGCCAAAGTTTATCACGACTTCATTCTTATATTTCTTTAGTAGACATAGAAAAATGTTGCTCTAATTTGCATTTTGTTTGTGATTCTTTTTTAATTTTTATTTTTGGCTCATTTAATTTGGGCGTATTGTACTTATTGAAAGAATGTATGGCTTGAAGCAACTGCTACAATATTTAGATATATTCTTATAGTAGGTCATCCAAATAATAAATATATTTTAATTTTTCTGTCGAAGAGTTTGTTTTCGATCATCTGAAACTGGAATAGTATACAACATGAAATAAAAGTTAAATATTGTTTGCAAAATAATAGGAACTGAAATACGAGTTTGAAACATTAATTTTTATGTCAAACGAAATATTGCAAATTCAATCATTCTTAGTAAAACAACTAACATTTTTCAACTAGGCATTTGTAAACATTTTTATGAACCAAGAAGTTCTGAGTCATTCATTTATTATAAAATAGCTTTAAGCGCTTATAGATTTATCGAAAGATTTTGCGTTTTGACGATATTATTACACCAACGCTCGTAAATGCATCAGTTGTAGTTACAGCAAAAAACTAAGCCATAATTTTTGTTTAGACTCCAATTTCCGTAATCAAATACAATTGAAACACCTAATACAGATATAATTTAAAAATTGCTTGCAAAAAATATTCTGGTGAAATTTATATGTTAAATTATGTATCGAATACACTGCTTTTAAGCTTCATTTACTTCTCACTATTTATTTATTTTATACGTAGACATTTACACAACATATATTTTTATGATTATCTACACATTTAATATTTCTCTGATAAATTTTAAAATTAAATTCCTTTGAATATCTTACATATATACGGGATATGGGTATTAAACAACGAGACTGACCATGCTACACGGATGCGAAACGCTAGAGACCGACACTATTTTATCGTGAGTTCTCGTTCGAATGCAGTGCTTCTCACTACTGGAAACAAATCCGTATAACTGTAGTCTTCGTTTTCATTTGAGTTATTTTTTTGTTTTACCGGAAAAACGATAAGTGAGCAACGAAATGCTGTAAAATTTCTCACGAAACTTGGAAAAATCGTTACCGAAATTTATAAATTATTGAAAGAAATATATGGCAATGAATGTTTATCGCGTACACGTGTTTTTGAGTGGTTTAAGCGTTTTCAAGGTGGCCATGAAGACGTTGAAGATACTTCACATCCGGGTCGCTCTCCCACATCAGAAACGGATGACAATATCGAAAATATAGGTAATCTGGTTCGATCTGACCCTCGGTTAAGAATTCGTGCGATTGATGAGACGTGCGAGGAATAGACAAAGAACCCAAACGGCAAAATTTGCATGACAATTTTAACATGCAAACAGTGTGAGCCAAAACAGTGCCTAAAATCTTCACGTTTGAACTACAAGAAGCTGGTAAAGATATTTGTACTGACACTTTGAATGCCATTGGAAATGAGCCAAATTTATTGGAAAGGATAATAACGTGTGATGAATCGTGGTTTTTTACTAATGATCCTGAAACGAAGCTCCGATTTATGCACTAGAAGAGCCCATCTTTACTGAGAGCTTAAAAGGCTTGAACGAGCAAATCAATATTCAATTCAACAATGATTTCTTTTTCAATATTCATGAGATTTTGTACCTTCACTGGGTTCTTGAATGTCAAAGTATCATAATTACTACTTTCACGATCTTGCTTAACAACGTGAAAGAATAAGGAAATAACGACCCGAATTGTGGAAGGACAAGTCAAAGATTCTCCACCAAGGCAATGTGCCGGCTCATTCCTCATTGTCTGTCAAGAAGTTTCTAGCCAAATACAGCATTCCAGTGTTAGACCATCCGCCTTATTCGCCGGATCTTGAGCCATGTGATATCTGTCTGTTTCCTAAGGTGAAATCTGTATTAAAAGGAACAAGATTTGAGTCTTTTGGAGCTGTGAAAGAGAAAGCGGCGCTCGTCCTGAAGGAGCTGACAGAAGAAGACTTCCAGCACTATTTCGAACAATGAAAGATTCGCATGGAAGGTGATAACAAATAAATATGTATGACATCAAAATAAAATGTTTTACAGTCTCGTTATTTAATAACCACACCTTGTATATTGACAGAAAGCTCTTTTTTCACTTTCCGCAATAATGTTATATACAAACAAGTTCTTTACCCAATTATAACTTGCTTTTCCTCTGTTTGAAGAGTAGCCGTCTCAACCCATGTACAAAAAAATCCGAACAATGCGGAACAAAATTCTAAGATAAAGGACTATTGCGCTTTGTACATCAGAAATAATCTAGAGGTAGAGATCTCAAAATTGAATTAATTGAAACTTTCATCACAAAATTCTCAAGAAATTTTTTCATCCCATTTGAAGTCATGATAACTTAATAAAAACATAGCAATATGTTATTACACATCAAAACACGAAAATGTCCACGACTTCTTACACTCCCATAATTCAAATAATAATATAAATATAAATACAATTAAAACATACAAATAAAATAATTCTGCAAATTGATCTTTATGTACACAATGTTATAAAGTACAGCTATTAATATTGATTTGTTTAATATCAGGAAGCTGTAATTTAAAGTATTCCGCAGTATGAAGAGATATAATTCAATCTGCTGAACTCTTCTATGACGAACTTCGAAAGTCTAAGAAACGCTGAGAGAAATGTATAACTCTGGGTGATGACAATGTAGAAAAGTTTTAAGACTAATGAAGGAAAAGTAAGTTTATATCTCGATAGTTTTATAATAGTTAGCAGTAACATCGTTTTGATCGGTTCTATCGAAAAAGCTGTCGCTCGCCTCCCGTCTAATTTACTTTTAAGTCATTCAGATCTTTTCAATATTTATCAAATATGAATTAGTTTTAATAACTTCCCCATCGTGCTGCACAATAGGTTAGCGATAGAGTTAAGCATTTACGAAGTAACAGTTCGTAAGCCACATTTACGAAGTAATATTTGAGATGGTAACTCACTCTTTTAACTTCCGAACTACGTCAGATGAGGATTTGAATATGCAACGATCATCATTTTCGTTTCGCCATACGTTGGGTTTCAGAAGAAGGTGGTCTCGAATACACGAATTTTATATCATTAGCCAATTGCAGTACATATGTTTTCCGATGCAGAGTAATTTTCAAGATAGTACTCAACTTTCTCATACAACAAAATGCAGATTTATTTTTATAGGGTCCTTCGGCAAATGAAATAAGAGTATATAACAGAAAAAAAATTACGCATTACTTACAAAATGAGTTACAGACAAATATCTTGATTTTATTCCATCAGATATTTTGCAGAATAATTGCTCTAATTTGTTCTTTGTAATAGTTTTTAATGTTTTCTATTCATTGAACCATCAGACCAGAAGTTTAAATAACAAAAATTCGGTGTAGCGAAAGTTGTATGCATTATTTATGACAGTCGAAACACAAAATAGAAATTGAGAGCATTGCATTATGTGTTAACGATTAGCGTGCTTGACTTTATTCAAAATATATACTAATCAAAAAGTATTTTGCTCTAATTTGTATTTCGAATAAAATGCTTTCGTATTGAATAATCAGAACTTGGCTGTTTATGTATGACAAAATTTAACTAATACAGCTTAGTTAACAAATTAATGCATTCGTTATTATGAATGCTACTAATTGAAATAGAAAAATCTTTTTAAATATATTTCTTCCTAAATACTTTAATATGTAGAATGATACTTCGTCATTTGGTTATTAAAAAAATTCTTTATTTTGAAAAACAGAAATAAATTTTTTGCTTATAAAAGTGTTGAATGAATAAAAAGCTATTGAGAATAATATCTCTGTCTATAAAATATGTCGCCCAAATATATATTTCTACGACTCTTAATCAAGTGAAAGGAGGAAATGGTTTGTATATTACTCGGTATTATTAATGTTTTTTAATGCACTAAATAATCTGCTTAGAAATTTAAATTAAAGCCTAACAATATATAGTAAGTAATTATAAGTAACAAGTCCATATGCTTATTATTTAGTAATAACAATTAATTTCAAAAGCTGCACATGGCTTGAATTGCTTACTCCGATAAGTTTTATTTCTTTCTGACGTCTACGGCTATTTCGAGTTAAGGTTGAGATCTGTTTGACTTGTATGCCTTAGCTAGCATGTTACTAGTTGTGATTTATGTGCGGTTGTCTCAGACTCACATTGGTAAACTTTTGCGTCTGGGGTATAAACAACCGGTAGTTCTGGTTGCTTGTCATCTTGTGCTCAAGCAATAGCGGGAACGATGTTTTTCTACTCCGTGGTGGGTGAGGACAGTTGACAATGAAAGGCGGCAGTGTTTCGAACCCTCGACCATCGGGTCCAAAGAAAAGTTTTCCGGCAATTTTTTTGAAGTGCTCATCATCTAGATCAAAAGGGATTCCCTATCCGGCTAGTTATTAAGGGGTTTTAACTCTTAGGGTAGTTGTTGAAGATAGCCGTAGCAATGCATATTTCCCTTTTGAAAAAATATGATCGGACGAATCGAAATTGGTGATACGATTATGTGCTTTATTTGTTATTCTGGTTTTATCTATCCAACAAATAATGTAAAAGGCTCACGATAAATTCCAAAAAATTTACGGCGGGATAGGAAGAAAGTACCTGTGTTTGAAAACAGAGGACATTAGGTAAATTGGTATTACCATTGTATTCTGCCATTTATTGAACCGTTCCAAAACAAATTTGACTCTGATTCATTAGTCTGTTTTGATTTGGAAGCCATTTGCTACCAAATCAAAACTTTATTGGTGTAGCTAGGAGTTCTCGTCGTCAATTTGAGTCGAATTATCAATATTAACGATACCATTATTATGCACCAGAAACCAAACAGCAATCGAAAAAATGGGTTGCTTCCGGTGAATCTATTCAAAAAAAAAAAAAAAAAAAAAAGGCGAAAGCGGTCTCAAAGACCGGAAAAGCTATTCCAGAGATCTTTGGGGATGTGAATGGCGGCACATTCAGGAACTTCTTTGAAAAAGGGAGGGCAGAGCTCACCAGACAATGCTACAGTTAGTTACCATTCCCATTTTTTATTCCTATAAAACTCAATTTTACCATTTCTAAATCGGGTACTTTTTGAGCCACTCTTGTACAATTTTAATTTCTTGTAATTCTTGCACTGATTTGATTGAACTATTATTTTTTAAAGCTTCATGAATAGATTTTTTTGAACACCAATGTCGAATTCAGAGCTACGAATTTTGTTCCAAGAATTATTACATTATTGTTCTTACTTATCCAAAAATATTTAGGCACATGTCTTTAGTTTATCAAACAATAAGCAAAGAAGCTAAATTTAATTTTAAAAAAATAATTGAGGCATGTGTAAACTTAATTATTACTTGAACTTTACACCATTTGCTATTAATAATGAACCGAAAAACAACTAACAATTTTAATTTATTTGAGTACTCATTCTGTTTTTGGAATGGATTATTATTATTAAAAAGTTCTACACGTTTTTTGTTTCATTTTTGAGAAAATTTAAGCGAAATCGAAATTGATGCCATGAATGTGAACTTTAATTGATGATCTAAGTATTCTACTTTCATCAAACAATAAACGATGAAGTTTTAATATTTTAGAGACATTCTGGCTGTAGAATACAATTTACAAATAAATCTTTATCTGTTTATTATTAGCAATACGTTTAGAAATGCATAAACTAAATTTATTACAATGCAAGCACCTTCTGAATGAAACTATTAGTTCCAAAAAAGTTCCATACACTATTTTTTAAAAATGTTCAGAGGAGTCAAAATTAATGCTACGAATTGTGTGCTAAGGATTATCAAATTATTTTCATAGATTATTTGAATAACTATAAATGTTTGTACAGTAATTATTATTCTCCCAGTTTTATTTAGTAATTATTATTCCAGTTTAGTTAACAATTGACCTCGAAATTTAACTTATTCTTAATAAAACAACATGTAGAAATATACTCAATCAATATTTTATCAACTATTACTAATCATTAACTTAAGAAACAACGTATAATTTTAATTTCTTACAATAACGCCTTCCCTTTTGAATGAACCATTACTTCTAAAAAAAGTTCCATACTTAATTTTTTTATCACATACCGAGAGAAGTTAAAATGGATGCTACGAATTGTGTGCCAAGGATTATCACAGCTTCATTCATATGTAACTTGACTGCACAAAAAATGTTGTTCTAATTTGTGCTTTGCTTAGCGATTATTTTGTTCTTTTTTATTCTTCTATACAATCGCATTCTTTGGAATTGAAGTCACAGCCTGAACTCTGTTCATCGTGACTATGAAGACACCGTAACAATATAATTCCATTTTTTTTCTATCAGACGTTTCAATCGACGCATAAAATTCCCATATCACACTGTCTGAATAGGCTACAGTAATGGGTGAGTAGACGCGTTTAAATTGTGTGAAAGTCACGTTTTTACGTAATCGCACTATGTATAACACAAAGAGACTATCAAATCTGGAGTTTACGAAATGGAGTTTGCAATTTAAATTTATTTTATTAAATGTATGAGTATATTCATCAGTTTTTCAATGACTTTTGGCAGATTTTTCATATTTGCGCAATAATTCGTAATTTACGATATTGCTTACAATATGAACATTGATGGTTATTATTATAATTTATTGTATGAGTTTTTTTTTTATTTCATACAACTTTAGCGTTCCTTTTTTTTAACTGTCTTTATTTATGTGTATTTTTTTTATAATTGAATATTTAATCGAAAATCGGCACTTTTTCATTATAACCATTCCACGCATTTTCAACGCCGAATTGGCGCATTCTGAATTGTTTCCTTCCACAATACTAGGCTTTCAACTTTTGTTTTCTATTTCATCCAGAAAGATAAGAAGAAAGAGTAATTTCAGAAAAAAAAAAAAAAAAAAAAAAAAAATTTTTTTAAAAAAAAAAAA
>BMAW01004086.1:0-31920 GCA_019974015.1 Nephila pilipes
GGTTCAAAACCCATGTCCAACATTCTATCAGCTTCATCCAAGACTAAGAATGTACATCTTCTCAGAGATATTTTACCATATTCAAGGAAATCAATCAACCTACCAGGTGTAGCAATACAAATTTGGGCACCTAAAATTTTTTAAATTAAAAATTTAATTTTATAACAAATTATAAAATTAATGCAATAAACTAATAATTTATTTATTTACCTCTTTCAACATCCCTCAACTGTGGTCCTTTAGGAGCCCCTCCAAATATACAACAATTACGAACATTTGTACATCTTCCAAAATCAGTACAGACTGTTTGAATTTGTTGAGCTAACTCACGAGTAGGTGCCAATACCAAAACCTATAAATAACATTTGTTCCTTACACTTTCTACAGACAGCAACACTGTTTTAAAGTTATTTACAATACATAAAATAGAAATCAATTAAATTTAATATGCATTGCTAATTAAAAATACCATAAATCTTCAGAAGTTGGAGCACAGAAAAATTAAACAAAATTTACTTCTAAATTTCTACCAGATTAATTAAGATTTTAAAATTACTTTGAAAATATGAATAAAGTTAAATATGGACTTCATAGTTTTCAAAGTATCATTTGACTATTCCCATTTATTTTTCAGATGGTTTAGAATAATTACAATACTAGAATAAATATTGGGGCCTTTATTTTTAACATGTTCAAATCAACTGATGATCTAACGATGCGTAACTATTTTTATAAATGAAATACAAATTAAGGCTAATCAAAACAAAAAGGTAAGAATAAATCACTGGCCATTAACAGTTCAAAAATGTATCTTTTTAAATCAGAATATAATTTAAAGCTTATATCATAAGCATGCAAACAAACACCAGAAGGGAGTATACAAAGGCTTAGCTTATCGAACAACATTTTAACTAAAGATTAAAAGAGAATACGAAAATAGATACATAAATATATGCTCAGATTATTTTCTGCCGAACATAAATAATTGAATAATGAAAGAATTATAATATTAAATATGTTTTAATGTGGATATACAAGGTACAGATCATGTGATTCTGTGAATTTTGTCCATTACTTACAATCGGTCCATCACCTCTCGATATTGGTGCTTGGTTGAATATGTGTACAACTCCTGGGAGCACATACTGTAAAAATATATCACAATGAGTTTCAAAAATAAACATTCATATAAAAAAAATTAATTCACAAGTATTCTTATCAACTTACAGCTAAGGTTTTGCCAGAGCCAGTTTGAGCAATTCCTACTAAATCTCGTCCTTTCAACGCAATAGGCCAAACCTGAGCTTGGATAGGCGTAGGTTTCTCAAAATTTTGATACATCAGAGCTTTATTAATATAATCTGAAAAAGAAAATTTCTTACAAAAGGGTGAAAATCAATACTATAAAAACTATTCAAAAATTCAGAATTTTTCTGTATTTGTTCTATTTGCAGAATCTATCTCATACTTTTATCACTAAATCAAACTTCCTTTTACCTAAGTAAAATTTAGGAACTCCCCTCTCCTCTGCAATGCAGAACATCAAGATTTTTTTTTAAATAATTATATGATTGATACTCAAGAGGGATCTAAATTCAACCGAAATGCTTATAATTTAAATTCAATATCCACATGTTTATTGCTCAAATGTAGTCATGATGAATAGATAAATACAACTTGACATATTTACCTTATGTATACAGCATGAACACATATATTAGAACAATCTTGTTTGGTTACAAACACCTTAACAGTTTTCTTGTTTGAAAAAGCATTCTATTTTTGACTTCAAACACTTAATTTTTTTAAATCTCAACACCCCACCATCACCCCAAATGCAAAGCTAAAAAAAATGTAATTCCTAAAAGTGAAAAATGACTTTAAAAATTTACAGATAAATTTTCACTCACCAGGAAAATTCCCTTCATAAAAATCACGAATAGGTCTCGGAACATCTCTGCCTTGTACAGTTATTTCAAGACTATTTCTGTATTGCTCAACTTCTCTCTAGTCAATAAAAATAAAGATTTAGCTGAATAATAGTCTTTGGGGGGGGGAGTATAAAAATTTTAATTTTCTCACCAATAAACAGTCAAGAACTGTAACATTAATACTAATTTATTTCAATTACTTCACACATTAATTTCTATTTTTAAAAAATACAGTTATAAAGCAGTTAAAGGTAACACTTTTCTTCAAACAAAAATAACTACATGAAGAATATATAATTAATATGTTTAAAAGTATTTTGATAAAGCAATTACTAATTGGAGCTTGTTACACAACATAATATCTGTGAAACCACATTCAGTGGACTACAGAGAAATAACTGAACATATTTATATTTGAAGATACAAAAGAAAAGATATAATCAGCTGTTAAAAAAATGTGAACAGCAGGTATATATTAATTGCATATTTACATTATTTTGCAAAACCATTTGTACCAAACAGCACCAATTGCACTTCCAATTTGAAGTCACAACAATAAGAAACAAAATAACGCTTTGTCCAAAAGCAAAAAACAGATAAGTTAAATCTTTCAGAAAACTTTTACATAGCACAAACATTGAATACAACAGCAAGAACCAGATGTAGTCATACTGCATCAAACATGGTATAAATGTGATCTAAAAATTTGAATGAGTGAGTTTTTGTATTTTTAATAGCACAAGAGCTAGATGTGTCCATGTGCAAAACAAGGTAAGCAACAGAAAATGTGAAAAAAGCATTGAGAACATTTAAAACAACGAAAAAATGCACAATTAAAGATGTTGGAATGATTATTTCTCAGCAATGCAGTTGTAAAGACGACATGTAATAAATGAATTGAATAATAACACCGAGAACCATTTAAAAAGGATAAGGGTAAATATTGGTGATGACTACAAGACTCTTTTGGCTATACTACATTTCACCTTAAATTGACAGCATCGGGAAAGGTAGAAAATGTATCAATCTGCTTGAAAGACAGTTCCATATTGTTTCCGAATTTAAAATAAAAAAATTGTATAGTAATTTGTTAAAAATGTCATACATTATACAACTTATTATTTTAAGGATATATTTCAAGTTAACATGTTTAAACCATTTATTTTTAAATCAATGCGAATGAATATAGTCAAAACAGTGACACGATAGATTTCCAGTTTGGCTGCAAACCGATTTCCAAAGTAACATTTCTAGTGAGCTTATTATACTTCCATGCCAATTCTATGCCATTCCCTTTGTTAGTGTTCATACTTACAATTCTTATTTCTCGTGCAATTTTCTTCGTTTCTGTTTGACATTCTAAACATGGCTGAATTTCACTGATCCCTCTATATATGACATCAAAGTCACTACCTTGTATAGGATATTGAAATACACAGGATTTTCATTCGAGAAAAGGAAAAGACAAGTTATGCTTCTTAAATAACAAGATATCACTTTATGATGCAGAAATTATTTGAGAAAAATTAAGGAATTACAAAAAGAAAATACATCAATATACTATTGGGTTGAGACTGAGATGATTGTAGGACATTCTCAAAAGTCCAACATGGAGTGAGTGAGTGACTGACTGTGAGGTTTTATGGCACAAGAGCCAAGGTAGGCTTTGCTGTGCCAAACATTTGTTAAAATTAATTAAAATATACAATTTCTAAAACAAGTCCAAACATGGAAAAACACAAAAATCAAAAGCAGTCATTAAGTCTCTTCTTCTAATTTAACAATAGGTTTGATTGCACCAAAAAGCAAAGGAAGGAGTTGTCACTAATATTTATATGAGGTTGGTTTGGTATTTTAAACCATATTATATATTTTAACTATTTGAAATGTGATAAATAATAATACAAGCGATTTCTAATAATGATTCATAAAGCTTATTTGGAGATCAGCTTAGCAATGGATTGGATGAAGATATAAAACATAAAAGAAATTTTTGTTTTATTAATGGGAGTTATAAATGATCTAACAGAATTAATGTTGCATACATATAATACAAAAAATGTGCACATCTATTCTTTCCTCGTCATATTTGGTGTACTGTATCAACTATTAGTCATCATCTTCTCCCAAAGTAACCTGAGTTTCTATGACAACGGATGTGAATCGCTTCTTGTAGCTTTATCAGCACTGCCAAGTTCAGGTGAAACAGAGTATAGGTAACAATGAAGCTGATATTTCACATAGGCAATCTTGATTTTGGGTTAAAGTTGGGAATAGGGTGTACCCTTGGGAATTGGCAAATTTTGGGGGTGATAATGATTTAAACATGGAGATTTATTATGGTAACCCTAAGAAAACTCTATGTTTAAGTCACACATGTTTGGCGACCTATTTAGGAATTTCTCTCTAATTTTCATAGCCAATCACCTAGGGGACACCCTATTCCTGACTTTAACCTGATTTTGCAATAGATGCTTAACTTTTTACTATAAAAACAAGCCATGTTTACTATAAAAATGTTATATTTGCCATGTTTACTATAAAAACAAGCGATACTCATCATTTTCAGATCAGAAATAATTTCTCTAATACTCCATTTTCTTTTCAGCAACACCATCCAAACTTTCAGTGCAGCTAGGTAATGAAGAAACTAATATTACATTTAAGCTGAGTGATTTTGTAATTGATGCTTGAATACTGCGACCAAGTTATCAAAAAAAGTCAGTCAAGCAGATATTTGTCTAGAGATATTAATCTTGTTTATAGTATGGTCATCAGAAGAAAGCTAACCAAATGGATGATGATTTAACACCAACCAAAAATTTTCATCACCTAGATGGATGATAGAATATGAACCCCCTAAATTAAATATTTACATAGAATTGAAAATAAAATTAAAATATTTAACAAAAATAGGATAATTTTGAGACAAGATATACCTCATTCTGATCAGAAACATTAGGATGCTCATTATAAAAATCTTTTTTTATTTGATCCATTTGGCTTAAATCATATTTTGCTTTTTGTAATTTTTCTCCTGGCTGTTTTCCTCTCAAACTATTGAAGCCTCTGGCGTTTCCTCCACCTCGGCCATAATTATTATTATGGCCCCTGAAACCACTAAGAAATAAAATAGGAATTGTAATTAATAAAAAAAAATCAACAATATCAGTTTTTCTACAAAAAGATATTCTCACAAATTAATAGGATCAAGTAACTTAATATAATTATAAGGATTTTTAAATAAATATTCTAATACTAATTGAATACATGTTTCAAAAACAGTGAAAAAAATCATATAAGAGGCAAACACAACTTCTATAATTCTCATTGCAGCTATAAAAATTGATAACAACATTCATGGCATTTATAACAGAATCAAAAACCAAATTTCCCTTCCACCACCTGATTTTATGGTCAGAATGCAATTTAGCCCACATCCTTGGTAATGCAAATATTGTTCAAGATAGCTTACTAAACGAGACAACCTCACTTTTACCTCTTTATTACAAGTTAAGTGCTTGTGGATCTACTACGGGGGTTATAGCACACAGGAAAGTTTGAAACTTGCCAGTGAAGAAAATGATGTGAATATCTTAATTTAATGTGCATTTAAATCCTAATAATTTTAACATGCTTTTTCAAACCTATTTGTTCGATGCACTTGATAATAGTTTAGATACAAGGAGGATTTGTAGAAATGGATGTATCTAAATTCTTGAGAATGAATAATGAAATTTTTAAAACATTTCTTTGATCAAAGTAGATTAACAAAACTTTCCCCCTATTCTTTCATTTTGTGCTCTAAGGAGTTCTAACATTTAAGGTAATTTACACATAACATTTTAAGGTAATTTATTTTGATTGCAAATTTCCTTAAATTCATTTTGAAAAGCTCCATACTGGAGCAGGCGTGTGGGGTGTCATATACCCCAATTTTTAAAATATGATGAAAATAGTTTTATTTATTTTTTGTAACTGTTTTTCATTGATAATATGTGAACAAAACTTGAGTTACAAATAATTAAATTCAAAAATAAAGTTATAGAGCATTGTGAAGTTAAGATAAATAAAAATAATAGCAAAATAAACATCATATATCTACGTTTTACGGCATTTCTAATATACAATGCTTATGTTATCTGTTTACACTTTGAACAAAATATATTCATGTGTTCTTGGCAAAGATAATTTTCTTATAATAATAATTCCAGATAATTTCTTATAATAATATTATGTGAATGAACTCGAACATTTTGTCTAAATTTCTTTTTTTTCCCACACCCTTTTTCCACCTTTTCCAACAAAATCCTTGGAATTATCATCATCTTTACAATCAATATGATCCAATTTATCATCTTGTTCTGTATATGTGTTATGTTCGCTAAATATTTCATTATCAGTATCATTCTCAAATTCCGCAATGCAATGTTCATCCCTTTCAGCTGTTGCTAATAAATCTCGCAGTCGTTGCATCTCCAATTCATAGGAACTAATTCTTTTTGCCATAATGCACTTAGAAATCTTTAAACATACAATTTCAAATAATTTAAAGTTTAAAAATCTCTTGCGAATAGAAATATTCAGTGTTACACTTTGGAAATAAATTTCTCAAATATTCCTTCAGAAAAACACTTACGCAGACAGTCGCGTGGGGTGTGTCACACCCCTGTTGCAACAAAATGCCAATAAATCTTTTTCCGAAACACGAGTGCAGTGGAAATCTGGTTTTGGAAGAACTACTAGAAACTCAGCTACTGAATGCAGTAAAGAATTTTAGTTTCACAAGTTGTGAATATTCCACTTTTTTGTAAGGGTAGGGTATAATACACCCCACGCACTTTTCCGCGGGTTAAGAGAACTTATCGACATTAATACAATACAAACATTAAGCTAGTATAATTATTGAAATTCAGTAACTTCCTATTTTAGCACATCGCTTGGTGCCGAATGCATTATTTTTGAAATCTAAGCCATGACATTGTGAAATACGATGGCATTTTTTCCAGATAGAAAAAAAAGATGCATTTTGAAAAAACATGCTAACTGCATAAAAACACTTGATCAGCTCAGCAATTTTCAACCTATAAGTCATCTTAACAGGAAAAATATGTAAATGGCAATAATCTAAGCATTAGTCAAAAGAAACACAAAAATAAATTTAATAAAATATTGAAAACCACTTAAATAAGGAAAACCAGAAAAGAAAATCACTGATCTCTAACATAGATAATCACGAAATTCTTTCAGATAAATGACGATGAAACTGACATTCCACCAGTGTGCCTGAGTTTGTAATTGACACTTGATTGCTGACCACATTAACCATAAAACTCATGATCCTCAAGGAAGGAAACAAGAAATATTCCTCTCATACTTTTTTTATGCTGATTTTTCCCTCTTTTCCCAACCCCATTCAGGCAAGGCTCCAAAACAATGAAATTGGTATTCTGTTAATGTGGTTTTGTAATGGAAGCTTGACTGCTGACCACATTTAAGTAAAAATCTTGGTCAAGTGTCCGACCAAGCATCTGAAGACGGGTATAGTTCAGCACGAAAAGGCCGAAATGAAAAACTAACTGTGTTGGTTTTATAGCAGGGTAACCAATTTGATGATTTATCAGCATTTTTTTTTGTCACTTAGCAATACACTGAGTTAGGATCCACATAAAATTCAGACTCATTCGAAAATCCAACCATGTATTTCATTCTTGTAGAGGACTAAAGAACATTTTAAAAATTCATTTTGTTGAAGTGGTTGAATCAACAGATGGATTAATTTTACAATAACATGTAGTTGAAATAAAGTGAATATAGTTAGAGTTGCCAAAAAAGGGACAAAAGCAATAAGTCACATCTATTTATATTACTTGTGGAAGTGAATAAATTTGTGGAAGTGAATAAATTTGTGAAAATGATTATGAAATTGTTATCCAATTTCTTACTAAGCACTCTGTGAAGTTAATACCATTCAAAAAAGTGACGGCTTTTACAACAGCACCAATGGTGTAGACTAAACAGCAATTTCAACGATCTATTTTAAATTAAAGATATTAAAGTTACAGAAAAATCCCTTATTGTTAAATGAGTGTAACAAACTTGATTATATAAAATTTTCTACTTGACACTAATCTAAGATGTTTACTTAAATCAATCTAATAATATTAATAAATGTTGTCTTGCTTACTAACTTTTCCAGTTACTTAATATGCATTGGTGTACCAGGTGAACAACAATCAAATATGATGAAACATTTTCTACTAAGTTATTTCATGGTAAACATATTAAAACTTGATGCAACAAGACAACTGCAACTTCCCACTGTTTGGGCTAGTTTATTAGTCCGTCATATTGAGAGTTATATGGATTACAAGTGCTTTGGGACACATTATACTTCATATATACACGAAATATTTACACAGTCAATAAGTAACTGCTGTTGATAATTGATGCAAATGCACCCAAAACCACCAAACTGATAGGAATGCAGTTTACCCCTATCACCCTTGGTGATGAGAATTGTTGGTGATAAATAGTCAAACGTGGCATCCTTAGTTTTTCTGTTCAGGCATGGTTAAACCTTAATGTTGGAATAGGCATGACAAGGTCACTCATTTTTATTTCACCCTCTATAGATTACCATAGAAGCAACTTAAGCACCATTACCACGTCATTTATTTCATTGCCATTGCATTTATTTCCAACAGTTTAGTCGAGGATCCAACAATTCAGATTATTTTGCATTTGGAGACATGCTTTATTTCATTCTCATAGATTGTTATTCTGTTCTCTTATTCTTTTTTGATTTTTTGGATCTTTTTACAGATAATTTTTAATTTTACATATATTTTTCATATCTTGTTATGGCTAGTCTTGATGTTAGAAAATTGTATAAACTGTTAATCTTTCACATGTGCAGCTAGTTGAAAGGGCTTGTTTCACCTAAGTCAGATGCTGCATTATAAGATTTCAAAAAACTGCTGCAGATGCAAGTGGTGTTTCATACAGAACAGTTTAAAGAATTTGTGCAGAAGCTGGAAAAACAGTGACTTGCAATCTTGAGAACAGTGCTCTAGTTTTTGAGCCACCAAAGAAAAACGTTAAAGACCTGTTACAGATTTGGATGATGTCAACAATAGCATTGTTCAGTGAACTGTACAAGTGTTTTATGACAGAGGAGAGTATCCTACTTGCAGTAATTTATGAAAAGAATTGTTTTAAAAAGAGACTTTTCTGGATGTGTGAAGTCACTATTGATAATTTTTAAGCAACTCTGCTTTAAATATAAAAAAAAATGTAATGATGAGAGAAAACTTTTAATAGAAAGATGGGAAATTGTGGCTTACCACATTTTTTAGAGAAAAATCCATAATGTCAGAAGAGTCTTTCACCAACCAGTAATATACATAGTAGAAAATTGGGTAAATCATAACCATTCATTAACATACACATAGATAAAATTCTACAAGCCAAGGAGGTTTGAAAGTCTTTGTGGATAAAGGTCTAGACTGATAGTTTGTCATTGCCGGATCAAGTCATCATGGTTTTCCTAAATCTGCCCAACTAGTGTTCAAGTCAGAAAATACAACTTACACAAATAAATTAACTGTGAAGTTTTCAAAGAATTGTTGCTCCATTTAGTTGAGAGGAATAGAAGAACCAAGTATGATAGTTATGGTATAATAAAAGAGCAAGTTATTCTTTGTATGTAGAAAAAATCCATCAAAAACAAAAAAAAAACTGATACAAAATAGCTGCAAAGGAAAATACTTCCCACATTCCCAGCATCACTATTCCAGAACTATTATGTATTGCTAATCAACATAAAGGAAAATACAAGGTATATGAGCTGAATAAAATAGATTATGAAATGGGACATGAAGTAATAAGATTTCCACCCTACCATTGGCAGTACAACCCTATCGAACTGATAAGGGCAGAAGTACAAGATAAAGCTGCTGTTAAAAATACAACATTTAAAATTAAAGATGTAAAAAAATTACTTGAGAAAGCTCTGTGCCCAGTGTCTGCGCACAACTGGAAAAAATGTGCTGAACATGCTGAAAAATTACAAGAGGAGGACTTGTGTAAGAGATGAGAGTATTCAAAAATCTGTGATTAATTTACAGTGAGTGAGTGAGTGATTGTAAAGTTTATTGGCGCAAGAGCCAGATATGGCCATGCTGCGCCAAACAAGATTAAACTGTGGTCTAGACGTGAAGTTGAAAAAAAGGTAAAAATGGTTGACAAGAAGGAGGGTCGAAAATAGAGAAGGATCGCTAGGGTATCCCGGGAGTGCGTCACCCGTGTTTACCAAAGACAGTAAACCCCATGGGAAAGAAAAAGATCACTAAGGTGCCTCGGGGTCATGATGCCCGTACTTACCTGAAGAAGGCAAGTCCCTGAGGTCCCCTGATATAATCCCCAGGGGCAGGGTGCCTGGCTATACCCCCAGACGCTGGGTACCCATTTTAGTCGCCTTTTACGACATGCATGAGCTACAGTGAGACTATTCTGTCATTCCCGGTCACCACACGGGTCGTGATTAATTTACAAGATGATAATGATAGTTTTAGTGAAATTAAGATGATCTGCTGTAAAATGTTTTAACTTAAATTTAATTATCCCAATTTTTTTTATTTGCATAGGTGTTATTAATATTTTATAGGATATGTTTTATAATTTATATATATATATATATACTTTCATTTTCAAATTTTTTCAAAACTTATTCAAATATATTGAATTTAAGAAGTTCCAATCCATTTAGTCCTGTTATTTAAGGTGCAAGAAAATTAAATGTTTTTAATTACATGTTTACAATATTTATAAAATGTTATACAGATTATAAACAAATATTGTAATAATGTAGATTTTTTTTAAAAAAAATATCCAGCAATGATTGTGAAACACAAAGCTATTTTTTCGTTACAAGTCTGTTTACGAAAATAAAATGAAGTAGGAAAAAAAGTTATATCCATTCTCTACCCTTGATGCCATAGTTACAAACGGCAGTGGGGGGGGGGGAATCAGTGATCAAGAAATACTTATTCTAAAGTAATAGATTATAGTTATAGTTTGGGACTAATACTGCATGCACTGTTATGCATAACTTTTTTTGCACTTTTATTTAATGTTATGGATATTTTTAGCCAATTAAATAAAAGGATTCTTTCCACCTTCATTCTGAAACTGAAATTTTTACTTCATGAGAGAATTTGTCATTTTTCTGCAGGTTCATTTGTTATGTTTTGGGTTTTCTTAACCAGTTAAAGGATGCAATTTTTTGCACCTTAGTTTGAAAACTTTAAACTTTTGCATATCGAGAGAATATTTCGGACCGACCACTTTATTGTGCTCAATTTCCTATGAGTTTGAAAGACATGATCAAATTTACAACAAATTTTAAGGTATTTGAAAGTGGATGGAAAGCTTCCAGTTATTGAACTTTCGAAATGCGAGAGCTGACATTTATAAAAGTATGTTTCCATGGCTGGATATGAATGGCATTACAGTATGAAAGAATAAAGTTATAAAAAATTTTGCAAGTGTGTTAGAAGAGGTTCATTGTTTTTGATTTATTAGAAAATATATGATTTTGTTCAAGTAATGAGATTGTGTTTGGAAAGGTTTGTTAATTCTAATAAGAAAAAAAACGGTTGTGAATTGTTATATATTGTTGAAATATAGATAATTTATATGGGGAAAATAATAACTATATTTGATTTTCTTTATTCATTATATACATTTTGGTTAGTATATGAACAAGTTTGTTATGGACTAAATGAAAAACCATTTGGGAATCGGAATGTTTTGTTGAGAGATGTTTTTACATGATAATCCAAGACCATATCTTATTTTAAAGGAGAGGAACTACTGACGGACATAAATATCATAGAATGAAAGGACACAATTTGTTTCGTCTATTTTTTTTTTACAAGTTATATTCATTTGAATAACAGATTTTAGAATGGAAGATACATATGAATGAGTTTGAGTGAAACAAAGATTTTGTTGTAGTTCACCGGCAGAAAAAAAAATACTAGTGCTTTACACTACAGATCCACCATTTGAGAGGTACGAGTTTGTTACAGGAGAAATGAAGATATGTTTAAATATGCATGATATTACAAAATATAGCATTAACAGATATAAATGACATTGCAGAATGAGTGGAAGTGATTTTGTTATGCTTTGAAAAAAAGAATGAATATTTATGTGTTGTGTTCACAGAGTAACAGAATTTAGTTTGCCTGAGCCACTTGGTGCAAAAAATTTTTAGAGCAATTTATTGCCAAATTATTTCGCACACATATTTTTGATAACCCTATAAAATCTATTAAAAGAGTTCGATTTTTCAGTTATTCCCTTTCATCATGCTTGGCTGATTTACTGCTTACATAATTAGTGCCCAGCTTTAAAAATGCACAGCTTCAATGATTGACCACTGCTTTTATTTTAACCATCTAAAAGCTCAAAGTATGAAAGCAGTTATAGAGTGGCATATGAAAAAAAGTATGATTGCCTAATCCCTTAATTGTTGTATTTGAGGTGAGAAAATGAAATTAACAAAAATTAAAGACATGAAAGATAGGTATGAATGGTTGTGTTGTAAATGAATTTGCAAAAATGCTCCTATAAAAGAAGTCTATTCAATAGGGAATTTCATTTGAAAGTAGACATTTAAGTAAAATAGAAATTTGGTTTGTTACACAAATGTGGTTTTGCAAGGCTCAAAATGTTTGTGTGAATGAATTAAGGATAAATTTAAAAAAAAAAAAAAAAAAAAAAAACCAGTTCAGAATTAGTATAATTTTTGTTGCAAGGTGTATTTGATTAATGTTATTAGTGAAAGTGTTAAAATTGAAGGTCAATGTCGAAAGAATCGAAGTATAGAAGAGGTCTGTGCTGGGGTACTTGGTGGGATCAAAAGTGAAATTCTTTCTTAGAGTGGTTGAAAGCAGAATGAAAAGAGGAGCTGCATCATGTCAATCAAGGAGTGGGTCTCACCAGAGTCTGTTATTATTTCGGACTGTAGGAAGGCCTATAACTGCCTCTAAAGGTCGAGGGGTATGTCATCTAAAGGTCAAGATCCCAGTCTCAGAGGGTCCTTTAACGTCAGACTTCTGTCTGACCTTAAAGGACCCTCTGAGACCGGGGTCCACGCTAATTCCATCAAAGGCAAGGGTCAACCAATAAACATTTATTTAGACACCGCAACCACAAGGCAGAGGATCAGTTCGACAATTATCAGGCTAAATATATATGGTGGAGAATGAGAAAACACCTAATTATTCAACATTCAAGACTTTTCTCCCAAACTATCATTGCACTATATTTGCCAGGTGATATAGAAATGCCAGTTGATTCCTATTTTAACAGGGGCCCTTGGTGCAATTAAATTTTTTTGGCGATAATAATTGATTACCATGCAGTTTTTCTTTCTCTGGTAACCCTGTAAAATCTATAAAAAGGGATTCGTTTTTCCATTACATTCTTTTCAACTGTTACACTTGGATTGTTTTGTGCTTGCTCTTTGTTTTGCTGATGATTTTTTTTTAAATGTCCCGATTTGAAGCCCTCTCTTTAGCTGATTAGGTCAAGGTATGAAAGTGGCTTTTGAATGGTATATGAAAGAGGATTTGATTGCTAAATCTGTTAATTGTTGTACATGTGGTGATGCGAAGAAGTTGTTGGAAACTAAGGGTGCGAAAGATGAGTATGAATGGTTGTGTCATAGGCGAGTACAGGGTAATGAATACAAAAAAAAAAATGAAATCAGGTGTAGAAGTTGGTTTGAAAGTAGCCATTTAAGTGTGACCGAGATTTTGCTTGCAACACAAATGTGGTTCAGTAAAACAATTTTTGTGTAGAGGAGCTCCTCATTAATAAGTACACTGTTTCAGACGGCTACAATTTTGGTAGGGAAGTATGTTTGCTGAATGTGATGAGTGAAAGCGTTAATTTTGGTGGTCAGGGTATTGTTGAAATTGACCAGTTGAAGTTTGGTAAAATGAAGTATGGAAGGGGTAAGCCTGTGTGCAGGGAACTTGGGTGTTTGGTGGTGTTGGAAGAGGGATGGATGAATGTTTTTTAGAGTGGTAGGAAGATGGCAAAAGAGAAATTTCTAACTGTCATGAAGAAGTGGGTGTTACCAGAGTCCATTATTATTTTGGACTGCTGGAAGGCTTATGACTGCCTCTCTAACAAGAGGTATGTTCATTTAAAGGTCAACCACAGTCTGACCTTTAAGGACCCAGAGACCAGCACCCATACACACTCCATTGAAGGCACTTGGTCCACCATCAAAAGATCATTTTGGAGCCACAATCACCAGACGGAGGACCAGTTTGACAACTACTTAGCAGAATACATATGGCAGAAAATTGAAAACATCAGCTCAACCAATCTTTCTCTGTTTTCCTTCAAGCTACCACCACCATATATCCACCTGGTGATGCAGATGTGCCTTCAAAATGAGGCAAGCCATTTTTTTTTTTTAATTTCTACATGTACTTTTTTCACCATTTTTCCTGATAGATTCCCCGTTTAAATTATTCATATAAAGGATATTTTGTTAGTCTATTGTTCTTTACCTTCATTGAATTGTGCTATTTTTTAACCTTTTTTTTTCTCTCTAATTTTTTAATAAGTCTCATGACTTAAGCCATTTTTTCCCCATAGCATTTGCAATCCGATATTAATACTTCTGTCGAAAAAAGTTTCTTTTAATCCATCTTTTCATTTCTTTCACAGTTTAAAAATGCTTTTTTTTTTTAAAAAAAAAAAAAAAAAAAAACCTGCATTCTCATTATAATTTCTACACCTTTAATATTTCCCGTTTACTCACTACAGAACCTCAGTTCCCCTCATTTAAGCCTTTTTCTACTAGAAATTCTCTTCCGTTATGGACTCCATGTTTTTTACAGTTCCAACTTGAACAGATTTTGAAATTACACATCTTGGGGCTATTTTGGTGCAATAACAATCAAGAATAGAGAACATGTGACAAATGTAAATTACTTTTCAATTTATATGCATCAAGGTTACCATAGCCTTAATTAGCAGCATATAAATCACCCAAACACTCAAAGTTATTGCACCCAACGGTCACCAATTGCCAAAGGACACACAATAATAAGCTTTAACCGACTTCTTTAATCTTACTCCATTGTACAATTTTAATTTAAATTTGTATTCAGGATAGCATCCAATTTTTCATATCATTTGGATTTTTAAATGATACTTCCTTCCAAAATGCTATTTCATTTGTACATTCTATTCCTACATTTTAAGGATAAATAGGGATTTTTTAGTCTTGATTTCTCTTATCACCTCTTCCACATAGTTTTCCCATGTTTCCCTTATACATCTAAGATTTTCTGTATTGCTTGCTTGTGCCATTTTTTGTCAAAAATTCTCTACAAGACATGTCATTACTGTTTCTAGTGAAATCAGATTTTGAGAAATCTGCTTTTTATGTCATCTTAAAAAATCTCGGCAGGTCACCCCAACAAACTAGAATTGTACCATTTGAATGAAACGAAGATCAGGTAGTGGTGGAATGAAGGATGAGAGGAATAATTGATATTAATGTTTTCACACATTTCATCTATGATATTGTTAGGATACATTGATTTAATAATAAAAATCTCCCAAGAAAAATAGGTTAGCATATTTCTTCACATATTCTTACATTTGATATTCCACAGATTGTTACTCTGAAAAACTCACCAATTTGGCCCTTTTCAAAATCGTACCAAGAGGTGGGGCTATACTGCCTAATCCTCAAATTTTATTTTTTATCACAAAATTCAACACTTGAGCACCACCAAACCAGACAGAAAAAATTCCAAAATTTATATCAATTAAAAATTTTATATAGGACCACAGGACAACCATAATTACTAACATGCAGATTAGATAAAAGTAGAAATATACAAAATAATAAATAGATATCATAACATATCCCAACTACAAGTAACAAACTTTTACATCGTAATTAATGAAGAGAAATATTTTTATTACAAAGCGTGTTTCGGAAAATTTAAGATGGCGAATCAGAATAAATATTTCAATTACTCTCGATAAATAATGCATGTTAATATAGTAAAACAAATTTTAACATATTAACGTCGATTTACATAACACTTTCGACAACAAAAAATTTTAATACTTGACTCAGAATGCAACCCATTGTAATGAGATAAATACCAAGTAAACCTATTGTTTCTTAACCTAATAATTTTTTTTTAAAAAAAAGGGGATTTAAGATCGTTACATATTTATAGACTATTCAAAGATCAATAGATTTTCAGTTATTTTATTTTAAAAAAATTGTACAGGAACACCACAAGTGGTAGATTGCCACGTACCGGCATTTGTATATAACTAGTTCAAGCAATCAATTTACATAACATCTAATTTTACTAAAATACTTACAGTCACATTATTTTTTAAGTAAAAACTCGTTAAATTAATTGCTACTTTTATTGAGAAGTAGTTTAATCAATAAAAGGTAATAAATGATTGCGAGTAGAAGGCTTAACAGATCCCTAAACCGAAACTAAATTATTACATAAATACACTAATGTGAATTAGATACACCAAAACAAAACAAAACTTACTTTCCACGATTCAATGGTCGTCCTCTATTCATAGTTAATCTTTGGCAGAAATATATAGTATTTCAAAGTTACAAAATTAATACTTATTAAATACTTTGTAACCGAAAAAATATCCAATTCAAAAAGGAACTGACAATGTGAGGCAATAACCCAAGAAAGTTGTAGTTAATGTGTGCAAGATAATATGAACGAGTTCTACTTTGTAAACAACAACAATGAACCGAAACTAGATAAAAGCCACCCATTTTTCCAGTTGAATGTTGATTAATAGGAAATCAGTGAAATTTTACTAAATTCTTCAAAATTTTCACTCAAACTTTTAAAACTTTTTTGGGGAGCCTTTACATAGTGGGGTTGAATTTTTTTTTTTTTTTTTTCGAAATATCTGAGCAAGTAAAATTTAAATGTGGCAGTCCGCTGATAAAGTTTACTTCGGGGAGTCCTTGCTTTACGCGGTTGAAGATTTTCCCCCGCCAAATCCTCATTTCCAGTAAAAGGTTGATCGATGTTGCGAATAACTGACGCTGCGCGGCAGTGCTGTGACGTCAGCCTGCGAGCTGACTCTCATTCACGAATGTAGAACAGAACGATTTGTGCACTCGGTGATAGCTGAGCGTTTATTAATGTGTGTCTCTGTGTTGTGCCGTCCTTTATCAATAAAGTGTTTGTTTAATGAAATCTCTTTGGACTTATTTACATCCAGGTACCCAAGCATCGGGTAGATGCAGCCCAATTGATTTTACTTCTGAATTCTAAGGTTCGTTTTAGAATAATCGTCAAGGCATTGCCCTTGAGTGGAACCAACTTGTAGCAACCATGCGCAAGATGATCCGCGGGGTAAATTCTTTGCGTAGTAATACACTTCTTGACATTCACCAGTTTTCCAGCTAACTTGTTTTCTGAAAAGTGTTGTCGGCTAAATTGCGCTCCAGCTATCTTCTGGCTGTTAACATGAGTGTTTCGTTAAAGATTTTAAAGGAGCATCTATTAAAATAGACAGCTTAAAAATAAAAATATTTTTAAAAACATGCTTACCAATTTGAAGAAATAAATTGAAGTTATGTCATAAAAAAAAATAGAAATTAGTTAAAGTAATTGGTTTTTCTTTTTGCATAAATAATGGTAGTTTTTCTTTATTACATCGAATTACTGAAGATCATTCTCGTCTAATTCGAAATAATCAAATGCTTTACTGAATTTTCTTTAATCGCACTAAATTTATTCAAAACTGATTTAGTATATAACATCGAATCTTTCACAATTTTTTTTAAAAAATATTAAAATTAACAGCTAAATATGTAATCCTGAAGTAAATATAACTCTAAAGTACAATGTCTTCTCAGAGTATAATTTTATGTTCTTTATTACTATTTATAGCTTTTTAAAAGAAGCAATTTAAAATAAGGAAAAATATGTTTGCCAAAAAGATTCTCATTAGTGAATAGCTTTGGAAAATTAGTTTGTTATTTTAGGTAGTGAAATCCTTCAAATGAAGATGTTGAAAATAAATATAGCTCATAATAAATACAGAAAATCTTTGCAGATAGGATTTCAAAGGGGATGACTGCGAAGTGTTTTATCTCATGGAAATGTGATCAAGCAATATTTTATTATGCGGAAAAGCCTTTTCTTATGAATGAAATAAAATATTTCTGGGTTCTAAATTTATCTCCTGTTAATGTATCAAAATTTTAAAATTCTTTTTTTAAAAAAATTAAGTACATTTTAATTTTTTTCTAAGTGTTGAGATTTTTTTACTTTTAATAAACTAATTCCACTAGAAACTACCTCAATGCTTAAAAAAGTTTCTTTTTTTTTATCGTGTCAAACTAAAAATTATTAGAAAAATGCTCATTTCTCTCATATGCTCATTTCATTCATCTCTACAGAATAAATTACGTCAACATTCCTTTCTAAAACAATCTTACGGCTGAAAGCTTTATGATGTCAGAATTCTTTTCGATAAGAAAGAGCTTACCTTTCATTCAGCGCTATTTGTATTTCGATGAATGAAACTATAACTAAAATTAAAAGCTGAAGAGTTTAATTTACGATGCACCTTGAGCAAAAAAAGGAAGGTGCTGCTTCATGATCAAACTCCATGAGAGGTAAGTTTCTCTGTTGGAGAGTGGCAACAGAGCGAAATGGGTGTGGCTCTTATCTCTTTATCTAATTTTTACAGGTTTTAGGAACGATTTAGGACGTGTAATGCTCACTTTTTTGCGTGGCAACGATACAATGGTTGCTAGTACAATATTTCTGGCCTCTTTTTGTAGATCGCCAAGTTAACTATACGGTTTGTTATTGAGCCAAGCCCAATTACAGTCAAAAGAGGTTTGATGCTGATCGGTTGTATAGATACGTGGTTGATCATTTTGATACTGAAGCTTAGTCTTATTTTCTTGTTATTGTGATGTTATATTATTTTTATTTCACTGTTCTTTATTGTTGATTGATTTAATGTGTGTTTTAATTTTCTGCTTTTTTAATTTCCAGGTTTTTTTAAACATATTTGCTAGATTATTGTTTTTTCTCTCCCAGGGATCAAAATTGACGAACGAAGTAGACCAATTACAAAAATATAAGGTAAGTGAATCTTTAGTATTATACGTATCCCTATCATCAAAAGTTGAGAATAAATGTTTTAAAATTTATATAACTGAAAGCGATGTTTCAAACGAGGAGGAAGGTTTTGATTGCGATAACGTACATGAAATGTTGAATAATTGTGACAATGGTATTTATAAAAGATGGAAGTCACATTGAAGGTGCTCTTGTTTATTATGAATATTCAAAATGCTGCATATTGTGTAGAAATACATATTTTACTTTACAATCTTTTTCTAATCACTGTAAAATCTGCGAAGGATGTATATACCGCTATTGAAAATAAGAATGATAAAAAAGGGATCGGTGAAGAAGGGAAAAAAGCAGTATTAGAATGTAGTGTTTATCTAAAAAGTTTTTCATATTCATCAAAATTACAGAAACATACTGAACGATGCTCAAATTCAACTTTGCCTTATTCTTGTACACATCCTGAGTGTAATTGTAAATTTAGGTACTTGACACAGTTGTTAACACATGGAAAAGAAGTTCATGGAATAAATATGACAACGAGTGAAATAAATTTTGAAGATAAGTTTTCATTCACGACTAGAAAAGGAGGGTGCTAGAACTTTTTCTTCTTTCAAAAAAACTTACTGGTGATAAAACAACCGAAACAAATGTTTATTCATATTACAGTTGTCAGTGTTTTAAGTTTGTCATATCAAAGCCATTTAATAGGAAAACTAGTTGAAGATATGTCAAAGGCTTAATACCATCAACTGAATGTCCTGTTCAATGCATTGTTTTTGAGACAGATAAAATGTCATTTTTAAATCCTTTTCAAAGCATTATCATGAATTAAAGGTTTCAAAACATAAAATTTTAACTAATTAAAATGACTTGTTGGGAATTTATTAAAGCTAACCTTTGAATGGGTATCGAGAAATCTAAAGTACTGGAATGTGTTCGTGGTAACAGAAAAATGAGGAGTGATCAAGATAACTACACTGGTTATCATAAATTAAGGAAAATTCACAAAAATCGCGATAACTCAAGAAATTACACATGGAATTTTATGAAACTTACCCACAATATACAACACATAGTAAGGTATTAAACAACATAAAAAGAAATTATCAGACATTAATAGTAGTATAGAAATTAGCACATGTATAAAATAAACAAATTGGAAGTATCGGTTTGCAATAGAAAAAGTACCTTTAATATGGAATATGATTGCCTCTAGAAGCAATACAGCACAAACAGCGATGTGTGATGCTTTCAATTATGCGGTCTATCAGTTCAATAGGAAGTGAGAGCCATTGCTCTTGTAAAGCAGATGCAAGCGCGGCAAGGGTCTGAGGGGGCGGATTGATGGCAGATACACGCCTCCCTAGAGCATCCCAAACGTGCTCGATAGGATTCAAGTCCGGGGATTGAGCTGGCCACTCCATGCGCGTAATTGTTTCCTGTTGAAGATAATCATCAACAATGCGAGCTCTGTGTGGTCTTGCATTATTGTCCTGTAACAGGAAGCAATCACCAATCGCCCCGGCATATGGGCGCACATAAGCATCAAGGATGTTGTCTCGATAAACCTGAGCATTCACGGTTCCCCTTGGAAAGACATGGAGGTCTGTGCGCCCTCCTAAGGATATGCCTCCCCAAACACAGACACTGCCTCTTCCGTAAAGAGAACAGGCCTCCATTGATCTGACGTCCAGTGGACATGTTGTCGGGCCCACTGCAAACGGTCTCTCCTATGGCGTGATGTGAGCGGCACGCAAATGGCTGGTCGTCTCGCATACAGACCACCTTCGTGGAGCCTTCTGCGCACAGTTGACGTTGACACCAACCTTCCGGTGGCTGCAGCAAGAGAGGATCTAAGATGTGTCGGAGTAGCGGTTCTATTCCTGCGTGCACTTAATGTCAAATATCGGTCATCGGCACTGGTCGTAACAGTTGGCCGTCCTTGACTGAACCTCCTAGATGCCGAATCTGTGGTTTGAAATTGCCTCCAAAGTCTATGAACCACAGATGGACTCACATTTAGCCATCTGGCCACTTCTGATTGACTCTGCCCTGCCTCTAGTCTCCCGATGGCTCTCCATCGTAGTTCTTCAGGCAAATGATGCCTAGAGGTCATTATTACGAATTGGCTATCTCAGATTTTCAATGTCGCAATCACAGTAAAATTTGTGTGCTTTCTCTCAAACTTGGACTTTTATGCTCCAGGCAGATGACGTAAGCCGAGTGCAGCGTCACTAATTTGCATATTGCAATTTTACTCAGCTACTCTTAGTGGACAACATATGCAAATTTTGCACGGTTTGGCTTACTTTTGAAAGAGTTATCGCTATTTTTGTGATTTTTCCTTAATTTATGATAACCAGTGTATTTTGTTAAAGAATCCTTTTTGACAAACAAAAAACATGAATTCTTTGAAATTACTTTTACGGCTCCATAAAAAAGATGCTGGTTGAAATATTAATAATAAATTGCATAATGAAACTTATAATTGTGTTCTTTTATATAAACCTAAAGGAAATGATATGGTTTCAGGTTCTAAAGCTTAAAAAAATTGCCAAATAATTCATTAGAAATTGGCTTACAAACAGCTGAACAAAAAGAAATGATGGTAAAAAGCTGTAATAAATATTATGTATTGACTCAACTCACAAAACCTATTTATTTCCTATTTAATCATACCTGATGAATATAGAATAGGTTATCCATTTGCACATTTTATCACGAATAAATTAGATATGGAAAGTATGCATTGTTTATTTGACAGCATAAAAGAAAGTGTTCCCAACTAAAATTTTAATTGCATCATTACTGATGATAAAACAACAGGTCCCGCTTTTAAACAAGTGTTTGGAGATGAGGTTTAACACCTCCTTTGCAAATGGCATCTTCATTGTGCTTTAAAAAAACCGTTAACTAATCATGTTTCTAGTTTAGAAATGAGGAATAAAATTTAGACTTTTTTAGCAGTTCTTTTAGAGGAAACGAATTCAATAAAATTGAAAAATAGTATGGATAATTTTAAAGTTGCATTTCCTGGCAAGGAACCTACTATCATTGAATATTTCGATGATAATTAGTATGGTAGAGTGGAATTATGGAGAATGTCACTTTCTGCATGCATATACCAATATGTATTGTAAGTCATTTCATAAGCGCTAATTCAATTGTCGAATAGACAATGGAATTGATACTGTATTAAAAATAGAAAGTGATACATATTTTGCACATCAGTAGAAAATAATAATTTGCATATACCCAAGTGTTTATGTGAAGGCAATATATTCATGATTAGTATAATCACAAACTAATGGAGGTGTGTTTTAGGAAGTTAAAAAGATTATAGAAGGATGTTCAGACCATGATAAATGCTTCTGTAGGTGTATAAAAAAAATCATATTTACCTCTATGTATGCATTTGTATACTTATGTATGCTTGGATAATCGCCTACTGTATAAACATATTCAAAAAGTTAACTCATTATGTGTTCAACAATTTCTATATTTTTATGGTGTTTTAAGTGATGGAATTGTTGAAGATAAAGAACATGACCGATTCGGTTCTATCCTTGGCTTGTGTAAAAAATTGCATTGATTCTGCAGTTGAAGAACATTCTGAGAAGAACGAGAAATCTACGAAACTAATATTTTACTTGCCAAATTAAGTTTCTTATTGCAAAATAAATTTGTCAGAGTTACTCTGTTATTTTATTTAAATAGCAATTTAAAAACTATGGTTTCAATGTGCGAATCAGTAACAGAAAGAAACAGTGAATTAAAACTAGAAAATAATTTGGTTACCTCCCAATCAGCATTTAAACTAGCAGTGTATATTTAAACGTACCAGTAAAATTAAAAAATTGAAGAAGAAAGCTTTGGGATATCCTTCTTTAATTGTCAAGAAAGAAACAAAGAAGTATTTAAAAGTAGAGCAATCATTATTATGTAATGCAGATAGCGTGTTTAGGAAACCAACTGGATCTTTTACCCCAAAATTAGTTATGTATCTAATTACAGTCAAATAGTTTTACATATTGAGGACATTAAATTACATTTTTATGAGGTGAAATCGTTAGATAGTTATGTATCTGATGAGGAAGTAAGTATTGTTTTAAAAAAAGAACAAATTTTCATAAAGGATGGGTGTAGGATAGTATAATTGATCCATTCAAATCAAAAGCATACAAAGTAGAGATTTCATCATGGAAAGATGTTATCACATGCAAATTCTGGAAATTAGAGGTAATCTTGTTAACTTCTTTGATTTTAACCAACTTAGGAATGCAGAATTCATTTTCATTCCCATTAATGTGTCTTTCATTGGGTTTTATTAGTGGTTGAGTTAAATGTCAAGAAATTATACTTTTATGATCTTTAGGTTTTGGAAACGAAAGTAAGTATACTAAATTAATAGATTTCTGGAGAACTTTAAATACTTTGTTACATGAAGAACAAGATAGGCATATTTCATATCCTATTCATCTAAAACAAACTGATTGCATGAATTGTAGTGTTTTTATATCATACTTTACAAATAGGGTATTAAACAGAGAAACGATAATTTTGATATAAATGAATTTAGAAGGCGCATGTTTGATTCTTTTGCAGGTAAGTGTGTAAATAATATCTAATATATTGTATCAGATTATATTAACGTTTGTTATCAATGCAAGCAGAATTATATACACTAGGTAAATTTATTCGAGTAGCTTTTTAATTATTTAAAGTACTGTATAAAATGAATATTTTAATTCTGTGTTTCATTTGTATACTATTAAAAATTCATTATTTTGTGTAATTAAAGTAATTGTGAGTTTTTTAAAGTGTAAAGGAATATATATCTGAGGAACCTACCTTTCCTGCTGGAAAAGGAGTTAATGCATTTACATACCATATCTCCTGGGTGATGTGGAAAGTGGTGGAGATAAACCATTTTCATATGATGTATTACTTTAGGGAAATATTTTTAATAGTTCCTATTTTCCAGGCAATTATCTATTTTATTATGTGTGTCAATCAACCGAATGCTGGAGACACTGTTGTATATTGGAAGTTTTTGATTCGAAGAGAATGTTAGATGGGATTTCCATCTGTGGTGACATTAAATTTGCATCACAGTTGTGAAAGACTTTCTGAATTTGTAAAAAATAATAGGTAAGTTATATTTATGTGAAAAATATGTAATGGATCACTCTCTATACCATATGAAATGTAATTATTATAGTTGTATATTAAATATTATTACAGAAATTATATATATGTATATGTTAGGTAAATGGTAAAATCAGGAATACCAAGTAGTAATTTCTTTTCCTCGAGGAGAAAAATTACAGGTTTAAAAAAAATAAGTGTAGTAGTTTTCTTAATAACATCATTTGCAGTATTGCTTTTATTTGATATAATAAAAGGAAAAAAGCAGAGAATGCAATACAATTTTATTTTAATTAATTCGTGTGCATTTCCTCCCACAATATATTAAATAGCTGATAGCTTATGGTAACTAAAATATGTATCAATAACTTCTGATATCTTTAACTTATTAAACAGTTACTGACTGCTAATTTTTCAGAGCCCATAGTTTTGATAAATCATAAAATTTACTTCTTTTCCTGTTTTGAACATATAATTGGATTGATACACATGGAATTTGTAAAAGCTCCAAGTCTCCTCCCTCATGGCATGGTGGGGAAGTTTGGAGGAGGAGGTGCCAGAAAAGTGTTGTCTGCGTTTGTGTTAAGTAATTCAAAATTACGAGGTCTGTCGTCAATAGCCTTCATTTTGCTTCTGAGTGCGACGCTACTGAACAATCATTAAACCAATTAAAGTAAATGAATGGGAAAAAACTGAAATTACCATTGTATTTTTGTAATAAAAATGATTATGGTACACGACATGAGAAATTTTGAATTATTGAGTCATTTTTATTTTGGAAAGAACTTTCAGGATTTTTAAATTCATGTTTTGATAACAAGGAAAGCAATACCTGGGCATATGAGACAATTGATTTGATTATATGAGTCAGGTTACTATTGATTAACACTAAATCGCCTGCGTTGATAGAATCTAGTTAACAAAAATTTAGCTCAAAATATTTTAGTGAGGACGAAAATCTGAAAAAAAATTACATTGCGAAAATTCTGTGAAAGATGGATGAGATGGACATTTTTTTTGTACTGAAAAAAATCATATGGTTGATATCTATATGATGCCAGAATTCTTTTCGACGCAAAAGAATTTATCCTTTATTCAGCGCAATTTATATTTTAATGAATAAAACTGTAACTAAAATTAAAAGCCTAAGAGTTTGATTTACAACTCACCTTTCTCTTAAAAGGAAGGAATACTGTCATAATAGCTATTATATTAAATTAAAATAATTGGAAGCTCCATAATTAAGTAGAAAATTAAGTTTCCAGTAATTAAAATCAAATTCGCATATTCTAAATAGCTATGCGATCAATTCAAACAGTGGAAGAGTTAATAAAAATTAAAGAGAAAGCAAAATTGAATAGCGAAAGACACGGACACTAATATAGAAATTAGTAGTTAAAAGCATTCGTACACTTGCAGTGAAAATTCTCAGTAAACCAGAAAGTTGGGGTTTCTTTCTTTCTTTCTTTTTTTAATTTTCAAAACGTGCATTTGAAGCTAAAAGTGTTCCACGTAATTATAAACCCGAGATTTAACTAAATTTACTGTAAGAAAAAGCTGTAAATATTATTACCTATTTTAAAAATGATGAGATCTCAACAATTATGAAAAAATAAAGTCCTTAATACTTCAAGAGTTTGAGCCTACTCCCCAAGCATATTTAGAGAATTTTAAAAAAATAACGCGTCACAATTGTGAATCATATGTACAATTTACTAGTCGATTATTTACAAATTGGGAGTACTATTTAAATTTGAGAGACGTTTCAAATATTGAATCATTAAAGGGACAAATAATTTCTGATATAGAGACCGCTTCGCATAAAAGTATTCGTCAAGAAAATAAATGATTCGATTTCATAACACTGGCGAAAGAAATTGATTTATTTTATTCATCTCGTGGCAAAACATTAAATGAATTAATTCTTACCGCAAAAATAATAATAGAGGCATGACTAGAACATTTTTTTCGGATGTTAAGTATTCAAAGTATGTAAATCTGAAATCCATTGTGTAAGTAAATAACCACACAAGTATAACCAATTACCTGTAAAAAATAGAATTAGTTAAAAATAATTCTCTTTGTTTTAACTGCTCGGTTTTCAATAAAGTTATGCAAATCAAAAATCCTTTGTGCATGCTGCCTCCAGAAACATTATTTTTCTTCATGTTTTTCTCAAGAATTTAACCTTCTGAGGGAACGGAAAGAGTTCGTTGCCCCTCGAATGGTGAACTTTCTCCTATGACCCCGCTTCGAAACAATAAATAACGGAGGGGTGAATTTAACGACACAAAGGAATTTTTGAGCGCAGGGGAAAGTCGTTTACACGGAAAAAGTTATTTTTTGGAAACTGCGCGAAACAAGAGATCTCGATGGTGGTACAATTTCGCAATAGAGGATGAATAAACTTAAATTAAAAAGAAAAATTATAGAAACTTTTTGAGTTGACTACTGTCACCTATAGAACAACGAGCGAGCCGTATTTGGTTACTCGAACGCTAAAACAATTAGCTTAGAATTTTCCATTAGGAGCTTCAGTTGTATTAAATGATATGTATATTGATGATGTGCTTACCGGTGCCGATACATTATTAGAAACAGAATTAGTTTTACAGAAATAGATTGGCTAAAGTAATTGGTAAATTAATTTTTTTCCACGTCTTTCGATAAAACTCAAACTATTTGCTGATTTTCTAAAAGCATTTTATTTAAGCTTTTAAATGTCTTTTTGCTATGAAAAATATTATTAAACATTTGAAAATCTCGGAAAGCCTAATTACAAAACATAATGTAAATATAGGGTTTAATTTTTTTCAATTTGACAAATTATTTTCCATCGATTGCGTCTTAATTAGAATAATTTCAAATTTGCTTCAGTAAGTGATAATTTAATTCCCCTCTTTCATAAAAAAGTAATTACATTCGTATTTTCAATGTTAAAATAACAATAATTGATTTAATAGCACTTGATTTATTTTTATCTTCCTAACAATAAATACTTCTGAATTAATACTTTAATCAGAATGTAAATTATATTTTTGAATACGCAAGAAAATCCGGCTATTGACCTTGAGCCGTCTTAATTCATCTTTTCTCTCCTTTTAATCAAACAATTCATTTCATTTATCAGACTTTGAAGTGTAAGAATATTAAAAGAAGATAATTTTTACAAAAAAGAAAATGTATCACTATGTGAATCTTATTTTTGAAATTATTCTAATTTCAAAATTAATCTAATTTTTGTGAACAAGCAAATACAGAAAGCATTAATAAAAAAATATATAAAATTTAACAAAACATTTGATCAAATCTTTCAAATTTTGATTAACATTTATTAAAGCCGTTTGTAGCAATTCTGTAAGATGATGATTATTTAAATATTAGCAACATTTATGCTTCACGAACTTCATTCTGCAGTACAGCTTTTCAGCAATATGTTGCAAAAACTTAACAAAGTTTTTGGAACATTTTTCTGATTCATATTTTTCTAAAGTTTTTATATCAATGATTAATTTGAAATAAAAATAATAATATTTGGTATCCTTTTAATTCTGTATTCTATTTGTACATTTACAGTGTTAAGAATAACATCTGAATTCATATACCGGGTCTCCTATAACTTCATCTTCTGCTCTTTCGGAATATGAAGTTTTTTTTTCCCCCCGAATTTCTTTTTTCAAGAAAATGTTCTTAAATATTCAAATTACGTGCTAGTACTGAGCTTCGTCTAAAAATATGTTAAATTTTGTTCTTAAATTTTGGATCTTAGTTTTAATTTTGTTGATTAAATTAAAAACCGAGCAACGAACAATTGTTTTTGCTGGAAATAGTTTATTAATAGTGTTAATTTTGGACTATATTGCAAATCATATTAAACTTAAAATAAATGATATTTCTTGCATTGAATCCAATTGACTTTTAGTTTCGGATACCGCCGTATTATCATAACTTACAACAATTAATTCTTCTAGGACATTACAAATTTGTATTACAAATTACAAATCTCCAATAATATCAGCTACTTCACAATAAACCCTAGAAATGACTCTTTTCTCTTCAAAATTTACATACCTAATATTGATTGTAGTTTCATATGGTGTTGAGATTTTTTTCTAAAATGCCCAGGACCCATGTAGCGACCCGGAATGATAGAATAGTCCCATTGTAACTCATGCATGTCGTAACAAGCGACAAAAATGGGTACCCAGTGTCTAGGGATGTAGCCGGGCACCTTGCCCCTGGAGATTATATCAGAGGACCTCGGGAACTGGTGATCGAGGCGTCCTAGTGATCTTTTTCTTTCCCATGGGGATTACTGTCTTTGGTAAACACGGGGGACGCGCCACCGGGATACCCTAGCGATCCGTCTCTATTTATGACCCTTCTTCTTTTCCACCAATTTTTGTCTTTTTTTTTCCTTTGCTTCAGGACCACAGTTAAATCTTGTTTGGCGCATCATAGCCACATCTGGCTCTTGCGCCAATAAACTTTACATTCACTCACACTCTAAAAAGTCCAGTTTAAGTGGAGATCCTCGGAAGTTCCCCGAATCAAATAACAAAAACTTAACACTCGCATAATCAAGGATTAGTTTGAAGATTGTCGAAATTCAGAGACCTACAATAATATTTACGATAAGATGTACTTTTCGCCATACTGACAACGATAGGAATATTGTCAAGTTTTCATCTAGCATGAGTACATTATTTTAGCTCTTGATCATGCTGGAGGCCCGGTGCATAGTATTCTCAGCAACCCCCATAACTGACGCTCATTAATGATCTAATTTTAATAGTATTGATTGATTAATTGTTTTATTAACGCTGCAATAAGAAGCAACACGAAGGCTATTGGCGATGGGCTTCATTATTTTTGAACCTCGGTCAAGTGACGAGGACGACACTTGAACTGGAATTTCACTCGCCAAACTTCCACACCATGCAAGTGCGAAGACTTAAATCCTCGTCAGATTTGAAGTGCTGCAACCCCACTTAACAGTACACCTTTTGAGAAATCTGGACTAGAACCTATTATTTGAGAAAAAAAACAACGCTGGTCACGAGCTTACGATCATGACCACTCGGCTACCATGGGCAATTTCAGTAGTAATCGAGTCATGATTACATCAAAAGTTCTACTTATCGAACATTGGCGTCTGCTTCATATTAAATTTGATTCAATGATTTGAATCAACTTATTGAATACCTAAATACTCTACAGAAATAATAATTTATTTATTTAAAATAATTTAAGGGTTTCTCTGAGCCTATCAGAATCAAAATCATATTATTTGTGAAGGATCCAAAATATCTAAAGGATAGAATAAACTTTAGTTTTATGGATAATTCAGCTCTGTGAATGTGAAAAGAGCAGCGTTTTAAAATTCAAGGTTTCAGCTCCTATTCATGTTTCGTTTTGGTTCTTTTTTTTTAAATCGATTTTTTATAATAATAATTAACAGTTGAAAAATATGTATCAACTGTAATTTTGCCTCATAGGTCGCTACACAAATATAATGAGCAAAACAGGTAAAGAAACTTTGTTAAGGTATTATACATTACTTGCTAAAAATTCGATTTAGCATACACCGTTCTATAACAACATCAAACCTTGACATCATTTAATATAAAACAATGAAAAAGTAAAAGAGATGGAAATAAAAAAATAAAAAAAATTATTCCAAATATTCTTAAATAGGTTTATAACTGTTTAACTGTAAGAAACTGTTTATCACTAGATAAGATATAACTTATAAGCTTTTGAACTTCTTTTTTTGTGTGTCACAAACCACCCTGTTAACTTATCTTTCGTTCGATTAATAACAAATCAAATCCTTTGAAATATATTGGGGAATTTTAAGTAATGTTATGAATTTTAAAAAAAAAAGGTATTTTATTTTTCATTACATATCATTCATCTAAATTTAATTTCTGCAAAATTTTTAATCAAATCTTTTGTATTGGAAGAGAACAATAACATTCTTCTCTACAGAAATAATCAACCAGCTTATTATAACTGTTTTTACAGGATTCAAAGACGAGTGTGTTAATAACCTTCCATCAACTAAATTTTTGAAAAGTCTTTTCTCGTGTCGTGAATGAAATACTCGAAGAAAATTAAAAAATATTGTTAAAACCTGAATAAAATTTTTAACAAATAAAAGGTTAAAAAAAATGAATTATTTGAAGAAGGGAAAGAGAAAAAGTCAATACATAAAATTCATCTTTATAATTTACAAGACAGTATTAGACTTGAACATATGTTTTACAATTAATTGAAATATGATTATCAGGACCATTTAAATATTTGTTTCAAAATGCTTTGGTGTTGAAGCAATATCTATTCAGTAAATGATTTAAATGCTGCTTCAACGATAACTATTCTTTGCAGTTTCTTAAAAGAATAGAAAATGTTTGCCTCTATTTTACTCTAAAATTTTTCCTCTATAAAATAATTAAATATTAGACGTGGTTTAAAAAGTATATATGATTTCCTCTCCTCCTATTTTTCAGAAAAAATTATACTTTTCCTTAAATACTGATCTGCAAGAAGGTGCTAGAGTTTTTTCATTGATTATAAAAGTTTTTAAAGAATCCCGGGACTCAAATCTACTATTGGATCTCTTAAACACATTTTGTTTGGAAACCGAAGCACGTTTGAGGTTTCTGTGAAAGCAGTATATGAAAATTTAAATTATTTAAATGATTTAATAAGTATTATAAAAACAAAGAAATTTCATTCGTGGAGTTTGTGGCCCAATGCAAGCCTTATTCAAAGTAGCAATAACATAGTAAGCAAAATTTTTCATGAGAAATTCTTCAATTCAATTTGTGTCCTGTTAAAGAACGGACTTCATTTTGATTACAGTGAAGATGTTTTCATTGATTATCGTAAACAGCTTGACAGGAGTTGGTAAGTATTTGAAAATATAATGCTTTTTCATTACATAGCGAAAAATTATTTATATTAATTCTTAGTGTGTTAAAAATTATGCGGTTAAAGGAATATTTTTAAACAATAGTATTATAAATACATGTTACCTGAATTTTTGAAATTTTTTCGTCATTTAGTCACTAGCAAATTTAGCTTTTTTTTTTTAAATATGCATATTACAATAGCTGTGAGTGTGTATTAATGTAAATATTAAATCACATTATTTATTGCAAATTTAAATTTTGAGTACGGAAGATATTTAATATGGTTGTTCACTATTTTTTACAATCCACAATTCATGTCAATTATCCGTGTGTGTGTGTGGGGGGGGGGGGTGATGTACGCTGAATCTGTTGAGGTTCTTGCTCCTTCAATTGGCGTGATGTGGAAGTTTGGAAAGGGAGGTGCCAACTCAGGTGTCGTCCACATCACTTGACCGAGGTTCAAAATTACGAGTTCCATCGCAAATAGCCCTCGTGTTGCTTCTAGAGTGACGCTATTAAAGAATCACACCATGTTAAAAATATCACTTTCCATTGGTAAATGATTTCATGAGTGATTAACAAAAGTTAGTAATAATCTAAATAACGAATTTACATTATTCTTTAATTTTTATATATCAGTTATTTTAAATGTTCAATTAGTTTTCTGTTGAAAATATAAGTATCAGCTCTTAATCGGGCGAAGAAACAGCTATATTA
>BMAW01004091.1:0-17917 GCA_019974015.1 Nephila pilipes
AGTAATGATGGTATGTGTGGATTTTAACTTTTCAGTGCATTTTTAAGCGGTTTCAGAAGCTAGGTTCTTAAGTAGATTTTCAAATTTTTCCGTTAGCTTCCTGTTGAGATTTTTCCATCTGTTTTATTCTGAGTACTATGTTGGAGACAGTATTATTTAGAATTTGATATTTACTCTTAGGATGACTCATAATATCAGCTTGGCTTTTGTTTTCTGTTTCGTTTGATTATATTTTTTTAAGAGTTTCAAAAAAACTGGGTGGCAGTCCAAACATGAACCATTTTCATCAAAATCAATACATTTTTTTAAGAAAGGGAGAATTTGATGAAGAGTGCCTAAGTTGTGGTAAGAAAAAAAAATCTTTACAGGCTTCAGGAGTAATTATGGAGTGACTGAAAATTGCATTTACTTCATCTGGTTTCAGCAGTCCAGCAACAGTCGATTTTAGTTCCAGATAGCTGAGCATGGTAATCCGCAGAATTGAATTTGGGATAGCGATTTAAAAAAAAAAATAGTCCTAAGAAAGTACAAGGTTCAAATGCGCTTAGCTCCCCCTAGCACGCTAACACACCAAAGGTGGTTAGCATAAGAAAGTCCAAGGAAAAGAAAAGAGGCAAAATATTCACTAAAACTTGTAGCAGGGAAAGTCACAAGAATGTAGTGATAGAACAACCAAAACACTTTTTTTTTTACTTTTACTAATTTGACACACTCAATAAGGAAACAATACAATATAATCCAATTCCTATTGCATAAACCTTCACTACAACGCATTTAGGGAGAACTGTTAAATTTCCATCACAGTTTCACAATTTCATTCAATGATTTACAAGGGGAGGAATAATAAGGTAACTTATTCCTTAACAACTTATTTGTATCAAAAGTTATTTGTAATTGGCAACAGCTAATGTTTGTTTACTTTTGGTTGTATTCTCTGGAACTCGTTAAAGAGAGGGCGATTGCTCGCGAGGAAAGAGGGGAAAGCAACGGGGGGATAGCAGTAGAAGAGGGGGAAACAACGAGGGGATAGCAGTTAATGAAGCTTCTGACGGTGAATGAGATTCCGACGTGATCGGACGTTCTTTCCCTGCTGAGTATAACTAACATAAAGACTTTCAATCGCCCAAGTAGCACTTTTTAGTGCTATTGTGCGAAGGTGATTAACTTCTTTCCTATTAAAGGAGACGACCCCGGAACGAGATAACCTGATAATGGCCACGGAAATGGAATGCAACAATTCAAGACCTTCATCACCAAGTCTAACCCAGGACAAGGAAACCTGCGAGACTCTGAGACTGATGAACGAAAGACTGAGGATCCTGAAAATGCAACACGAGGACGCCTACTCCCATGTATGCCACATAGAATCCAGATATATGGACCGTGAAAGCGACTTCTATAAGGGAACGTATGGACTTTACCTGACATCCAAGGAAGCAGCAGAAGAGGCAGAGGGTGAGTATCTCTCTTTTCCTAAATGCCCCATACTAGGCTGCCCCCTACACACACAACTTCCAATCACTCCTGAAAAAAGGTCAAAAACAATTAATTTTGATAATGAAGGTTTCCAAACCCCACCAATTAGAAAACAAGCAAAAAGGAAAATTATTGAGCAACATTTTCCTCAAATAATTGAAACCTCTAACAAATTTAAAAACCTAAAACTCTAAAATGAGATATCAGAGTCTCAAACAATCCAAGAAGAAAACGAGAATAAAAATAATGATACAGAAATGACTATCCAAAACCAATTACCCCCACCTATAATGCTAAAAATAACTAAAAACTACAGGCAACAACTAAAAGAACTCACTTTAGCTTATGAAAACCTAAGAACAAAACTTTCGGGAGAGTATATTAAACTATACGTTGATACCCCCGAACAATATCATTCTCTAACCAAATATCTCAGACAAACCGAAACAGCAGAATACTATGTCATAAAACCCAAGCAAGAACGTCCAATCCGAGTTTGCCTGAAAGGACTCCCACGGGACACAGATATGGAAGATATCCAAGAAGAATTAATTGAACTTGGTTTTAACCCACAAAAAATCTGCTAACTTCAAAATAGACGAACTAAACTTCCACTACCGATCTTTCTAATCACCCTCCCTAGAACAGAAGAAGCTGAAAAAATATTCAAAATTACAAGACTCTGCTTCATGACAATAAGAGTAGAAGGATACCGAGGCAGAGGGGTAACCCAATGCTATCGATGTAACTTTTTCAACCACTCAGCTGAGAACTGTTACATGGCACCCCGCTGCCTAAAATGCGGAAGCTCACATATGACTCGAGATTGCGAAATAAAAGAAAGGATCAGTAATCCTGAATGTATCAACTGCGACGAAACCGGACATATGGCCTCGTACGGAGGATGCTCCGCCTTCCCCAAACTATCCAAAAAGAAGAACACATTCACAGTAAAAACAAATAAGATCCCAGAAAATCACACCTTTGCAGCAGCTGTAGCAAATAACCCTCAACAGAGGGCGCCACGAGACTCTGATATCACAACACAAACTGAGACAGGGAGAAACCGTGACTACCACTACAACACAGATAACAGACCAAGACCTGCTGAAAATTATCACTCCGATAACTTCTACCAAGCAATTGAACTCATTGCAAATCTAGGTGAAATTTTTAATAAGCTCCCAGGACTGATCAAACATCTACCCAGCATCAAAGCAGCTAAAGGTGCGGAAAATAAAAAATACGCGCTAATTGAAGCGCTAATGGATGAAGACAATGAGATCGGAATCACGCTTTAAACTCCTTAGTCTCAGTTTGTGTTCCTGGAATGCAAACGGGGCACTCTCCCATGTTCTAGAACTAAGAAATTTTGTACAGAAGCATAGCCCAGATATCCTTTTATTACAAGAAACACATCTGAGACCAGAAAACAAATTCTACATCCCAAATTACATTTCATATAGAAATGACAGAGCAAACCAATCCACACAACACTCCTCAGAAGGAACCATGATCCTAATCAAAAAATCACTACCACACCACTGCCTGACAACCCCACCACTCCAACATGTTGAAGCAACCACCATTATTTTTGAACCACCAAAAGTAAAACCAATTGCAATAGTTTCCATTTATATACCTCCATCCTCAGACAACAATTTATTCATACATGACCTAGAAATTCTCAGAAAAACCAGCAGCAGCTGTGTCATTTTTTGGCGATTTTAATGCCAGACACAACGCTTGGAACTGCACCCAAAACTCAACAAGAGGTATAAACTTAAAAAGCTACACAGACAAAAATGACATTCAAATAGCATACCCACCAACACACACACGATTTGGAACAAATTCTGCAAACACAATTGACTTTGCACTAATATATGATTTCAACTACAGACACAAAATTGTCTCACTACCCGAGCTCTCATCAGATCATAACCCCATTTTCCTAGATTTTAACTTCCAAACATCAGTTGAAATTAATACTCGTGCAGTTACCACCTGCTGGTCTAAATTCAGACAACAACTAATAGAAACCATTCACCCAACAAATTTTACAAATATCAACACAACAAACAAACTTGAAAACAAAATTATTGACCTCACAGACAAAATCAATCAAGCATATGAAAAGGCATCCACACCAATTATAAACAAAGACATCAGATACACCCCATCCTACATCAAAAACCTCATAAAAACCAAAAACTATTTACGAAAACAATATCAGAGAACATTAGATCCAGAAATAAAAACTGAAATGAATAGAACTCAAAATTTAATTAAAAAAGAATTTCAAAATTTCTCAAACAAAAGCTGGAATGATAAACTTAAATCTCTAAACACACAAGACAACTCACTCTGGACACAAACTAAGATTCTTAAAAATAAAAGATGCAGTATACCACCCTTAATTATCAATAATCAAACTGCAAACACTGACACACAAAAAGCTGAACTACTTGCAAACACACTCGAACAAAATTTCAAAGAAAACAACAGACCACCAAAATCAGACACAACCATTGACACAACAGTAAAAAACACAATACACACCTTCCTAACTTCCACACCACTCCAACACTCCATTAAACCAGTTTGGCCAGAAGAAATACAAAACTACATCAAAAAGGCAAATATTAAAAAAGCTCCTGGCAAAGATGGAGTAACAAATAAAATGCTTAAAAACTTTCCAACTAAAATCATACTAACAATTACTTATCTAATTAACAAAATACTAAAAATGCAATATTTTTCAAAATGTTGGAAAACTGCAATAATTTTTCCCATACTAAAACCAGGCAAAAACCCAAAATCACCAGACAGCTACAGACCAATATCACTCCTCTCATCCATAGATAAACTAGCTGAATTTGTAATCCTAAACAGATTCAAAGAACACATTTACCAAAATAATATAATAACACCAAACCAGTATGGATTCACTAAAAATCTACACTTCACCCCCTTCTTAAAGTAACAGAATTAATCTCCTCAGGACTAGAAAAACAAAAAACCACAGGTGCTGTTTTTCTAGACATACAGAAAGCCTTTGACAGAGTATGGTTAGAAGGACTCATCTACAAACTAATCACCTACTCTTTTCCTAACCCACTAATACAGGGCCGCGGTAGCCTGGTGGTCAAGGTCGTGGACTAGCGGCCGGCGGTTTTCGCTCAGTCGCGGGTTCGATCCTTGGCCGCCAAACACCCGCCGTGTAGCCGGGGCTGATGCACGTTAAATCTGTTCGGGGTCCAAAGTCCTCCCGTTGGCGTGGCGTGGTGTGGATGTTAGGAGAGGGGGGTGCCAGCTCAGGTGTCGTCCTCGTCACTTGACCGTGGTTCAAAATTACGAGGTCCGTCGCCAATAGCCCTCGTGTTGCTTCTAGTGCGACGTTAATTAAAACTAAACTAAACCCACTAATACATCTAATTCACTCATAAATCACAAACAGGGATTTTCAAGTCAAAGTACAAAATTCACTATCAAGCCCCAGAAACATTTCTGCGGGAGTTCCACAGGGCTCTTTAATTGGGGCCCATTTATTTAATTTGTACCTGAATGACATCCCCACTTACACACTCACAACACTAAATATGTATGCCGACGACACAGCAATTCTTGCCACTTTTAAAAACCCTAAGACTGTCACAAAAGCACTTAATAATCACCTTAAAATATTAGAAATTTTTTTTTAACACATGGAAAATAAAAATAAATGTCGATAAAACAGCTGCAGTTCTTTTCACAAGAAAAAAGTTACCACCCCCACCACCCACATTCTATCAGACTGACATCCCATGGTCTCAGACAACTAAATATCTAGGTGTTACCCTTGACAAAACTTTAACTTGGAAACAACATATAACACAAACGCGAGATAAGTTCCGGAAAATAAAATGTAAAATCTTCCCCTTAATTTGCCGGAACTCAAAAATGACTATAGAAAACAAAATGCTTCTGTACACCTCGATTTTGCGTCCAATACTAGCATATGCTTGTCCTGTGTGGGCTTTTGCATGTAACACGAACCTAAATATTCTAGAAGTATCTCAAAATTCAGTTTTAAGAACAATAACCAAAGCAAAATGGTATATTAGAAATGATGAAATAAGAAAAGCTCTTAAAATATCTACTTTCAAAGAACATATCAAAAAGCTTTCAATAAACTTCTTTCAAAACCTCCCCTTTACCGAAAATCAAAATATGAACAATCTTGAACATTATATCCCCCAGCCAAATTCAAAAAGACCTAGAAGAATTCTACTTGACTCTTATCAACCTCCTTAATAAAACAACTTTTAACTTCAATTTATTCAATATATTTAATTTTTAAATTCATTTAATTCCACTCAGACATAGCAAAACCCTCAAACATCTAATTCAGTAGCACACATAAGGGGCAGCCAATGGCATTACTTCCCTCTGCCTTCCATCAACCAATAGCAAAGCAGCCTCTCCACATCTCCATCTCAAGACATCCCGGAAAATTCCCAACTCAAGACTCATCTACTCCGGATTCAAGCACCAGCCGACCAATCACAGCCCAACTTCTCGATTTCTACCTTACAGAGAGACTATTAGCCAAAAACAGACATTTCTTCACTTAAGAACTCTGATACGAGCTTGAGGGCCGCTTGCGCGGCATAGACGCTCGAAGATAACGCAACTTGCGTGCGTGCGTGCGGGATAGCAATTTACAGGGTTACATAGCCAAAAATAACTCTCGCCAATATCGGCGACTCTTTTGAATACGATGCCAAATATTTCATTTCTTCTCTGGATGTGAACCTCGTAGCACCGAACGCTTGGGTACTGAAAATTACGGATATTGGATTACTCACAAAAATTAGCACATATTCTTAATCATAAATTTTAATACAAGTTGCAGGTATATTTCAAATAAATGAATCAACTGATGTATCAATCTTTGTATATTTATTTTAATAGAAGCAATGATAAATAATACGATTTAGAATCAAAAGCGTTAAAAAGAGTAATAATTTAAAAAGCTTGTTTATGTAGTAAATTTTGTGTTTCTTACAAAACACAAAGTTCAATTACTCAATTTTAAATTTACTGTTAGTAAATATTTAAAGATATTTTTTTCATTTTAATCTTGAACTTGTTTTGATCATTACTGTATCGGACATGTGATGGTTTTAAGGACAGCTATCAAACTAATAAATTTCCTTTCATAAGGAATAAGTAAAATATTGGATTTGAGAAGCGCTTTCGCTTCAAAAATAAGTTTTTAGTTATTTTGATTCATGTTGAAATTTTTTCTTCAAATTTATTTATATTTTATGGCCAATCTGAATAACAAAAAATAAGCTACACGAATCGATTGAAAATACGTCTTACAAAAGGTAGTATAGGTTTTTTTTTTTTAATTAAATTTCCAACTGTTTGAAAATTAAATGCATCTTGTGCTCGAATCCTAGATCAGATAATGAATTTTAGCCACTTTCTAATTATACACGCAGTTAAAGTCTCACTACGAACTGTAGATTCTGCCTTATTGTTAATTTTATTCAGGGAATGTATGAATTGCAGAATTTAACAAAAGGTTTTTAATCGTAAAATATTTTAAATGGAAAAAGAAAGCCTTTTGCTAATATAAAAGAGACAATAATTTATATAATCACAATGAACATGAATATACTTATACTGATGTATATATACCTTAAAATACAAAAAACATTTCAAGGTGCTTTGTTTTGTGTTTCATCCAAAAAGAAAATTAATAGCTTTTTTTTTTGTTGATGAGCGTAGTATAATTTCTTTTTGGATAGCTGTTAAATCGAAAGCTTAAATGATGCTCGAGTCAAATAATTCGACCTGATTTTTTACAGCGATTTCTGTTCATTATTTATGTATATCAACAGAAATTATATTCAAATGTTTTATAAATGTCAACTATTGAAACAGCCTAAAGAAATTGAATGAATTAGGTTTTACTTTTTCCGAAGGCATTTCCTACAACATACAATATGTCTTGTGTTAAAATATATCTTTGTAATAATTACGGGGTAAGTATTTAAAGTGAATTATAACAATATAAATAATTAATATTGATGTATCTTATTTAATATGATCATCTGCGGGATTAATTGGTCTTCATACACACTCAACTAAAATTTCAACTCGTTTTAAAAGGATATCAACCATTTATTTAATTTTTGAAACTCTTATTATATTCTGATGCGACATCCTCTAACTTTAAACAGTTGTTTTATCAAAGCTCTAAAAGGCTCCAACACTCGCTTTTTGAGTAAGTGAAGAGAGTCAAATTTTTTCTAATACCCATACAGTAGTATTCAATTTTAACAATTTTGTAATAAATGTCACTAAATTAACTTTTTTAATGTTTAAAAAATTTATATTCTGTATTGTTCTCTTCGGCAGTGACACTCGATAATTTTTTTAATCAAAATAAATAGTTCCCACAAGAAATGAAGAAAAAAAAGTTTTTGTATCACAACACATAACCGAAATTAAATGAATCAGTTGAATCTACATAAACAAAAAAGTTGATGAAAATTATAAAATATTGTTCTGTGCAATGCATTGCAAATAACAAACTTCATCCCCAAAGATATCAGTTCTTTTTAAAGTGATACATAAGAGTTGTCTGGAATGCTCACAAGCAATTCATGAAACAAAAGTTTTACCATTTACTGGAATTAATACATATTTTAGGATTTTATATAAACAAGATTTACACTAAAAATTATGTTACTTTGTAATATTTAAATTTAGGAAAACTTTGATCTTAAATTATATTATAGACAAATGTCACTTTTTTTAAAAAAAAAATTGACCAGAAAATATTAATTTCTTAATCTTGCATCAATAAATAATTCAAAAAGGTTGGGAATATATTTTGAAACAATATTAGACTCATTTTTATTTCGAAATTTATTTACATTTTAATTCTGATAAATTAAATGTTTATCAAAGCTATAAGTACTACGGAAAACACTCTTTTATTTAAGCACGAAAACAATTTTTTTAGTATTGCTCAGACATCAACACTCAAAATTAAAATAAAGTTTTTTTAACAAAATTAAAAGTTGTACTTGAATGAAGCGAGTCCTAGTAAAAACTTGAACATCATTTACTGTTCAATGGGTACTGAATTTACTCGAAAGTTCAAAATTTAGCTGAAAAAATCTTCCTAGTATCAATTGTTACACTTATTTAGTAGTTTATTTGTACCAATAATCCTAAAAATGGATGAATTATGCAGATACGTGTATTTAATTTTTCAAGCTATTTACAATACTTATTTGTATTCTTCTATAAAAAAAATATTTTAAGTATTTTTGTATTTTTACGATTTATATATCAATACTAGAACTTCAAAATTGAAAAATTAAAATCGGATCTAATAATATATATATACAGAGAGAGAGAGAATCATTGTGGAAAATGAACTTTTATAAGTTTATTTGAATTTTAAATGAAAAAATTTTAAAACTATATTGATGTACATAAAATCATTCGAAGAAGAAAGAAAATTTTTGAAAATACTTTTGCTGCATATTTTACTTTTAAAATTATGAGTATGTGGCATTTCCCGAGATTTTCATAACAGGGAATTTTCTGGAAACTATAATATGCTACTTCTTTTTTAAAAATACTTTTAAGAAACTATCTAAATACAAAAATTCATTTAAATTCATGATTGAACTTAAATGCATAGTTATGAAAATCATTTAAAATGCAGCTTAAAGCAAGAAACGTAGCCGAAGTGCGATCATACTTAGAAGACTACAGTACCAAAAAAAAAAAAAAAAAATTGCGTTCGTAACTTCTTTTTTCTCCCTTTGCAAGCAATTAGAGAGTCAAGCATTTTGTATCGGATACAACATTCAGAAGTTTCATTGTGTAAAACCATTCCAGCGAGACTGTACGTTTAAGACTTTGCATGCTCAATTAAATCACTAAGGGGAATTATTCGCAATTGAAAAAAAAAAAGCTGCAAAACTTGGTGCAGGACCTTTAGGAAACTTAAAAAATATTTTCAGACCGACCGACGGTAAGAGTCCGAGAGGTTTAAGGACACCCACAAAGCCTTTTTCCGCTACAGGTGACCAGAGCACTGCTCATTCTCGATTTCCGTATGTGGTTAATTGACGTCACAAAAACATAAGAAACTTGGATCTCTCTTCTTTCTTAAACAGTCATCGAGAGTATATCTTTTCAGATATTCCTATGTTGCTAAGTGAATAAAGAAATGATATTTCGTTTTAAGATCGGGTACTTTTTCTGTTCTGAACAGCACATTAACAGTATAAAAATTATTGCATTATCACATTCACGTAATAAATAAGCCACACTGCTTATTCATTCAGCTGCTTTGGTGCATTCACTGAACACATGGCCCTGCTACACAAGTTGCATTGCAGTTTAATTTTTTGGAATGATTGTTTTTATTACCATACAGAATTGGCGTGGAAAAAAAAGGATGCAATTAAATTCATTATAAAAAATAGCATGTATTACTTAAGTTTTTCGTTGTTTCTATAAGAACAAAAGGTTTTAAAAATAATTAGTTAAAAAGCACTTCATATGAAAGTTATAGCCATAAATTACTTATTGCTTAAAAGATAAATTCACATTTGTAACACAAAATTTCATATCTTTTCCTGTTTTTACACTGCAGTCAGGTTGCATATGAAATTTAACTTTTCTGTATTTATACTTTTTTTTACAGGAAACATGCTATTTTCAAGTGCTTCTATATATGTATTATGTATAAGTAATAGATATATGTCTATGCATATATTATGTATAAGTAATTGCAATGTAAACGCAAAATTGTCAACAATTCATTCATTTTAGCTAGTGCAAAAAAAAGTTGGAAATATTCATCTTGTTTATAAATATGAAATAACAGAAAAAATATTGCTGGAGAGCTGGTACTGCAAGATTGTAATAGAGATGTATATATATTTCTTCAGAAAATTTATATTTTAGAAATACTTTTTTTTTCCGTGAGTGGAAAATTAAACTGTACATTTTATATATTCTTGATTTTTTGAGAGGTTTCTTATGATATAAAATTATTTTCTAAGAAACATATTTCTTTCCCAATAAAAAAATTAATTCCTTTTTTGAAGCATTTCTTTTAAAATTTTAGGAGGTAAATTATTAGCCTTAAAATGAATAAACAAATTAAGGACAATAAATTTACGACATTTTTTTTTTCAAAAAGCTATGAAAAGTAACTAGTGAGTACTTAAAAAATCTATTCAGTTTTAAAATGTAATTTGAAGTCTCTTTTTCTTAACATCCTTCAACACTAATCTAAGATTTTTTTTTTTTTTGAAGATGCAACAAATATTTCTCCATGAGGAATATGTAATGTAAACAGTGTGTACCAGCCAGTGTTTTATGGATAAATATTCTCGCAACCAAAAATCGTTCTATAAATTAAAAAGATTAGTTAAATTATTATAGAAGGCTGTGAATTTTTTAAAAAACTTATCTTATTTAGATTACCTCAAAATAGAATTGACAATTAAATCTACTCACACAACAATCATGGACGAAACTTGAAGCCATTAGAGTAATCGCTTTATATCATAATGTAGGAGAAAAATAACAAGAATGACAAATTTAAAAATATATATTTGGAATTATAATAAAATTGCTTTTAATATGCCATTCTATTTCAATTATTTCCATAATCTAGCTTGCCAGTACCGTACCATTGTTCGCAGTTATGTTCAAAACTCAACAACAAAATATCGTATAACAGCTAAAGAAAAATACTTTTTTTATATGTTATAGATTATAGATGGAACATAAAATAGTAGTCACGAGCATTTTTATACAAATAACTTCAATAAAATTTTGAAAAGTGATCAGCTTACGAACTTATATAATAATGTTTCTAATAATGAACTTATATAATAATGTTTATAGTTTAGTTTGATTTTTATTAACGTCGCACGAGAAGCAACACAAGGGCTATTGCCGATGGATCTCGTGGTTTTAAACCTTGGTCAAGAGACGAGGACGACACCTGAGTTAGCACCCCCCCCTTTCCTAACATCCACTCCACGCCAATGGGAGGACTTTGGGCCCCGAACAGATTTAACATGCATCAGCCCCGGCTAAACGGCGGGTCTTAAGCGGTCAAAGATCGAACTCGCGACAGAACGAAAACCGCTAGCCACGAATCCGAAGCCATGATCACTAGGCTACCGCGGCCTAATTGATAGCTAATGTGACAGTTAAACTTTTTCAAATGCTGTATATAAAGACTTATCAACAAGGAAATCCAAGAGACATTAAAATTTGGAAACAAAAAAAGTTACATTTTTTTCGAAACCAAATTTGGAACAAAGATATATTCAGTTAATATGATTTATACATATATTTTTACTGTGCTGTTCAAAGAAAAAAAAAATTCCTTTTTCTTTATCTACACAAATAAATGTTTAGCGCAGCATAGCCTGCTTAGGCTATTGTGCCATAAAACTCAACTGTCCTCACACTCACTGCACAAATAACACCTTTTTAGAAGATATTCCGTTTTATTATTCAACACTAAATAATTATGAGTTAATATTAGTATTCTTAGTAGCATTAGAAAATATTAACCCCCTCCTTCATCATCAATGCATTTTTTTTTTTTTTTTTTTTTTTTTTTGAGTTAAAAAAACTAAAGTAAATAAGTTATAAATATATTTTTGAAAAATGGAGCAAATTTCGAAAATTTTTAAAGCAATTTACTGATTATTGTTTTTTTAGTATAGAACGATATAAATGAAAAATTTTCAGAATCTTTTTGCAAAATATTTTTTGTAACAAATTATACTTGTTTGATTATCTTTAATTGCATCGAAAGTAAATGAAACAATTAGAATGTGTGAAAGTCTAGCAACACGGTATGAACAGTTGAGTTGAAATTGCAGTTAAATGGAAATGCATTTTTTTATTTGAAGGCAGATAATTTTCTGTATTATATTTTTGCATAAATTTTACAAGTAGCAGCATTATGGTACAAATTTTTAATTATAAACAAAGTCCGTTAATGACGATTTCTTTACCATATCTGTCATGTTATAAATCCAAAGTTGAAATTAACAGCATTTACAACAACAAATGATGATGATGGCTCGAGTATCTATATTTCTAATTAAAACAGTGCATTAACAGTTTAGAAGGATGAGAAACATCTTTCAAAAGAACTTTCTCTTCTGGAATGAATTGGCTTGAAAAAAATTTGAATAAGAATAAATTTGTTAATGATCATTTCAATTATTCGAAATGCAATCTAACAATTAAATTAAACTAATTATTACAGATAGCAAACACCTTCCAGTTTCAATATTAATAATAAATAATTTAATATAACTTTTAAAACAAGGAGGATGAAACAGCTTAGTGCCTAAGAATGTGATTTTCCAGCTAACAATGCTCCGAGTACTGACCAAAAATAATCATTAGGAATACAAGGAAGTTTAAAGTCCAGGTATCGTTTTCATCACTTGACCTTGGTTTAGAATTGCTCTAAAAAGTCCGTTATGTGACATTAATACAAACAAACATTTTGCACAATCTATATTTGAATGTATCATATATTTTCAAATGTATCGTATATAAAATAGGGAGGGGAAGGGGAAATGTATAACTGGGTCACTAATTTAAAAATCTTTATTTGAAAGCAATATTCTTAAATACTTCATATTTCTTTATCTAAATAGTAATTCAAAAAGCAAATAAATCAGATTTAAATAATAAACACATTTTATAATTTTTATTCTGTAAGAGAATTTGTCCATACGTTGGGAAGCTAACAGTGCACTTAAACTGAATCAAGTTCTTGTGAAACCTGCAAAAATTATTACTAAAAGAAAAATATTTTACTAGACATCTTTAGTTATGGTTGATTATAAAATTTGTTTGTCCAAAGTAGATGAAATTTTCTGTAATAAAACTAATGCATTATTGAGGTGAATAAAATTGAAGGATTTAAATAAATAAATAAAATTTTCATTGAATTTCTTAACAAAAGAATATCATATATTATCGACTAATATTAGAAAAGAATTATCGAATTGAAGGAAAATATGTAAAATCTTTTTACATGCCTCTATCATTAGTTACGAGAAGGGAATAACAATTTAGAAATAAAATAAACGTGGAATTTTTTTTCTCTCAAAATTCGTTACAATCACTTTTTGTACTCAACGAAAACAAATGATTGCTTCCAGTTGGGATTAAATTTAAGGGAACAAAATTATTTAAATATATCATGGTAATGAATGAAAATATTAATTATTGGAAAATAAGAGATGAGAAAGAGAAAATGTTCAACAAACTTCTCTACTATACTTATAAAAAATTAAATTTTCATCTTAAAATATATTGCAGCGAAACAACATTTTCCTTTCTCAGCGAATCGTTTCCTTTATTTTTTTTTTTTTTATAGTGGCTAAACGTGACACAATATATGTATTACTCCATTTTATCTTATAATGCAAGAATTCCATCTAAATTATTTTCATTCCGAATTATTTATTCAAATAAAAAAAAAATTTTTATTCGAATCGAATTCTGAAAATAAGATTACGAATATTGTAACGCAACAATAATTTATTAATGACGCTCTTAGAAGAAATATAAGTTATAAGTTTTTAATAATTTTGAAACATGGTTGCGAGACGAGGACGATACCTGAGCTTGACAGCCCGTTCTTTTATTTTCTCATACTACTTAAGCGTAAGGACTTTGAACCTTGACCAATTTAAAACGGATTAACCCTGTTCATAGTGCGTGTTTAGTGCAATGAAGATTCGAACATTCGGCTGGACTATAATATCTCGATTCATGAGCTTGCGATACGACTATTTAACTATTGTGGATACTGGATACCATTACATTACAATTCGATAACATTATCATTCCCGCAATATATTTTATTCGCGTAAAGATGTTTACATACATAAGCATCGGAAATTTTTTGTTTAGATACATCAAGTTTACTTTCCATATTCTGCGTTGAATTTGAAAAACTCAATAGATTTCATTCTGTTGCCTACAAAAGCTACGTTTTTCGTAGCAGTTTTCTGAATTTTAATTGATTTTCCTTAAAAATGTTTTACACTTCTCAGATTAGAAAGCATATAAATGAAAATGAAAACCATGAAAAAGCATAAGCCTTGTGAAAATATTGAAAGATTTATTCCTCAGCGGTTTTAGAAATACTTATTCACCTTCATTTAAGATCTTAAGAAAGAATTCATTGTATGCATTTCTTATATATTTTAATGCATTATTTTATGCATTAAAATATATAAGAAATGCATACAATGTTTATTCAAAATCTAAAGAAAAAAAAGAGGTTGAAAGTTATAGTTCTTTCTTGCAGTTTTGACGATGATTCATGTTGCTTAGTAATTGAAGTAACCTAATATACTACACAAGTTTTTAAGAAATCAATATTCATATCAAATGACAGAAAAAAAAAAAAAAAAAAACTCGAGTTTCAATTGTGAAGGTAGTTATATAAACAAGGGATGCGAAAACCGATTTTTATCTCAATGTTAATATATTCGTAAAAAATATCTCATGCTCATTTTAGTAATTAATAATACGTAATATAGCAATTGCATATTATAAACACTTTTAGAGGGGAAAACCAACAACAAATGTCATCAAAGGAATGCTTCTCTCTTGTTGTTTTTAATCAAAATCATACTCGCAATACTTTTTAAACAATGGGAATTACCACAGATATAAACTTTAGCGAACTAATCAAACTTTATAGAGGGATGGTGTGATGGAAAATAAATCTACATCAAGTTGCACCTGTTAGAATATCAAACAATAATGAAACAAAATTGTATCTTGTAAAAGTTTTCTAAGAGGCTCCGTCCCCTTTCGGTTTGCATACTTCGTCTTTGTTTATGATGCCATGAAGTCGTGGCTGAAAGGCATTTAGAGAATTGGCTTTTCCTGGAAGTGGGGGAGGGGGGGTGTTCTCGTATTCATAGTGACATGTTGAAAGAAACTTTGGCGGGTTCACTTTAGATGTCCACCATAAATGTCAAATGAAAGAGATTTACAGTACTTCACCGTCTTAGGGTGCAGCCCAGCCAATCTCAAATAGAAATACAACTAATCTAGTTCAGCTTTTTTCGATGCCGTATATTGATTGAAATGAAACAATGGAGTGACTTTGAAATGAAACAATAAAGTGACTTTGAAATGAATGTTACTATTTTCAATTTTAAATTACATTCTACGTGTTCCATAAATTCATTTCATCTTGTTTACATTGTATTAAGTAAAATAGCTAAAAAAGAGAAAGAAAATTAGTGAATAAATAATCGCTTATCAATTTCATTTGAATATAATAAAATATAATATGATTTCATATCGCAGTTATTACGTAAATAATTTGAATAATTATATCTTTATAATTAATGATTACTGGTTTTTTTTTCAGGTGTATGTTTTTAATCTGGGAAAATAATAAAAACTGATAAATAATAAATGTTAAATTCTTGTTTTTTGAATTGCCATTATTAGCTGTATTTCGAAAATTTACCACAGCGTAATTAGCTCTAGTCACGGAACCCTGCTAAAGAACAAATAAAAAAAACTAACCAAAAGAGCAATGTAATATGTATAGAAATCAATTCATGCAATCGATTTAGCATGAACAAACACATATGTGGAAATAATACACAAAGAAGTGGTGCAGATTTTTGAAAAGTTTAAAGTAATTTCAGTACAACTACTTTCTTAGTAAGGATGTGTGGACGCAGAGTCTATCCATTGACTTAGAGGTGGGGTTAAAAAGATGAAATTTAAAAAAAAAAATTAAACAAATATAAATGATATAACTTTATGTTTATGATAATGTTAGTAAAAAAAATTATAAAATCTGTTACTAAAACTTTCATTATCATTGAAAATATTTCATCTATTTTACTTCCTTCTTTCCGCTTTCTTTCCCTTATTCATGTTTTTAATCTCATACATGCACTAATCACATATTTAATATGTAAGTTTAATTTTTTTTACTAACCACTGGCAATTGGGAGATTATATTGAGTAAAGAAACCATTCGACTGACACTCGTTGTTATTTGATTGTTGTTGTCTTAGTAAAAACGATGTAAATGGAAATTTTCCAAATTTTTTTGTAAAATATTTTCTGTACCGAAATGTTATTTGATTACCCTTAATTGCAAAGATATTAAATAAAACAATTGGAAAGAGTGAAAATCTTGCAAAACAGTATGAAAAGTCGGGTTGAAAATGAAATTAAATAGAAATGCATATTCTACTCGAAGGCAGATGCCTGTTATGTTTTAAAATCAAAGTTGATATTAGCAGCATTCTGAACAGCGAATGATTTAGTTTAGTTTAGTTTACCTTTTATTTACGTCGCACTAGAAGCAACACGAGGGCTATTGGTGACGGACCTCGTAATTTTGAACCACGGTCAAGTGACGAGGACGATACCTGAGTTGGTACCCCCCTGAATGATTTCCAATGATGGTGATTCGGATTTCAATATTACTGATTAGAACACTGCATTGGAAGTTCACAAGTATGGGATACATATAACTAAAAAAAAAAAAAAAAATCCTAATGAAATGAATGAATTGGCTTAAGGTATCCGTACACCTTTAAAACGTCATTTTTGTCAAATTTTTCAATTTTCTGGTCTTAATGTTAATTTAAAAATTAAACTTTTTTCTTTCCAGTAGTTTTTGAATTTTGCTTATACCTTATTTAGAATTTAAGTTACAGGGATTTGAATTTTACTCAGTAGCTAATTTGTAATTGCATTTGAAAATTTGTTTTTGATTTTTCTTAAAATGAGTTTTCTCGACATATTTACATATGGCAACATAGATATCAGAAAAATTTATAAACCAAATTAATTTAAATTTTGTAAGCATCTTCATTATATAGTTTTTAAGAATCCCTATCACTTTCATGGTTGTAAAATTGAGATGTTTTTAGTAACAAAGGTGTAAATACTTTATTGTTGTAACTCTTTCTTGATTTTTCATTGTTATTTGACTCGAAACACAATAAAAATTGTAGTAATATGATTTTCATCATGAAAGTAGTAACAGCCCCAAAAACTGTTATGGCAAATAAGATAACATTTACAGAATAATGATATTTTTATTTACTGTTGAGTTATGAACGTTATTCTGATAATCAATTTATGTACTATTTTCACCATGTTTTCAACTCCAATTTTTTTTTTTTTTTAATTAAAAGCATATTACTAAATGTGTTATTCATAGTTTTAGGTTATATTTTAACATTAAAAATATTTTGGTAGTAAATACCAATATATTTCAAAAAATTTTCTCCGAAGGTGTACGGATACCTTAATGAATTAAACAAATTGCGGTATGAATAAGCTTGTTAATGGTAACTTTAAT
>BMAW01004097.1:0-16658 GCA_019974015.1 Nephila pilipes
GAATCTTTGAAATAAGCAGTTTCATACGCATTATTAGGTAATATAAGAACCACAGAAGTCCAAGAGTTATTGCTCTATTTTTGAAGGTGTTTATAAATATAAGTCAAGCTCATATAAAATATAAAATTGAGGAGAAGAGAGAAATGTCAAGTTTATTATACATTTTTCATCCACAGTCAGCACATTCTATGGAAATTTATTACATAGCTTTCCCATTCGTTTACATAATTCTGAATGTAAATATTGCGAATCAGTGTTCTATATCATTTCTCTTATCCTCTTTTCCCATTCCAACAACTGCTATATCTATATAACCAGTTTTTTTTTTTTTTTTTTTCAAATGTTATTATGCTTTTTTTGAATTTATTGCACCTTTACTTAAAATATGAGAGACGAAAGTGAATGATGTATTTTTTATAACGTGTCCAAGAATCTCATTCCGTAATATTATGATTTAAATTTATATTTTATTTGTTACTTCTTCAACTAAATATTAGTCACTACTTAGCGTTTCAAAATTAATACACTGAAATATAACAGCGATAATTTATTTCACGAAGTTAAGTTTTTAAATTTTTATTTACTTGTGTACTCTCGTTTTCTGTATTATAACATTTTCATCGAGATGCATTAAAATAAGTTATGGGTTTTTGGGGATAGGGAGAATCACTTTTAAATTAAATGGCGAGTAAGAATGAGTGTGATACATACGAAAATTACAAATTCAATTAAAATCATGTCAAATCAAACCCGTCTAATGCAAGAAATAGCATGTTAATAAAATATTCGAATAAAAATGGAACACCCATCAAATAGAAAATTCAGGCTTAGCATCAATTTGCTGGATTAAACTGGTTTTACGGATGTAAAACATCATTCACTCACTTTTAATTTCTTACTTATTAACAACATATTAATTACTCACTTTTTTGTATATATTTCTTAATCTCTTCTGATTTTATGGGGAAATTTAATGATCGAAAAATTGGCAAACTCAAATATTTTTTAGTTACACAAATTCTTAGCTTTTTGAATAAATGCTGGTTATTCGACCAACAGATTTCTCCATAAAAATCAGGCAATATATATATATATATATATATATATGATTTTTGACTTAACAATTGTGTGTTTTGAATTCATTTTTCATAAAAAAAAAAAAAGGATTCGGGTATGTTGTTTTTAAAGTTTTAAATCTTTAACTAAAAATATTTAACTATACAGTTTTATTGTTTCGGAAAAAACTTTAAATTTTAATTGGATAATTTTTAACTGGATATTTTTAATGGAATATTTCTAATTGAATATTTTAATTGATGGTTTTTAATTAAAAAAATTTTAATTGGAAAGTTTTTAGGTGAAGATAATTATTATTTTTTTTATTTGTTTGGAAAACAATTGTATTTGTTTGAAAAAATTAGTAATTGAGATATCTCGCCTTTCATTTTTTCTTCTTGATTCTTTTCTTTAATTTACAAATTGAATTTTGGAGTAATCCATTTTTATCCAAAAAGATGCATTGGGGGAGGGTTGGTACCATAGAACTAGTTTAACCCCACAATTCAGTCCCCAGTCTGATTATGCATGTTTTGTTTTGTTGGGTATTCAAATTATTCATTTAGTTTCAAATTTGATTCAATTTTTATCCATCTTTTTTACGTAGTTCTGTAAACGTGTTTTTTTTATTTTGGATTTTATTTGGTTGATTTTGGATATTAATTGTTCTGTTACTTTTATGTTTTTTAATAATAATTTTATTGCCTTATCTTACAAACAAACAAACAAAAAACACACGCACGCAAGCGCACACACATGCACGCACGCACGCACTTTTCTTTTCACGCTTTTGAAATAACACGGTTTCCCAATATACATTTCTACACGAATTTTTTGTTCTAACACGAATATCTCCCAAAATTTTCTAAATATTCAAATACTGTTTTTAGCCCTAATACCACCCCTTTGATTTAGCAATTCGATCAGGGTATTATAGCAGCATTTAAAATGTACTACATAAAGCAAATGCTTCAATATATTTTAGACTCAATGGAAGAAAGAAATTTGACTGTTGTGAAAGCATTGAGAAAGTTTACGATTATGGATTGTATTACACATTTTTCTTTTGTCATCAAACAGTTACGCCAAACGACCTTAAATACACTCTATAACAACAAAAACAACAAACGACGCACCAAGAAGGGGTTGCCCGATTGTAATGAAATATCGTGTGCAAAGATATTTGGATCGAATGTGCAAATGATTAAAATTTGGTGTCCAATGAATGAATGAAATGCGGGATCGGTGTATATAAATACAGCGCATCGGTGTATATAAGAAGCGATTTTCCATCTGATAGTCAAATTTTCTTTTGCATTGCTATTTAGGATACCTTTCAACGATTGAAAAAAATGCCTCGCCGCAGGATTCGAGCTCATTACGAGCAACTGTCAGAGTTTGAAAGAGGTCGTATCATTAGATTGAAAGAGGAAGGTTGGGCAAATCGGAAAATATTTCTTCATATTGGTCGAAGCGATGTGGCGATTAGAAGATGCTGGCAAGAATGGGTGGACAATGCAGATTTCAGCGTCATGATGGTAGCGGTCGACCTAGGGTCACAGCAGATCGGGAGGACAGAATGATTGTCAGATCAGCTGTCACATCGCCTGATTCATCGTTATCAACCATCAGATGGACGACCCGTACAAAAGTGTCCACCATGACCATTCACAGACGGCTGATAGAGCGAAATCTACGCTCATACCGACCGCTACGCCACCTGCAATTCACGCCTGCACACTGTCGAGCCAGATTACAGAGGTGCTTGCCTCTATCAGGTTGGAATAATGCTGATTGGGGACGTATAGAGTTTAGCGATGAATCCCACTTCCAACTGTGTCCTGACGATCATCGAAGACGTGCCTGGAGACGCCCAGGGCAGCGGGATGATCCTGTTTTCATTACTACACGCCACACAGGCCCTCAACCAGGAGTTATGGTCTGGGGTGCCATTTCCCTTGATAGACGGACCCTTTTGGTCGTCATTAGAGGCACACTTACAACACAGCGGTTCGTCGACGACATTCTGAGACCTATTTTGCCACCGTTCCTTTTGCAGTACCCTGACCTTATTTTTTAACAAGATAATGTCAGACCATATAAGGCACGTGTTACTATGAACTGTCTTACAGTTTGTCAAACACTTCCTTGGCCAGCCAGATATCTCTCCAATCGAGCATGTCTAGGATATGATGGGAAGGCGACTGCATTTACCAGGGAATGTTGATGACCTAGCCCGACAATTGGAGCACAATTGGCAATAAATACCTTAGGAGACCATCTGGGAGCTTTATCACTTTATGCCACGTCTTGTGGCAGATTCCATCCAGGCTAGAGGTGGGTCAACACCTTCTTGAGCTCTTCACTTTGTAACTATGTAACTCTGAAATAAATCATTCAATTTTTTTTTTGAAATTTTAATCATTTTCTATTCTGTACATAATTTTCCTATCCGCTGATTTTTTTCTCCATCGAACAACTCTTCCTTGGTGCGTCTTTTTTTTTTTTTTTTTTTTTTTGTTATAGAGTGTACTTGTTGGAAAATTTTTTTGCCAGCATGCGTCAAAAGTGGAAGTTTCGTAGTACAAAAATCAGCTGTGTGTTCTGAAATTTTAACTCTATCAAATTCAATTAGTGGCGAATGATTTTAACAACATGCAAATTATTGACATCGAATAATTGATGCTAGGAAAGCCCTTTGGATGAGGATAATTTGATCAAATTTATGACATTTTATGATAATAAAGAAGTCGATAATGACGAAGCTGAAGTTCAGCTATTAACAGTTGTTTTAATTCGCGAGGACTTGAAATTTGCTTCAAGTATGGAACATTTTCTTACTTATGATCCTGGTATAGAGCGTGCATTAAAATTTCAACGTAATTTTAAGTTTTGTGTAGCAGGATATCAAGAATTATATAAGCGACTGAAGAAACAAAGAAAAAAGAGAGAGAGAAAAAAAAAAATCCCACCACCATTAATACCATACTTTGTAGCGACAAAAAAAATCCAACAGAGGCCGTTAATAACGAATGAAATTCTTCATTTGAATCAAAGTCGACAGTGGTGCTACGCATATCTGACACATTGATGATAGCATTTTTGATCCAGTTCGTAATAAACGTGCACGCTTGTTATGAATTAGCGATGTATAGTTATTAGTTAGTAGTTTTATTCCTAATTTCAATTTGAGTTTTTAAGTGTTATATGTACCTATAGATTGAATTTTCAATGTATACTAATTTTAATATTTTTGTAATAAAAATGAATTGTTTTATAAATATGTGATATGGATTTCATTATTACTTTTTTTGTATGGTTTTTTGGGAAAATATTTCACAATTTTTTGGGAAAGTTTTTTTTTTTTTTTTTTTTATCTTACACGACTTTTTTCAGTTGCGGAACATATCCCCAAATTTATCATACGTTGCACGTATTTTTTTACACGAATTTGTTTTGCACGGTTTTCTGAGGAACGTACCTACCGTATAAAAAAAGAGTTGGTTGTATATATATATATACCAAAATAATATTTATAAGTCAAGAAGAAATAAATAAAAATGAGTGGAAATGAAGAAAGTAAAGAAATCGTACTCAAACTATATTGCGGATTGTAATAAAAGTGAAAATTTTTATCGTCAGAACAATAAACATACCAGTATATGTTCATATTCCCAATAATTAGCAACACTGTAAATAATAATAAATAAATAAACAAACTTATATATATTCAGTCATGTCATATGACGGGGGGGCTTCACGGATTACTAAGCGAAAGATAAAATGTAATTTGAAAGTGTTTGAAGATGAAAAGGTATGTGGGCATAAAATCGCGTCTATTATGTAGTGGACCAATCCAAAACGCTTCTAAAGATTGAAGCTAACGCGAAATAAAATTAAGCTTTCCCAATAAGACTAAGTTATTGCATATTGTGTCATAGAGTAATTATTAGAATCAAACTTTTGTTCCGTAAACTAAAGCAGATTGACATATTGAATAATTTTTTTTAATGCATTTTGATTTAAGAAACATTTTAATACTATGCATAAGAATGTTAAATTAATAGAAATAATATTAATAGAATTTGTTCTGAGAGATACTTTATACATTCCACACAGTATTAATTAAAGTTTACGGAATATTTTTAATGCACAATTTTTATATATATTTATATATAAAAATATATCGCACTTCATAATGAGTAATTATTTATAGATTTAAATAAAAAAAAGATATTTAGACAAGTATCCAAAATATAGAGTTTTTCAGCAGATTTGTTACAGTGAGAATGAGAATTTATATGAGTAGCCCAATTAATTATCGCAGAATAATGTGTGAATTTTTATTTCTCAATTGTGTTCGCTATTGAAAGATATGTTGAGAATTTTTTTAAATATTCTTTTACTATCAGGACAGACATAACAAAGAGGCTAAAATGTGCCCATCAGATTTCGGGGGGGGGGAAGCTTTCTATGAATTTTTTTTTATATATATTAAAAAAAACCTCATTGAATTTGGAGATAATGGCAACGTTAATTTTATGAGAAATTGTAAAAGCTGCAACTTGATTTTTTTTCTGTTTATGTTGACTGTGTTGCCCACAAGAAAATAAACTAACCAACATGTATGTGCGCGTGTGTGTCTAGCATATTTGCTAAGATAAAAAATTTCGTATACTTCCCAAATCTCCAAATATCATAATTTTTCCACAATAGGACAAATCATGAAAAATCTATAAAGACCAGCCAAGTGCATTGGAATGTCATCCAATCAAAGACTATTTCAGACTGCTTGGGCAAAATTTGAAAGTCGGCACAAGACTCGTGGTTTTAAAGAAGAGAGTTTTCCAATTTGAGCTCATATATTATATCCCTCCCATATTATTGTTTATATCAATATTTATACAATAATAGATATAAGAGAATGAACTTCGATGGAATTATATGGTACACAAATTCGATGATTAGATAATGATTTGGACCTAATTCGAAATATAAAACTTACATAGAAACAATAAATATATACAATCAATAAGCTATAATACAAATAAATCTGTCACTTATTTGAAAAGTATATCCAAGAAAGACAGCTAAATAACGATCTGAAATACTCGAAAAAACATCAAGTTTTTTTTTGTAGCAGAAATAATGATTTTATTTTAATTTGTAATATGGAAATATGAATAATAGTTCAAAGTATCAGTTGGACGCTAGGATCAGTCCCCGCTTAGGCGTCAGAAAGCAAATTAAAATCAAAATGTATGATAGATGCTCTAATTTTGCAATGCAATCCCATTAGAACTTATTTTGATGCAAACCTACTTTTGGCGTAATTTGGCATTGTTTTGTTTTGAGTCACCAAGGCGTGGGTTAAAATAGGATTTTACCAAAGTGTCCTCATCCAAACAGGGTCAGTGTGACTTATTGCGTAACACACTTGACAAAATTGTATTTATCGAATAATTTACAGCAAATTAACACGGAGACTTTAAGAACACCAAGTATAACAATATATTCTATTTGATAAACCTTATAGTCGCTTATAGTCTAGGATAAAAAGAACAATGTATTCAGTTAACTATAAATTTTAACAGCCACTTACCCGGAACTCTATTCTCCGAACAAAGATGAAAAATACGGTCCAAGCTTTTCAGTGGAATGTTGCCATCAATTACGACCAAAGGTGCAGCAGACATGATGGATCGCTGAGCTTCCACCTGTCCCATAAAATAAACTGCATATTTATTTGTTCGCACTTGATGGATCCTCCTTTTCCGGGAGGACTCGGTATTATTAATGGGTTACGTATAATACAATCCAAATTATAATTTTTCAAACATGGCGGTCTCAAAACATGTCTGTCTATTTTTTTACAGCTTCTTCCGTGCGCAATCTTTTATATGTCATGGTATGATAAAATTTGCATGTCTACAATTTTAATCAAGCCTGATTAATACTAAGACTTTATGATTTATTTTTTTTTGTACGTAAATCGATAACATAATGTACTATATACGTTTTTTTAAAATTAAATTACACTGTTTTCTTAAAATAGCAGATAAGAAGATGCATAGATAAGAAAATTATACGGAAGCAAATAATAATTTATAGAAGTCTGTTTACGTTGTTCAAACTTTGTTAAATGGTTATCATAAAAATTGAGAAACATGATTTTAAGGAATTTAATGGCTTTCTTATCTTAAAACAATGCCTTTTCAGCACAATCAATTATCACATGATGTTTAGTTCTAATTAACTACTATCAATCTTGTAATTAATAACAACTTTGCATACTGAGAGACTACTTTGAAATTTTTAATACGCTATGTTTATTAAAACTTGAAGAAAGAGTTTCGTAAAAATTAATAGCATTGAATTTAAAAGCAGCTATTGTGAAAATGAAAGTGCCCCATAAAAGGAAAATAAGTAATTAAAAACCAGTCTACTGTTTGCGTGGGTGGATCAAAACTTCTCGTCTAAGGAAGGGGATTTGATCCTTGCATATACATTAAAATTAACATTTTTATAAAATGAGAACATTAGAGTTTAATTATCTTTACCTGGGAGAAGGATTGATCGATTGCTAATTAACGTCAAACTCAAAAGCAACACGAGGGTTATTGGCGACGGACCTCGTAACTGTGAACCACGGTCAAGTGACGAGGATGACATCTTAACTGGCATTCCCCTCTCCAAACTTCCCCATCACGTCAGCGAGAGGACTTGAAGCCTCGACAGATTTAACGTGTATCAGTCCCACAACACCACGGATCTTTAGGGGCATCAGGGCTCAAACCCACGCTTCGACGTAAACTCAACGGCCACGGGGTTTTTTAAACTTTTTTTTTAATCAATTCTGTTTCTTAATATGAAACTGGAGGGAAAAATTATTAATACTTGAGAGAGAAGTTGTTCAGTTTTATTAAAATTATTTTTAAATAAGGTGAGAGTCAGAGTGAAAATCGATATTCTGGGTAAACAATCGGAGAATAAATAGCAAGAAATTCATCGATATTTAATTAAGTCGGACATATATAAAAATACACCTAAGAAGGAATTTTTTTTTTTTAAAAAAAAGGGGTAGTTGATGTTTATTATCTAAGATACTAGAGCAACCGAAAATTATTTTCAAGTGATAGTTTTCTCAAGAAATTTATGGTACAAGAAAAAAATGGTTCTCATCACCGACTCATTAGATATTTTTTTTTGTAACTATCATCATACTAGAGTACCACAGTAGTGATCTAGTGCAAACGGACCTCAACATTTTGAAATTCGATCGAATTCCGAGGATGACATGGATGTTTATTCCTCTCTTTTCAAAAACTTCTGTATCATGTATTATAATTTAGAATCATAGCTTAATTCAAAGTACATTAACAGTCATTATTCCAAGCAATTGTCTTCAAATGAGGAGGACTACACCTGAGTTGGCACTCCCTTTTCAAACTTCCTCACTAAACCAACGGGAGGACTTGGAACCTTGACAAATTTAAAGCACATTATCCCCGCTACACGGAAGGTTTTTTAGAGGCATCAGGTTTCGAGTCCACGACTCGTCAGAAACAAAGCAGGCCATGAGCTCTGGACCATGATCACTCGGCTACCGCTTCCGTGTGATAAATCGCAAAATAGATGGTAAAAGTATTGAAACATCCTAAAACTCAAGCGTAGCTTCTACAATGTTTCTTTCTTCTAACTTCTTAAAATCAAAATATAGAACAGATTACTTCAAAAATCTAACTCGCATACAGTGGCTCAAAAAAGTATTGAGAGAAACAAGACTTTCGCAACATTTTTTGAAAGAAAAATCAACTTTCAATTTTATCAAGTTGTTTTTCTTACATATCACATCTGATTGACTAAATAAAATTTTTAAAAAAAGCTCAAAATGAATTTAAAATGTTAAATAATTATAAAATTACACACCTCTCGTGTACTAACTGAAAGTAGTGATAAAAAAAAGTATAGGGCTTTTTCGGAATCAAGTGCTATAGATGGCAAGTTTTGTCAAATTACACAAGAAGACAAATTTAGTTGAAAACAAGCCACGTGCAGGATATCAAAGACATTTCGCTAAACGTGAAGAATGGAGATCGCTAAATTTATTACTTGAAATCCTAAACCAGGGCAGTTAATTGACACTGAAAGTGCGCCAGAGGTTTAACAAGTTTGTCAATGCACAGGCACTATCAGAAATATTTTAAGATAATATAATTTTCTTGGACGAGTACCTAGGAAAAAAGAAACCATTCGTTGGTGAAACAAATCGAAAGGCTCGATTACAATTCTCTAAAACCTACATTAAAAAGTCTATAGTTTTTTGAAAATCTATTATATTCGTTACTGAGAGTAAGTAAAATATTTTTGAAAGTGGTGAAAAGCAAATACTATGGTGGAAACTTAATACTGAACTTGAAACGAAGAATCCTACTCCGTTTGTGAAACATGGTGCAGGTGGTCAGATGTGGCCTGGGCTAATGGTAGAAATCTACATTTAAATGACGGGAAAATGAACAGATCTTATAAATTGAATATTTTGAAACAAAATTTGTAAAAAAGTGCTCGAAAATGGGCATATTATAAAATTTTAAACTGTATGACCCAAAACATAACACACATATTTGCAGATTTTAGACTTTGTATATTTCTCTATATGTAGTTAGAACAATTGCACAAGAGTCCACTTTTCAATCATATTGAGAACATTTGTGATAATTTAGAAAATAGAGTCAATAACTTTAAAATTTCAAATAAAACTGGCTTTGAAAAAGACTCATGTCAGAATGGGGGAAAATAAGTAACAGAAACATTTACGAAAATCTGATGAAATTCATGCCTGAAAGGCTGAATGGAGGTCATAAAAATGTAAAGGAGATCCAATTCAGAATTAAGAAATATTTACAGAATTTTTATAAAAAAATTATGTTTTCATGTTCCAATATATTTTTTTATCACTATTATTACAGTTAGCACAACAGAGATCAATAATTTTAGAATTATTTAATAATGCTTTAAGTTAATTTTAAAATTTTATTTAGTCATCAGATATGACATATAAAGAAAAACAATTTGTTAAAATTATACAATTGATTTACCTTTCAAGAAAGTTTGTTTTGCTTCAATACTTTTTTGAGCCACTGTAAAAGTGTGAAAAAAATTGTAATTCTTTAAATTCATTTCAATTATAAAATGAAAAAAAAATTAAATTACTTTAACTGTAATATGTTTCCTTATTTTAAAACATCTTTATGTATTTCACTTGGTGTGAGTGTGCGTCATCAAATTATCTATCGTTAATTTAACCAACTTCCCAACAAGCTAGAGCTCTGAAACTTTGGGAATCGTTCTTATTCGTCTAACAATGCAATATTTAGATATTTGCGACAAGTTTTAACTAATATTTTCTTTAGTAATGCAGTCCAGCCCAACAACTTGGCGCTATTTCAAAAATTGGCACCAAACTTGGAAATTTTTTTTGGCTGAACGTTAAGTCCGTAAAACGGACCAAGTAGCCAAATTTGGCAAAATACCGCCAAATAATTCTTGTCGCCAAGGCTGGTTGGGTTAAACTGCATTCCAACCATTCAATTTACAGGATGAATTAATTAATTTTAGTTAGTTTAAACATTTTTATGTATTTCACTTTGTGTCTGTCTGTGTGTGTATCAGTGTGTCATCAAAATTTCTATCATTAATTTAACCAACTTCCCATCAAGTTAGAGCTCTGAAATTTTGGGAACCGTTCTTACTTGTCTAACAATGCAATATTTAGATATTTGCGACCAGTTTTAACTAATATTTCAAGAATTTTTTTTAATAAATTTTGCCACCATATAAAAACGTTGGTGTTTTTTTTTTTTATCTCGAATTATTACACTATATAGTATAATAACTAGAAAATGATTTTGCTCTGGGTTTTTTAAAAAAGGAATATCAGGCTATTTTACGGAAACGCGATAAAAAAAAAACGCGTGCGCGATTTGATTGCTAAGGAATTCAAAGAGTAGGGGAAAACGTGATTGATTATGTATCAAAGAAATCATAAATGCGAAACGTTTCAATTATTTTTATTCACAATTTTCTTCTGAAATATTTATGGTGATAAATGTAACGAAAGAAATAAAAAAATCGAGATACACTAACTTACTTTAATTGCACCGAGAAAAACTTTATTCCTATTGATTTATTCAAAACAGAGTTTTTCCAATAGTCTCGAAAGTAATTTAAAATTTTATCCTTTAGGCTAACAAAGCAATGAAAAAAAGTCTCGAGAAAGATTATAATAGTTAAGATCCTATTTTTTAAGTATTTTTACAACTAATTGAATGCTTTGTGGATTTCCTGGTCTTTTAAAATATATTTTCAACACTTATATTAAAAATATGGAGTACGTAAGAGTTTTTTTCCAATTCTTTCGGTTTGTTGATTGTTGATTAATGTCGCATTGAGAAGCAACACGAGGGCTATTGACAATGAAAATCTTAATTTTGAATCTCGGTCAAGTGACGAGGACGACACCTAATTTCTGTTGGTAGCGGTGGTATTGTTTTGAAATTTATTAATATCAAAATTATTAAAACTACCTAAAGATTGTAACTGAAGTAAAACTTCTGTAAGTCAATCATCCAAAAAACTAGAATAAACTAATTAATTTTTACTATGCCTATCAACGTATATAGATAAATTTACTGCATCAATTCATAAAGTACATATTTCTTTTCAGTAGAGCATTAGACAGTATTGGAATTCAAATATAAGCATTTTAAACAGTCATGTTCTGCATCATTTAAAATCCGAAGAGATTAACTTTCTTTTCAGAAAGAAAGTAAGTAAAACCAAACCTGCCCAATTCCTTGTTATATCTATGGAAAGCGAGAGGAAATAATAGTCTCTTTATTTTTGCTAACCATTTGAGTCATCTTTGTCTTAAGTCAACGAAACACGATGAAAACATGAAATACATTTTCAGATAGGAAAAATATATTAATAATATTGAAATAAGTTCGTGAGGGTTTATAGCACGTATATTAATCTCTTTTATAATTCTTTAAAACTCTGAAATCCTATGCATAAATTTAAAAGTCTTTTATACGAATCCGCACCGTTGATGATATTGTTCCAAATGTTTAAGGGTGCTTTATTGACGTGTGGATGAAGCCGTAAAAATGTTTCCCCCAAAACTATTCTCCAAAATTATTTTTGGATATCTTTTTCGAAAAGATCCTTATTTCTCCATTGTTCAGTGTTTCTCAGAAGATGAAATAATTTTTCCTCCCAAACTTTTTTTGGCTCAAAAGATGAGCATTTTTAAGATTTTTAACACAATGTCATGTTTTGAAATCGGTGAAAAAATTACGAAGCCACGTTAATTTTTGTTCCAAACTAAACCTATATCAACAAAAGGAAGAATTTGAGTGAGTATGGATGGCGTAGAGCAAAAATGGAACAGATTCCAAAAGTTCAAAATATTGCACGCTAAGACAAAATGGTTCATGATTGTGTGCACCTCGAGCAGACTTTTTCGAAATTTCCGGATATGATGTTTTACACCGTGCTGGTAGTGGGCTTTCATTAAAAAACATTTTATGATTACCATCTGAATTGTTTTGAATTGTTAAATTTGCCAGTGCGAAGAACGAATACTTCAGCTAGTATTTTATAAATATATGCTATTCTTCATTTTAACAGGCAACGTTAAGTAACAGTTTAGCAATACAATACACAAGAAAAGAAGTTTGGAACACATTTTATAAAAAACAGATTTATTCTTACATCAATAAGTAATGTAATAAACTATAGTGTTCTCTACATGATAGTTAAGTCAGAATTTAATATTAGGAGCATTTCGCAATCTTCAAAAATGTACCGAAATAATGTCCCATTTTTTAACATTAAGTGAATACAGCTTTTAATACACCTGGGTATTTATTTTCATCGCATCAAACATTAAAACATCCGGGCATTTTTTAATTACATTACAATACCATCAAAGGCATGACATTCTAATCCACTTTAAAATTTTGAAATACGTAGGTGGTAAATTAATTAATGATAAATTAATATTGAGTGTCGTCGTCGAAGTAGTCGACATATAAATTACAGACAACTTTGGAATTAAAGTAATTAGTCCTTGTCTTTCTTTATTTTTTTGAAAGCCCTTATCAGAAAATTCTTGGTGTTTACTAAAACGCATTTTAAACGTTTTAATTTTATGTAAAAAATTCAATTGCTTTAAGTTGGTTAAGAAATTATAATTAAATTAAAGTCCTTTTTTTTTAAAAAAAAAAATTTCAGCGATCAATGGTTTTAATTGTATATAAATTTTTAATTCATGAAAAAAGATCTTTACTTCACTAAAGTGCATCGTAAAATGAACCACTAAATGGCATATTCAAAACGACCGTAGGACACCATAACATAAATTAAGACAATTACAAAAGAGGTTTTATTGTTAACTGGTTTATAATACAGTTAAGTTTTTCCAACATGCAATTTCATGCGTGTAAAACTTTCAGATTTTGTTCAGAAAAAAAAAATCACTCGTAAGATACTTTTGTCTACCTTTTCATTATTGTTCTTCATCTCTTTAGAAATGTTGGCGCATGATTATGTGGCCTTAAACAACGCGGGAACTCTCAATGCCCCGTGTGTTTCCCCCTTAACCAGGAAATATTTTTCTACCCCGTGGCAGGGGAGGACAGTTGATCTTGAATGGAGGCGATGTTTCGAACCTTTGATCAATCACAAATAAAATGATTAAAAACCTCCTTCTACCTCATATTTTTACTTTGAATAATATCATACACTTCATGCTAGCACTTGGTCACTTTCCTCTTCAATGGATGAACGCAACTGTTGTCCCGATTCTGAAACCTGGCAAAGACCCTACAAATCCAGAAAACTACCGATCTATCTGGCTATTCTCCATTCTTGGAGAAATAGCCGAACAAATAATATTAAACAGAATAAATTATCATATACACAAAAACAAGATAACAATTCCAGAACAGCATGGTTTTGTGTCGGGACTGTCAACAACCCATCAACTCCACAGAGTGTTAGAATTTATCAAAGCAAGCCAGAAGAATCGGGAAAGAGCAGGGACGGTCTTGCTTGATATTCAAAAGGCGTTCGACCGAATCTGGCATGAAGGGTACATTTACAAAATTATTAAAAATAACTTCTCCCCCACCTAATAACACTTATAAATTCATACCTGGAAAATAGACCCTTTGCAGTAAAAATAAACTATAATTTCCAAATTAGTGCGGGGGTCCTTAGAGCTCAATTTTGGGGCCAGCCCTTTTCCAAAATTACGTGAACGATTTACTCAGACTTGAGAACACAATTCTCTGCATGTTTGCATAAAATACAGCGATACTGCAAAACATCTAAACTCAAAAACAGTAGGCCACCACCTAAAACGTCACCTTGCTTACTTAGAGGATTGGTTCTCCAATTGGAAAATAGCACTGAACATTTCCAAAATGGAGGCAATCTACTTTTTAAGGAGTAACATAAATTACACAATAGACATATTTACACAACAAGAAAATACCATGGTCCCAATCAGCCGCGAATAAATTAATACCCTTAATACGTCGAAACTTTGCGTTAAATTTTAATTAAGATGCTTGTCTATAAACAAATTCTGCGTCCAATCATAACCTACGCTTGTCCCATGGCAGACAGCTCAAACCCATTTTAATACAGTTTGAAATCTTGCAGAACACTATCATGAGAATGATTTGTAATGCAAGATGGTTCATGAGAAATGAAGAACTAAAAAACTCCATAGACCTTCCAACAATTAAAATTTTTATTGATTACATTACTGAAAACTTCCAAGAAAAAGTTAACCAAAGCACAAAAACCTCAATTTTAGAAATTTCAAGTTAAAATAATATAAAATACAGGTACAGAAAACCGTGTGAAAAAATTTCCGTACCCCCCCCATAACCCTGACGGCATAGCTGATTCGGATCTCTGGAATACACGACCTGGAATACGTCTCTCTACGGATACGGATACGTCTACGGATCTCTGGAATACGTCAGTTTTTACAAAACTACACTCCTTAATTTCCAGCCAATCGCAAAACAGTCTCTGGGTCCCTCGTCGAAACCCAAAAACTGACACATCCACCTCACCTCATCAAACTAGATGCTGCTGTCTCCTGATTGGACGAACGCATTTCATCCTGTACTCCCCCACCCCTTTCCTGTAACTTCTAGATTTTTGGCTCTTAAATTTTAATCTTCATTAATTATTTAAATTCATTAATTCTAATAAATTCAATAAATTTTAATTGCATTGGGCACTTGAAGTAATCAAGCTTAACCATCCAACAGAAGATCAGAGCCTTACAGGGCTAGGAATTTCACAAACTACGAACCCTTGACCATTGGGTCCGAAGAAAAGTTGACCGGTCACTTTTTGCAGCGCTCTTATAAACTAGAAAAAAAAAGGGATTCCCTGTCGGGCTAATCTTCAGATGTTTTAATTGGCTTTATTAACGAAAGCCGTCTCACTCCATTATGAAAATTCGTCCTTGTTAACATAAACCACATATTCCATAGAAGATAAGTGTCGGAAGAATAAAAGTTACGAAACATTGGAAGGAGTTTAACTTAGAAGGTTCTACCACCCTTTCATGAAATCAAGATGACTATTAATATGAAAAAGAAGTCATGAAATGGATAATAATAATAAAAAAGCAGACCAGAATCCGATAAGCAGTTCAAATATTTCCAAAACCTACAAAAAAGATTGAACTTAAGCTGACATTTACGTATGAAGAAAATTAAATTTAATTGAATTAGTAATGCATTACAGAGTAGAATAAAGAGTTTTGATAATAGATTATCGTTATTCGAATTCTAAAACTACAAATAATTGATAAGAATCTTATACCCCCATCCCTCTTTAATGTTTCTGTTTCACACTAAATAAGACTACGGATACTCGGATAAATGTAAAAATGTTAATGTAAATGTGTTCGTTGCTCTCCATGGTAATCTTTGATTTAACGAAATTAAAACTACTAGACACTAAGCCATCATGATCCTAATCATTTGACATGTAACTGATATACAGGGTGTGTTTACAAAAGAATATATCAAATTTGAAGAGCTACTGTTACAAACTAAAGAAGTTACAGTATACTTTTGGACATACTTATAATTGTATAAATTTATAAATTTTCAATTAGACCACTACCAGAAACTTGAATGTTATTCGATCGATATAAGAACCAGCTCCAGTTTCTACTTCTAATTCTAGAAACTACCAAATCTGCAGCATATTCAAGAAGTGATGTAATAATGGATTCGTGCAAAAAGAGTGGCCTAAATTTTTGTCTTGTGATATGGTACAAAATACATTAACTTCACAAAATAAAATAGGCACAGATGGTTATTAAATAAGGACACAGATGTTGTAAAACATTTTATTTTGGAGTCATTCATATTTACTCATTATCACCTTCAATATACAACTCTCTTCTAACCCTACAACGCTCCATGTGAATCTTCCATTGTTCGAAACAATGTTGGAAGTCTTCTGTCAGCTGTTCAGGACGCGTACTGCTGTCTCTTTAA
>BMAW01004102.1:1540-26829 GCA_019974015.1 Nephila pilipes
CATCGACTCGTTGCTGTTTTTGTTCCATCGAAAGCAATCGCGGCACCCACTTGGAAAAAACCTTTTTCACTTCACTTCAAAAAACCTTTTTCCTGGTCCGATCGACTTAAAATTTTGACACGTTTCAAGCAAAGGTTAGTACTCTAGAAAGACCGGGTTACTGGTTTACTACGAGCGCCATCTCTGGGTTAGTCTCGGGAGTTATTGATCGATGTGTTAGAATGAAAGCGGTTGGATATTACTAAGAGAAGGCGATGTCAAGAAGAGAAAGTTAAAAAGAAGGCGATAATGTGGGTTCATCACACACACATATAGTACAGCAATAATTTAGGATCCATAACATTAGGACTTCGTTTTTATTTCGATGAAAAAATGGTTCATCTCAATCCCCTTTCTATTATATATAAAAGAAAATATATTTATCCAACATTGGGGGCGCAGCGATCCGTTGTTCTTCTAGAACACAATCAGAATTTATTCCTTTCCCTACAACCGGCAAAAATCGTTTTGCTACTATAAATCCTGCCCTGGCTTTGACTCTTCAAATAATACCGAATTCATTAAAATACCCATCCTCTGTAAATTGAAAATTTTCCCTCGAGTTTTAGTTATTAAAAAAAATCTGCGCCATTTTAAATTGAGCGAGAAAATCTCATTAAAGTACATTTAACAAACTTCATCAGTTGAATTGATGCGAAGCTATACAATAGCATCTTATTTCCATTGTAGAGCATTATCGTTTTCTTTCACATTTTTTTTAGTGTATTTTCTTTTTACTTTCCTTTTTTGTTCGAACGATATCCCTTTTGAAATCGAGCGGAATACAGTATAAGTCCTTTTGAAAAGCAGACGACTTTCTCTCTGAGAACACTTGACAATGACGAACAGAGGATGGAAGATATACCCTTCAGTCAATTTCAATCCCCCGAAGGTCGACATCTTCCCCCTTTCCCCCCTAATTTCAAAAGGTTACCTTGTTTAGTTGGCTTCGTCACTTCATTCTCGCCAATTTCGCCAAAAAAATAATTTTTTCCCACCCATTCCGTGAAAAACAATTAAAATTGTTGAAGTTTGCTCAGTAGAAAAGATGTACTTCAAATATTGTCTTTCTCCTTTCATACTTAGATTTTTTTTTCATAAAAATATAGGCAATTTCACTCATAAAAATCTCTCTCATAAATCTGATTGCATATTACCATTACTCAATAGAAAGTTTGTGACAGTGAAATGTGGATGAATACAAACGTAAAAAAGATAAATAAATAAATAGAATGTTTGTTTTAAAATCAAAGGTAGTTTGTGCATACGGCAGGTCGCGCGTTGTCAAATATCATGATCATTGTACCGACAATACTCCACCACCAAGCTCAAATGGAACAATTATCATGTGTTTATTTTTGTGTTAGTTCTTCATAATAAAGTTTTTTTTTTTTTTCAATATTTCATTTTAATCAAATGCATAAAAACGAATTAAACAATTGTATAGAATAACTTCAAAATAGTTCTTTACAATTCGTTGCGAAGAACAGATCTTACCACCAAAGCTGTTAACTTCTTTTTTTTAAAAAAAATAATTATTAAATTACTAGAATTAAACAAACTATAAAATATTGAAGAGGACAATACTATTCTTTTCAGATATTAAAATTAAAGCAGACGATAAATTTTAAAATCGAATATATTTTAAGATAAATGCAATTATCGCAGCCGTAAAAGGAATTAATTTTGAAACACGTTTTATTTCAATTAATAAAAAAATTAGAAAAAATTTATTATGACCTATTTTTGAAAATAAGTTCATTACTGGTGAAAGCAGAATTTTTTATGACTTATTTTTTTTGAAAATTAAGTTCAGCACTGGTGAAAGCAGGCATCTAACATATGCGAATATCTTTATCGATAAAATTTTGAAAAATGTGGTCACCATTCTGTTATTAACAAAAAAATAGAACAGTCCGTTTTGTGGTTAATTTAATTTTGGTTCTGGAACTTGAATGGATTAATTTTATTTACATTAATTTAAAAGGGGGAAAAAATGTATCGGTTTGCGGACATTTCGGTTTGCTAGTTGAGTCTCAGATGGAATTTAGTTCTTGAACCGAGGTATTACTGTATACAACTGGCATTCATAATTGGACGTTTTGCTCAGCAACACAGCAAACAGTGTAAAACACATCCAATTAACAAAACGGCTTTATCAAACCAAATTTTTCGAAGTAATCTTTAAATTGCATGGGTATTTTTGTTCTTTTATCTGTTCCTGTTCTTTAACCTATTCTTGGTTCACTTGTTATTTTAATTCCAACAAAATCTCAAACGTACTTAAATGATTTTATTATTACAGAATTATAGCTCGATTACTTTATATACTGAGGAAAAATCAAGTTGGCTGAATTAAAAATAATCATATATGTTGTATTTAATTAACATACTAAGTAGAACAACATTATCTTATTTTATCAACAGATAAGAAAAATATGTCACCCGTAGCAATACGTTAAGATGAGTGTTTTTTACATGTAAGCATGTTTTTACATTACATTCAAAATAAATAAAAATTAGCTGAAGTATAATTCCACCATAATAAGAAGATATTAGATATTCTATCTGTTTGTAAAGTTAAAGAAAATAATACTCATTTTTCAAACATTTAATAATATTTATAGCGCAATATGATTTCCGTCAATATTAGGATTGGTCTATAAATATTGCAGATGGGTACCTAATGAGTTAAGTGAGAAACATTTGCTTAATTGAATCGGCATATGTACATCTATGATTTCTCGGAACAAAAAATAACTTTTCTTGGACTGGATGATAACTGATGAAAAGTGGATTTTACCTATGAAAACATTGTAAGGAAAAGAGCATACTGTGAGTGCTTAAAACCTTTTCTCTTTTCCTCTAAATCGTGTTTGAGCTTGAATAAGATCATGCTGTGCATAGGATGGGACCTAATTTTAAAACCGATTGAAAAGCTCGATTCCGAGAGATACCTGTCAGCAAATGGATAGTTAAAACAAAGCACTGAAAGAAAAGATGCCGATGATATTCAGCATGAAGCACATTATATTGCACCACGAGAAAGCTAAACCACATGCTGCTTTGGCGATTTGTCAAAACATCATAGAGCTAGGCTGAGAATTCTCGTCACATCCACCCTACTGTCCAGACCTAGAACCCTCTAATTATCATGTGTTTATCTCCCTGCGAAATTTTTTGAGAGGAAAAAAAAATGCTCGGAACTTAAGCTGAAGTTAATGAAGCACTATTTAAATTCTTTCCCTCTAAAGACAAGATATTTTATTAAAACGTTTTTATGTATTTCACTTGGTGTGTGTCATCAAATTTTCTATCGTTAATTTAACCAACTTCCTATCAAGCTAGAGCTCTGAAAATCTGGGAACCGTTCTTACTTGCCTAACAATGCAATGTTTAGATATTTGCGATCAGTTTTAACTAATATTTCAATAATTTTTTTAATAAACTTTGCCACCTTGTAAAAACGTTGGTTTTTATTTCGAATTATTTCAAAAATAGTATTTACAAATTACCATCTCTCTAGGTACACACCAGCTCGCTTCCCAGACCTGCCTTTTATAGAGCTTTTGTGGGACCAGCTGAAACGCCAGATGTCCCCGTATTACTCTGTGCATGATTTGGAGGTAACTGTTCAAGAATTGTGGGCCCATCTGCTTCAAGACAACATTTGAAGTCTAATCAGTTCAATGCCGAACCGTGCTGCGGTATGTATGGTAGCAGGAGGCAGTCCGACGCGCTATTGAAAAGTTGCACTTTATTTATCTAATTGTACACACTCTATTTGTTCAATTGATTTTTTAGGACCTAGTCAATTTCTCATCTGTATCATTATTTGTATTAAATTTCGTATCAATTTGAAGTGTCCATCTTGGGGCATTATTTTTGATGTTCCTGAGCGTACATAATTATTCAAAAATTATAACTATGCCTTACGACTATCGACCATTTCGATTTCGCGGACGCAATTTTAATCCTATGAAATTTCGACTACCGTCCTCAAATCTTTACTATTTTATCTATTTGAATGCAAAAAAAGAGCATCCGAAAGAGTAAAAAATAATGGTTTCTGCTGAATTTTTCATGCGATTTTTAAGAATATATTTACATCTATTTCAATAACTCGTTTGAAGAGTTTCCGATATTTAAAAAATATTTTGAAAAAACGGGGAGAAAGTGTAATTCCGCAGATACTCTCTTTATTTTTTGCTCTGTAGGATGCAATTTTTTGCATTCAAGTAAATAAAATAGTATAAATTTGAGAATGGTCGTAGAAATTTCTTAGGATTAACATTACGCTGACTATATCAAAATGGCCAATAGACGGGACCCTTGGTCAAATTAAAATAAGTGGCAAAATGTCAGTAGGTTGGTTTTATTAACGACGCATTATAAGCAACACGAGGGCTATTGGCGACAGATCTCGTAATTTTAAACCTAGGTCAAGTGACGAGGCCGATATCTGAGCTGGCACCCCCTCTTCTAACTTCCACACCACGCCAACGAGATGACTTTGGGCCCCGACAGATTTAACGCGCATCAGCCCCGACTACACGGCGGATCTTTGGAGACCAAGCATCAAACACGCGACTAAACGAAAACCGCCGGCCACGAATCCGAAACAATGATCACTAGGTTACAGCGGCCACTGCCTCGGTCAAGTGACGAAATTTAATAAATATTACAGAGATATAAATAAGTTCATGGTAGCAGAACATTTTTCAGTCATTAGTTTTGCATTATATATGCCTTAAAATCCTCATGCTAACAACGATAAAATATTCTTTACGAGAATAACAAATGCATATAAATGCTAAATATGCTTACAAGTTATTATACGAAATATGTAAATGCTCCCTGATTCTCATGATAAAGAAAGTGATAATTTATGAATTTTTTTTAAATAAAAATATAAAGAACTGTATAAATTAGACTGAGAATTAAAAATATTCTTAAGTGAAGAAAAGTCAGTTATGGTTCTGTTTACTAGTAGAATTCGAAGCGGACTTAATTTTTTGAAAAATTATGAATTTTCTGATATACTTGAAAATATATTCCAAGTAACAAAAACTACTTAACTCAAAAAGAGTTACATTTTTAAAGAAAAAAAAATTCTCTCTCACACAACTATAAACTATTCCTACTTTTACTTTTAAAATCCCGCATCTTGCTTGTTGGTTCCCATTTAGAGAAATATTTCTCCTTCCCGAGTTTGAAAACTCTTAATTTCTGCCACCACTTTCTCTTATACTTCTTCTGGCTTAGGTAACGCAACGCGTCTGCCATCTATTGCTTTTGTGTTTTTCAGAATGTATAATCTAAAGGTAACGCAAACAAATAAACAGTTGTCTTCCCGAAGATCTATTCTAATGATTTCCTCACAAAACAAAAATTGGATTACGGCCACAATTCACGTATTTTTACGCACACATATGAGATGATCCCACTTTCCCCCCTTCTTTTTAACTTTTTTTTTTTCTCATTCTGATACACTTTCTCTTTTTAATGCCAAAACGTTCCAACCGACTTCTCTCGTGTCTTTACCAGTAACTTTCACTCTAGCAATAAAACGGCCTTTCGCGGAGTCACTCATGTCATGGGAGGATCGCGAACCTCTTTTAATTGCTGAATTAACAAAATTACGGATATTTGCAGTTTTTTTCAGGAGTAAAAGTCATCACAAACCGGTAACCATGCTCTTCTTTCTCTTTTCGCTTTGCTGCCATGTGCTTCCTTGGGCTTCGTAATAAATAATTCTTGTTGAACAATGAATGGATCCAAAATCAATGTTAGTGGTTACATTTCAACGACTATACCATTTTATATTGTAGGGAGGGAGGGAGAGAGAGTTTGTAACTCTTTTCTCTCTTACACACATACATATAAAACATTTTAAAAAATTTCTGAAAGTGATGTGAATTTCCTTCTCTCCCTAAAGTTATTATTTTGGCATGTCACAATTTACAGCTGACGGATTGAGACATAATTACAAATATTTTTTGTTTTAACAAACATGGACGGTCGCTGTTACTTGTACTCTTCATCTGAAATATTATTGCCATTCTTCGGTATCATCGCATAATTTAGAATAAAAATTATTTTTTAATTTTTGGGGAGGCTTCCGGATTGAAAAAGTAATAGGCTTAAGAACAGGCAATAATGTAAGTGGAATGAGAATACATGTGGTGACTTCCTACGTCATTCTGACTGCGGAGCTGTAAGGAGATTTGAAGAAAAGGAGCAGACGATCTTTTCTCCACTCATTTAAATTTTAAATATGTAAACGTTAAGTTTGAAATAAATAAATAGTTCTTTGCCTCTCAAAAAAAAAAAAAAAAAAAAAAAATATTACGAAAATATCGTTTGCTTAAATGATTATGGAACAGATTTGCTCTCGTGCGACTGGCAACAAAAACATTATTATGTGTTGTTCTATAAATTATGCAATCGGTCTGCTGTTGTAATGATTGAAGATGTTTGTGTTTTGCATTCAAATAAATATCATTTAAAATCTCCAACATTTGAAGTTTCTTTTACGTGGAGTGTAGTCCGTTTTCGGTGTGGCTAATTAATCTAATGGAACAGTTTTGTGCAGCTAAAGTGAAATGTTTAATGTAACAGCTCTCCGGAACGACAGAAAGGTGGCTTGCATCCCGCACTCCTTCTGAAAGGAAATTATGAGGAATTGACAGTTTTATCAACACACCCCTTCCCCATATACATGCGTGTGTATGAATGAACGCTCAGTGGGGATGGTGGGGAAAGTAAGAGCATTAAATAGATTAGAATAAACAGAGTGAGAAAAGAACTGGAAGCCTTGAACAATTGGGAAAGAATAGAAATAATTGTCTATCGAGTTTCCTGCTTTTGGAAGTAAGGGAGAACAATTCAGAAAAGTAGAGAACATGTTTCTGGTGGAGTACTGAGCAGGAGGCTCAAGCTGTTTAAGATGAATAGGTTTGAAAGAGAACAGGTCTTTCTTTTGAATCCTATATCTACACACGAGCAAGAAGATAAAATGAAATGTTATCTTATTGATTTCTTAAGAGCAATCCTTATGCCTGCTGATGGGCTTATTATACGATGTAATTTAGTCATGATTGCTCATCAAAATTGAATACTTAATTTTTTTTTTCTTCCAGCGATATATTTTGTGCAAAATAATAATATCAGTACAAAATATACAACAGAGGAAAAAAAATATTATTAATTTAATAAATTGACCGTACATACTTCTCGCATAAATTATGCCCCCCTCACAAATTGTCTTAGAGCTAAAAGAATTCATAAAATATTTCTGGGTCGTACTTTGTATTCGAAATTTTATTCATGCTATAGGAACTGTGAGTTGACCTCTGTAGGGAGACTAGAACAGGCTAATATACAAATGTGGTGACAGCTTATTTTAAAAACTTGTAAGCCCACTATACATAATTCTATAACATTATAGGATGTATAATGTCTTACATATATGCAAAAAATAAAATAATAATAAAAAAAACCAATAAAATCACTTGTTTGGGAAAAAAGGGAAGGGGAGATAAACGTTACGAAACTTGGCATGGGGATACGAGTCAGGCAGATACAGTACGTAAATGATTAGATACGTAATGATTAAAAATTCAGCGGGATTGCATAATGTCACCAGATGGTGTTCAACTTCGTTCTCCTTGAATTATAAAACAGGTAAGCAGAGCTTGTTTGCGTGTATTTAACCCGTTGCAGAGGGACGCTTTTAAACTAAAGATGCCATTACGCCGCCATCGGAGGCAATATGAACTGTCAGAGTCCGAAATGGGAAGAATCACAGGGATGATGAAAACTGGGTGGTCAGCTCGGAAGGTAGCTCACCATTTAAGTCATTATCACCTTTCTGTGAGGAAGCGTTAGGATCAGTGGACAAGAGAGAGGTCTGTTACACGGCGACCAGTTTCAGGATGCCCTCGACAGATCAATAGTTGAGAAGACCGCCACATCATACGACACGCACGCATAGTGCCAACTGTCTTACTGTCCACCATCCACACAATCAGCACTACGGTCTTCTGTGTCTGTCCGTACCATCACAAGGCGCCTGGCTGAAGGACTGTTGCTATCGCGGCACCCTTTACGTGTACTGCCATTGTCACACACTCACGGACGCCTCCATTTGGAGTGGTGTCGCGCTCGAAAGGTTTGGACTGTAATCGAACGGAAACAGGTCGTTCTTAGCGACGAATCCAGATTCAATTTGGGCAGTTATGACAATTGTGTACGTGTGTGGAGGCCCTGAGGTGAATGTCTCAATTCTGCCTTCGCTGTACAACAGCACATCGCTGTAACAACTGGTGTGATGGTATGGGGTGCCATCACATACGACACACGGTCACCTCTAAAATTGATCCACGGCACCATAACAGCCCAGAGGTACGTTCGTGACATTCATCAGCCACATGTGTTGCCACTCATGGCAGGGATCCCAAGGGCCATTTTTCAACAGGATAATGCTCTCCCACAAACAGCAAGGATATCACAGGATACCTTGTGACAAGCATTGTCCTTGCTGTGTGTGTGTATGACCTCCGCTACATTTCCACTCTTCCCTGGCTTGCTCGATCCCCGGATTTGTTATTGATCGAGCTTATATGGGGTTATTTCGGACGGCAAGTTGGGCAGCCTACGAGTTTTTGTCGAATCAAAGGCGCGTTTACAGCAACTGTGGACCGAGATGTCGCAGGACATCATATAGGACTTCAATGCTCTATCGTATCACATCATGCCTTCATGCTAGAGGTGGCCAGACAGGGTACTAAAGCCTCCTTTCATTTGCAATTTTTCCTACAAAAAATGATCATTTTGCTTTGATATTGTAATCGCTTACTTACATCAACGATGTACTTACGTAAGTAAAATTTCGTTTCATTCTGACAACTCTTTCTTGGTGAGCAAATCTTTAGGGCAGTGAGTGTAGTTTAATGGAATCTGTAGTAGAGAGTTCTATTCTAATATTTTTTTTAGCCAAATACTGAATTTTGTTCCTGGCTCAGTTAGAATTATATGATGTGATATTCACATTAGACCATTTTCTATCTAAGACCCTATTCAGAGTTTCGATCTTATTTTTTAACAAGAAGACAGCACTATACAATGCGTTAAGAAATTATAATAGTCCTAATGAAATTGTGCATTTATCAAGAAGAAGGCATTTATTATTACAAGTTATTTAAATTAATTTGATCAAAAATTAATGAACAATAATTTTTTAATCAAAATGAAGTGTAAATACTGAGTTTATTAACATTTTTCAGTTTAAAGAGTTGGTTTTGTTTTCTTTCTTTCAAACTCTTTGTCGAAGAGAAATAAAATAAAATTTTCATGATTGTGTGCACAAATACACTTTCGATCCTCTCTCTAATTACAGTATTATTTTCTCTTCTTTGTTTTAGTATAGGTATTTTATATTAATCACTTAAAAGCTAGTGGAATTTCAAACCAGTTTTTTTTTTGTCTCTTTTCTTATTACCGAAACTATGAGAAAATTGCATTTTTGGACAAATCATGCGTAAAAAAATAATTTATTATCCCAAAATTAAGTATGTATATAGAATTACAAAAATGTTCCTTGTCCCTTTAATGTTGGCTTCTTTACATCGGGGGATATGAATAGTAAACTTAGTTTCCATACCTTTTGATTTTTCATTCAAAGAATGAATTATTCACGTGAATGGATGGGATGCCAAGAAATGGAATACTTGGCGGAGTAGTAGGAGAATTTTCGCAACAATTTTACAAAATGTACAAACCTCTTCGAAACCATCATCAGAACTTACTTTATTCTCATCAGAAAATCTCTAAAAATCTGAAGAGCTTACGAACTAACTTAGGCAATATTCGTAGTTTTTGTGATCAAAGCTTCCACGGTCACTGTTATTATTTGATAATCAGGGCGGGCCATCTAGGGGGGGGGGGGTGCGATGGATGTTATGCACTGGGGCCTCAATCTGATCAAGAGCTAAAATAATGTACTCTTGCACACGAAAACTTGATAATAACCCTATCGTTGTCAGTATGATGTAAAGTTCATTTTATCGTAAACATTATTATAGCAGATCTCGGAATTTCGACAATTTTCAAAGTAATTCGTAAAGATGCGAATGGTTAGTTTTTGCTATTTAATTCGAGGAACTCCCGAGCATCCCTACCTGAACATAACTTTTAAATCAAGCATGTGTGTAGAGCACTTAAATTCCTTTGCTATATTAAGCATCAAAATAGAAATTGCAAAAAAAAAAAAAAAAAAAAAAAAACTGAGTAATTAATCTATTAGCAAAAACAAAATTATTTTTAAGCATTTTATAAACATTAAATAAACATTTTAATTTATTGATAAGGGATGTAGGGCAACATAAGCTTATTTTTGAATAGTTTTTGGGTGAATATTTTGTGGATGACTGAAACAATGGTTTCTTTGGCGGCTAATAGTTATCTATAAATTAAATAAACTGAATTAATATGTTTTTTTAACCTTAATTCAAACACGTGCTGAAATAGTTCCTAGGGCATCTGGTTAAAAGCGTTTATTTTAATGGAATCGCGCTTGGGACACTACAGCTGCATGATGGACTACTGTCGACGGATTTCGTATATTTAAAGCTGTGCACTACTAACGACAGGAGTGATACTTTAGCTAACAGCTCCCCTTCTGATTTTGATTCAAAGGAAAGGAAAGTTTTGACAACCCGACTTCACTACGTATTATTTGATCCATATCAATTCAACTAAGGTTCAGCCACCTAGTAATTGGTCAAAAGAATCAGACAGACAAATATTGAACTTGGTTTTATTACTCTTTTAAGGATAATAAAAAATCAATGTACATATTACGAAGGTAAAGTAGAATTTTTCGCGCTTTCGTAGCTAAAGATAATGTTATAAATTTCTACTTATCTTACCTGTGGTCTTCTGGATTTGAGTCAGTAATAAAATTTGTAAGATGAATCCGATTATATATTAGTTTTCAGATGATACTTTAACATCAAACACCCAGTACAATAATGCTCCATCTTGTCAGCTTACGGTATCCGTACACCTTCAGAGAAAATTTTTTGAAATGCATTGATATTTGCCATCAAAATATTTTTAATACTAAAATATAACCAAAAACTATGAAAAACACATTTAATAATCAGCTTTCGATTAAAAAAATTTTTGGAGTGGAAAACATGGTGAAAATCGTACATGAATTGACTATCAGAATAACGCTCATAACTCATAAGTAAACAAAAATACCAGTATTCTGTGAATTTTATCTTATTTATCATAACATTTTTTGGGGCTGGTACTACTTTCACGATGAAAATCATATTACTACAATTTTTATTGTGTTTCGAATCAAATAACAATGGAAAATCAAAAAAAGTTATAACAATACATGATTTACACCTTCGTTACTAAAAACATATCCATTTGACAACCTTGAAAACATTTTTTCCTTGAAAGTAGTAGGGGTTCTTAAGAACTATATAAGGAAGATACTTGCAAAATTTAAATTAATACGGTTCATAACCTTTTCTGATATCTACGTTGTCGTATGTGAATAAGTCGAGAAAACTCATTTCGAGAAAAATCAAAAACAAACTTTCAAATACCATTAAAAATTAGCTACCGAGTAAAATTCAAATCCCTGTAACTTAAGTTCTAAAAAAGGTATAAGGAAAATTCAAACACTATAAGACAGAAAAGAGTTTCAATTTTAAGCTGACATTAAAATTAGGAAATCGAAAATTTTGACAACAAAAACGTTTTAAAGGTGTACGGATACTTTAGGAACACATCTAATCCCATTATTCAAAATTTCCGATCTCTCTCTCTCTTTCTACCTACTCATCCAAGTTTTAAGCTCTTCGCAGCTTATAAAGTACTATCCAATCGATCCTATTCACTACATTGTAATGTATTAAAATTTACGTAAGTCAGGATTCCTTCACAAGCACCTAACGTTTCTCCTTAGTATTGAACTCTATGGAAATCGAAAAGTTTAATTAAACAGTGAATTAGATCACAAATCCAACTGAACAGAAAATTATAATAATAGTTTTCATCTATTTTCACAGATTTTACAAGATCGTTTTCTCACCTGAATCCTAGCTTAGAATTAAATGATAAACCGAGAATTCACTATATCCTAGGTTCACTATAGTGAGGATAGATTGAATTTGTAACCACTTTGTTTAATATTGAATATCAACAGATAATATTCTTTTCTTTTTAGTTACAATACCTGAACGCGTTTGAACTTGCATTTATCGCGCGCGTATTAAGTTAAATCATCTCTTACTAAATCATTCCAGTTCGAGTGAATTGACTGATTGATGGTTCGAGTCCTTAACCCTTTTCCTATCCCTTCTAAGATATGTTTGATCATACTTTAGGTTTCAAACATCTGCTTCCGATGTCTTATTTTTATTCACCAATTATCTAAATCGTTATCTGATATTCATATAAATGTAATTAATCCAATTCATTCACTGCACTTCATAACTTTTATCTCATCTACATGAACCACATTTCATTTTATTGGGCGAGATTCATTTTAAACAATGCAAATAAAAAAAACTCTCCGAGATGCATTGAAGGGAAAATCGCGCTAGATACCGCCGTTACAAAGTGATGGACATTTATTAAGCAGGTTTTCTAAGCTGTTATGCATTTAAAGAATACCATCTGAGAAAGGGAACAAGCCTTCACCTTTCTGGTCTAATATGACGGCGGTACAAATTAACAAAAAAAAAAAAAAAAAATCAAGATAAAAACCAACGTTTTATATGGTGACAAAGCTTATTAAAAAATTATTTAAATATTAGTTAAAACTTCCTAAAAAACCTCATATCTCTCTCGTCTTTAAGATCACTCTCTCTGCGAAATTCAATATATCTTCCATAGATGGCTCCCGGTTACTACACAAATTACGTTACTAAAAAAAATTACTGAAATATTAGTTAAAACTTGTCACAAATGTCTAAATATTGCATTGTTAGGCAAGTAAAAACGATTCCCAAAGTTGAAGAGCTCTAGCTTAATGGAAAGTTGGTTAAATTAACGATCGAAAATTTGATGACATACACACACTCACTCACGCACATACACCAAGTGAAAATCAGAAAAACGTTTTAAAATAACCAAGATTCCCTTCTGTAAAATGAAAATTACGGATACAAGAATTTTTTTTTTATACCAGATTTTTATCATTTTAAGCTACGGATAATTTTTTTCCAAGAGAGTCTCAGAATAAATTTATATTTCTTTGACGATATTTCTTTGACTTTAGTCTTTTTAATATTATTTTAAAACAATATAAATTAAAAGAAACCACAGTATTATTGCTGATTGTGATTGTTTATTAACGCCGCCACTAAGAAGCAACACGACGACTATTGTACCTCTTAATTCTGAACCTCAGTCATAGGATGAGGATGCCATCTGAGATGGCACATCCCTCTCTTAACTTCCACACCACACTAATGGGCATCTCATGTATTGCTGAAGCGAAGTCTTTGAATAAAATGTTTCGAAGAATGAATTTTTCTCATTCAGCCTAGCGGTGTGGACTCATGGCCGGCCGGTTTCTTCGAATCGCATAAAAGCTTGAATACATACGACTGAGAACTGACCGGCTGCGAGAGTCCGCACCCATGACCGCTAGGCTGAATGAGAAAAATTCTTCCTTCGGAGCATTTTATTCAAAGACTTTGTTTCAGCAATACACGATGCTATTAAAGACCCACCGTATACCTAAAACTAATGCACGTTTACTCTGTTGAGGATCAAAGTCCCCCTTCCCTCCCGTTGTCGTGGTGCGGAAGTTTGGACAAGGAGGTGCCAGCTTAGGTATACTTGATAAAGGTTCAAAATTACGAAGTCCGTCGCCAATAACCCTCCTATTGCTTCTAGTGCGACGTTAATTAAACCGATCATTCAACTTATGCAATTTTATTTTTAATTATTTAATAATCACTTGGTTAATTATTTTTTATTCTGATACATTTTCTTGATATAACAAATTATTTAATATTTATTTAATAGATCATTCGACGAATCTCAAAATTTCATTTATTTCCTCGCCCAAGAATTTTGAAATTAATGCTGCAATCATTATACAGCCCTCATTCAATATTGTGAGGCATAAGTAAGGAGCATAATAATTTGACAATAAGTAATAAAAAAAAAACCGAATAAAATAATTTTTATACATAAATAATTCATTTTCGGTGCTCGAGATATGCGCCGACCGAATCCCGCGTACTCTGTTCTGTTGCAAAAAGAATTTCGAAATCGATGTCTATGAGGGCAAATAAAAAAAAAAAGCGATAAGTCGCACGATGTGGCAGTCCTCTATTCACGACAAAGGACAATTTATAGTGAACCTGTGCCTTTGGAGTGAGTGGAAGTTTTAACATGCAAATACCCGACCAATGCGATGAATACGAAGAACCGATTCCTATAGCAAGTCCTTCTATTATGCACAGACTAATGCTCTTATCTGCACACCGCAGAGACCAGCCTATTCCTTTGGTGAAGCCATTGTCTCTACAAAACCTCAACTCGCGAGTCAGCCTTACATTATCTCAACTCCTCTCTCTCGCCACTTCTTTCTATTCGCGCCCTCTATGGATATTTTATTTATTTAGTCTCCTTTCTCTTTGCCTGTATTTTTTCTTTTCTTTCTTTTAGTCCTGTGAGTCATCAATAGCAAAATGCATGATTCTATAAAGAGCGTTCAAAAGGTTTTAAATCTTCGCTTGTGTTATTTTTCTTGTTGGTGTTTCGAAGCTTAAAGTAACGTGACTGATGATTTTTTTTCTGGGGGGGGGGGGGGGGGTTCTTTTTCGGTAATGATTTTTAAATGTTTAAATTTCTAGTTTAATGGATTGTGTTCAGTCCAATTTTTTTTATTTTATTTATTTATTTATTTATTTTTTTTTGCTGATGTTCAGCGAGATATTTATTTAAATCCGACTCCATTGCATTGGATGCTATTTACGTAAGAATGTCGGTATTTTTTATAATTATTATTACTTAGAAATAACGGATATATCTAGATAAAATTAATTCTGCGCATTAAATCACGCTTATGTAGGAATGTTGTAAATAATAGCTATTGTGGATGCTTTGTTTGGTTTCAGAAATCCAAATATATTATATATATTGTACAACGACCGCCTTTGAAAGGTCAAGAAACGCTGGTAGAAATATATAACTCTGGATGGTGACTAGGTAAAGAACAGAAGTTTTAAGAATAATAAATAAAAATTAAATGTTTCCATCTCGATTGTTTTTATTGACTCGATTGTTCAATATTAATAGGTGTAATTTACAACATTATGTACATTATAAGGATAATTTAATGTACCAAATAAATTTTATCCAGATATCTCAGTTGTTTCTCAGATATAATTAAAATTTTATGATACCCTCTCGTATATAGGTCGTTTCTTTCGCATAAGAATCAGAAAACATTACTAGTAAAGTTGTTTAGTTTAGATTAGAAGTATTTATACCGGGGGAAAGCTTCAATTTCTTATATGACTCGAAAGTTTATCTGTGCTTAAAACTGCGCGTGTTACAACTCAAAGGGTTTGTTGACATTAAAAAAGTAGATCAATCGATTAATTAGGCAAGGGAAAAAACTTAGTTCATGGAGTACATTAAAAAGTAATTACAAATAATAACAAAACTTTGAAAGAAAAAAAAATGAACAGCAAATACTATAGGGACGTAATAGTCATTTGCATACTCGTAAGCATTTATCAAAGCGTGCGAGTATAAATTATTTAAAAGATAAAACATTAATAGCTATAGCTTGAACACAAGTATGAATGTCCTTAAAATATTCGATACGTATTAAATGACAAAGCTAATTCACAAGCACCAAACCCTTGCGAAACAAAGCATTTCCCCCCTTTTAAATTAATGGAAATAGGATTCATCCGTTGAAGCCCTAGAATCAAGAATCAAGTTATAAGCCATCCAAGGGGCTGTTGTTTTAGTCAGCAATAAAATGGCCAACCGAACACTGTTTATTTCGAAAAGTTTTCTGAACAGCTTTTCTGGTCAAAATAAATGTTTGAAAGAATGAGTGAGTGAGTGGATGAGTGAATGAATGAGTAAGGAAATCAATGAGAGAGAGAGAGAGAATAAGTGAGTAAAGGGAATATATATATATACATATATATATATTAATGAAAGAATGTATGAGCAAGTAAATGAGTATGTGAGTGAGTAAATAAGGGAAAGAGGGAATTAGTGAGTAAAGTGAATATATATATATATATATATAAATGAAAGAATGAATGAGCGAGAATGATTGAGAGAATGAGTGAGCAAATGATTGAATGGGGGAGGGGAGGAAGAAAAGAATGAACGAGTAAATGAATGATAGAATATATAAATAAAACTTCCATTCCCTTGTCTCATAATAGTTTGCTTTAATTCTAATATTTAACTGAATAGTTTAATAATTATTTTTAAAAAAAATGAGTAGATTTCGTTAGAACAAAAGTGGAACATAATTTAAAATTTTAAGAAACAATCAAAATTAAGATAGATGCTTGAAGAAAAGGTGATAAGATAATCACCACAACCTTCCTCATAAGAATGGATCAGTCGAGCCATACGCTAAATGTCAAATCCAAATAAATAAATAATGACGCTCTCTTTGCCAGAATTTGAAGCTATTTTGCCAATAAAAAGGATTTTATCAAATACCAAAATTCATATCACTTATTTACATCCTTTCTGATGTAAATACAATCTATTATATTACGTTTTACCTTAACAAATGCTCAAATCTCTTTAGAGACTAGACCACGCATTCTGGAAAAAAGCTTAAAATGCAAATTTGAGTTATGTAAGCCCTTTCACTTACTTAAGGGCCTCATACGGTATATCTTTCCGGAAGTGACGTCTTCTCGAGGAAGAGTTGCCTGTTGGGAAAAGAGATCAAAATCTATGAGAAGGGTTATTTCAAAAATGCGTAATTTTCATAGACGTGATCGAGTATTTTTTGTGATGCACAAAGTTTTCATTCCTTTTTCTGGGTTCCGTAAGAATGCCATTATCCTCAGAAGTAGTTTACAGGGCGCGTTATAAGAGGATCACGGGAAACGTTTTTCTACGTAATATGCAAAACTCACGGAAAGGATTTGAAAAGTAGAGAATGTAATTTTTTGAATTCTATCGATAACGACTTCTCGTGGGAAATTCTGTCGTTTTGAATCGAAAGAAAATATTATTCGGAAGTCTGTTTTGTCCTTTTCTCTCTTTTTTTGGTTTTATGTAAGTTGCTGCAATTTTGATCGCATGGTTGAAGAATAGAGTTAAAATTTAACCGCGATGCACTTGAGACGAACGGATGCTTTCAAAAACTGTACATTAAATATTTTAGTAATAGTAACTTCTCTTTAATCCCCCCTCAGGGACTTACAATCTCTCGGTTAGTACGAATATCATAATGTCAAGGTCTCTAGTAATCTTTTTCTTTTCTTTGGAGCTTACTGTCTGTGGTAAACACGAGTGAGGCACCTCAGAGACGCCCTCGCGATCTTTTTCTATTTTCGTCCCTTCTTGTCAACCAATTGTTACCTTCCCTCCCCTTAATTTTCTAACGTCTGGATCATAGATACACATTGTTTGGCACAGTATAACCAGATTTGCCTCTTAACTTATTGACCTACGGTAATATTTTCCCTCTTAATAGACTCCATATTTACTATTTAATTTTAAGAAAATAAGTCGTAAGAAAATTGAAAGATATGGAACTAAAAGAAGTAGAAGGAATAATTTAATTCCTTCACAGACAGGTATTTCTTCCCTTATGCCACTTTTTTTATTACTGCGTAGCTGGAGAAATCACCAGAAGCGACTGCTTGTAAATCGTAATTTATCGAGATATATAAATAGAATGTGTTATACACCCTTCAAAAGGTATTTTTCTCAGATTTTTGATAGTCTGAAACATATTCCTATTTGTTAACGGAAGGAAGAAAACATTAATAAGAAGGTACAGCTCATATTTCCGTCTCACAGTCGGCAACGTAATAATGGACTTGAAATGTACCGCGGCTGCCAAACGTCTATATAAGCCAATGTGTTAAACCTTGACTTTTACTCCTTCACTTTTTGTAAACTGGCATTCGATAATCTGGAATCGATCGAGTTATTCGCTATCGGATATATCCGTGGAGATTCGGGAGTTAATTGACTTTGACCTTGATCAGGACGTGGTGTTACTCGCATTTTTAACCAGATTTTATCGAAGCTGTCATTCTTCTTTTCAGTTGTATTTTTTCTGTCGAGTTACCACATCACGTTTGCGCAATATTATAGCTGCTTACATGAAGTGTTCTGCTCAATAAAATGTCCTTGGAGCCCAGCAATTGTTCTTCAAGAGCCAACAAACTAATAGGCGCAATCATATGTTATGAGAGCTGCTATCCATAACTTATTTTAATTGTCATTGCAATGTATTCATTTTTCTTCCGTGCTATGTTCTATAGGAAAACAATAATATTCAATTAAATTTATGTTCAATGCTGGAATTTATTTTTGTGGTTGTCAGAATGACGAAATATTTTGTGGTCTACTCACCTTTAATATGTGCCTAAATACATTAAATAGTATATGTTTTAATATTTTGTATTTTTACCTAAAGTGATTTATGTTCAATTGAGACTACTTTAATGCTCAATGATTCTGCACGGTAGTGGTCCTGAACGGGTCGGATTAAAGAGGGCTTACTGTACTACTTGGAAAGAAAAAAGTTTTATTTTCACATTAAAATAAGAGAAATGAAGTTAAGTTTGTTTTAAATGAATATCATTTTAAACAAATGTAATCGGCATCATGCACGAATGCATAAAAATCAATTTAAAACAAATATCTTTTGCACCACATATAAATCATTACACAATACCACACGACAGCGGCAAAATCTGTCATGAATTTTTTTTATTGCTGGTTTCTAAAAAATTACGGAAACCAATGCACACTTCTATAATGCACTATCGCTATATTCAACCTTTAGGACAAACTAAAATGAATTTAATATTAAAAAAAAAAAAAACCATTTTTGTTGCTATTCTAAAAAAGAATAAATTTAAAATAACACCGGTAAAAAATGAGTTCCTTGAATATGAGTTTTCTTTCAAACTTTCACTTTGCGTCACATAATTTTTTATACCTTAAATTTTAAGAGCAAAAGGGAAATTTGAGTCATATTGAATTTATTCAATAATTAATTTCAATAATTTATTTTATTATTTGACGTTTATTAAATTTATCATCTGAAATAAGTATGTGTAACATTTTTTTAACTCAACTTAGCATTGGATTTGGCGACTTGGTGAGAAACTTGGCGTAAAATTTAATTCTTTAAATAATTAGTTTTAATCGATTAATTTTAATAAAATTATAATTAAATTATCGTATTGTCAATCAAAACAATCATATGCAGAAAATTTAAGTTTAATTGAGCGCTTTAAAATGTGAGGAAAAAAGCTTTTAAAGTTTTGACCCAGACAAACAATGCAAGTTAAAGAAAACGGTACTTTTCTATTCCATCAGCGCAGGTGATAAAGTCGCTAAAAATGATACAACAGAAACCGAACGGAATATGTGTATACTGTGTGTTGTTGCCAATAAAGTCTGCTTGGCGAGATTTGCGAAGGCGGAATAGAAAAGTACCAAGAAAAACCATTAAAAACAATGTAATTTGTCTGTTTTTGACAAACATCGTCTGCATCATTCACAAATAACAAAACACATAAAAAAACAATTTAAGACAAATATTGTCTTCTTCATACATAAATAATTACACAATAAAATATGAATGATATGCCATCTATCACGAATTCTTTTGGAAGGGATTCAACACTTAACAATACGAGTACCTTTGTGTTAGTGTTAGTTACAAAAAAAATAACTAAAACTGATATACATTTTTATACTGCTCTCTTTTATTCAATCTTTAGAACAAGTTAAAATAAGTATAATATTACAAAAAACCATATTTTTGTTGCCATTTATGTAATAATAAATTAAGAAACAATATAATTTTATGTATATTCAATAAAAGTCGTCTACATCTCATACATAAATAATTAAACATATGAAAACCTATCTAAAATAAATATCGTCTGCTTCCTACTCAATTAATTTAACATATGAGACTCAATTTAAAACGAATATCGTCTGTATCTCGCGCAAAAAATTACATACGAGATGTGACAATTAAATAATTGGACTAGTCTTAAAAATCAGTTTTATTGAAATCATTATACAAATTCCTTTTAGTTCCCTTCAACATACCATCCTTCCCCATCAATACATCGCTGCATACGAATTTTCCATTATTCAAAGCAGTGCTGCAGGTCATTAGGTGACACCTTCTTCAGTAAGTCTGTTGTTTTTGCCTTCACCTCTTCTAAACTGAAAATGTTTTTTCTTCAATGCACTTTTCCCTTTTGGAAACTGGTAGAAGTCGCATGGGGCGAGATTTGGAGAGTACGGTGGATGCTCGAGCACAGTAATCCGCTTGTTCGCCAAGAGCTGTTTCACAGAGAGAGCATTGTGCGCCGAGGCGTTGTCTTGATGCTCGATTTTTTGGTACTAGTTTCGAGCAAACTTTTGTCTAATGCAAATCCTCGGTCAAAAATTTTTCTTATTATCTCTTTGTCTATGTTCCTAATATCTGACATCATCGGATCACTCAAACATCGGTATTTATGTACGATTTCATTAATTTTTTAAATATTTTCACCTGTTCTTGGAATCACAGGTTGACCAGAACGTTCAGCATCTTCTACAACCTCTCGACCTTCCGAAAATCGTTCGTGCTGTTCAAAAATTTGACTATGTGACATGCAATTATCTCCAAACACCTCCTTTAACAATTTAAAACATTCAGTTGGAGCATTTTTTTTAAATTTCAAATTTATGCGATGCTCGATTTTTAATCTTATCATGATCGCGGCACTTCGACACAACAAGGATGAAAAACAAACTGAACTAGATGGAGGGATGGAATAACTTGCCACCTGCACCGGAAGCATCAAACAAGATAAGCTACATTTCATTCCCTCTCCTCCACATCAAGCCTAACGGCCAGAGCATGCACAGTCCGGTTATTTAATTGTCACACCTCGTTATATGACATCTGGCATGAACAGTGATTGCAATACCGTTAAACTGGTTAAGCACTTTACCAAAAACAGGAAATTTTAGCCTCGTATAATTACCGGTAAATTATGTGCGTAATTTTAATACGCTTTTTTTTATTTATCTTCTGGGTTGTGGTGGCTGCAGTGACTACACTGAAAGTGGGAATCCAGCTCACACGAACGTAACAAAATAAAAATAATTATTAAAATCTTTAAAAAAAGAATTTGAATATTTTCAATAGGATAGTGTAAGGGGAAACATATAGTCAAATAGTGTGAACAATTTGTTGAGAATCATTAAACCAACAAATGTGGGAAATGAAAGAGCTTTTTCTAAGAAGGAATTATTTTTTAAATAAGTCAGATTACAATTAAGGGACCAAGAGTTCATCAGTTATATTTTTTTTACATGATTTTTTTAAAAAAAATATGCTAACAAATATATATATATATCACGTATTTAATTAAATATTTATAATTTTGTTTCTCTCGAGGAAAATTATTCATGTGCACGCACAAGTTCTATTTATAATGTATTATAAAATTTTGTTTGATTTTATTTAACACTATTTCTACTTCGATTTTGTGTATACCTATTTCGACCAAAATGTGTTTGTTGACAGCTTTGCTACTGAATGCAAATAATTGCCAAATCTGTCGGGATTTAAAATTATCAGTTAAATATAGATAATTTGAGCAATACATTTATTGATACACTGATGCGTATTTATAAGATATTATTTATTCAGATAGTAAATTCTTGCTTTTAATTCATCAATCTACAACTCCATTCTTTTCCTGCAACTCTTTATGTTTCGAGTTTCCGAATATCTTATAATATATATTCCATATATAATATTATTGTCAAATAATAAATAAATTGCGGTTCTTATTTAGCTCGTAATAATGATTCGTTTGGTATGTCCAGTTGGACCACATGTATCTTTGAAAATGATATGAAGAGGTAATTTGCCAAGAGAGGAATTTGTTTCTATCTTATTTTAAACTGTTCCATCAATAGCAATTTCAATATTTTGCGGTTCATTATTTTCTTCTCTGTCGTTTTCAGAATAACCATCAACAACCTCATTCTCTTTCGTCCTTTTTTTGCGTTCAAAAGACCACCATCTTCATTAGGGCTTGATAAGTAATTTTCATAATCGATATCGAATTCGTGCACATTTTCGAAGGAATCACTCAGCTCATCTTCACTTTCAGATTATAAGCTTTCATCAATTTCAGAGCATTTTTCTTTTATATTATTTATTTTTTGCAATAACTCATTTTTTCTGAAATTCGAGACATGCTTAGAATTCGAAATAAAAAATAAATAATATAAGTGTAGAATGGAAGAACATAATAAAAAGAATGAAAGAATTTAACGAAGGAAAAGTAAATAATATAATGAATTACATATACGTTTCTTTTCGTATTCGAAAAAAGGAAAATAGAGTTTCAAAACAGTGTTGATATTTATATGTCAAATGATTTAGTAGTAGTGTTATGAAATCCGTAAGGTGTCAAAAGACACTTCATAATAGAGACAGGTGTACCAATGCATATTTTTAGAAAACAATATCGCTGAATTAATTTAACAACTATTGTACGAAAAGTCAAAAAAATTATTGTGGAAAAATAATTTAAATTATAGAATAATATATTTTCAGTTGAAGTTTGAAAGGTATTTTTTGGCACCTCTTGGTAAAAATAGAGTTAAATTCATAATACAATTTAGTTTCACATACTTTCGTCACATGACTCAAAAATTAATAAAATGGTTATCATTATGAATTTTTATTTTATTTACTTAGAGAATTTTCCGTAGCTTACCGGTTTTGTTTGAAATTTTTATCAGATTACCAATAATAGAAAAAGTCGGTACATTTATAATTTCGAGTTAGGAATTATTTTGGCAGATATTTAACAAGTTTCATAGAAATCAAAATTCATAATTACGACCACCTTGTCAACGGTATTGTTAAGGGCAAGTCTAATGCGATGTTTTATCCTGTTTTATTTTTCGGCTTATTTGAAACTTCTTTAACACCTTTTACATGTCTCAGCATCCTGATTACTTATCACGGTCTTTTATACCGAGTAATTTACTGGGCAAAGTTGACCCAAACTACATTTTTTCTTTGTAGCTGTGTTTAACAAGGCAAAACTGTTTGGGTCATTGCTGGAGCTATGCGTTTTGTCCTCTAACGACGTGCTGCAATCTTTTCCCGAATGGCAATCATTCTTTCTGCCCTTTGTTGGTGGGAGGAAACAGAATGCAACAGCCACCCGCACCGATTTCCAGGCGCTTTTCCCCGGCGATAAACACCCCTATAAATCAAACGACGAAAGAAAAAGGAGCCTAAAATGTTGCAACTGAGAGTTGCACTGAAGACGATACTTTATCACTGCGACCGAACCTTTTGTTCGAAAACACACCTCAGATGTGGAAGATTAAAAAAAAAAAAAAGAAAAAGAAACCTTACCTACCTCACGTATGGGCTACCGTAGGATGAAAAACATTTCCCATGACAGTTTCATCTCGGGACCAGATATAAAATAATAAATAAACAAAACAGAAAAAGTTAATCCCTTTAAACAGTGTGTTAAAAGCCCCCTGACTTTGTCCAGCCCCCCTGCCAGGACCCCCTGACTCGGCACAAAAGATTTTTTTGTATCGTAATAGAGGTGGTTTGTGTCTCCTAATGATTAAAGGTCACTTTGACAGCCAAGGTGTCCATTTATATTTCAGAATAGAACTATGGCGGCATGGATTGTAAGAAGTCCGCAGTGTCTTTTGTTTGACCATGAATGATAAATTGATTTAACTCGTCTTTTGGATGCGTCCTGGAGATAATCCCCAGTGACATGACGACTCGTCTTTGATGGGAAGGGAGGGTGGAAATTTGCTGCAGGGGGGAGGGGAACGTCATATTCTGTCTTCTGCAAGTGTTGGATTGGTGTGCGGGAATCGTGGTGGAGGGCCCTAACTGTCTTCTTTTATCATTTGAAATAAATGCGAGCGAATAAAGGAATCAAATGACGGGGGGATTGAATCAACGTTAACGTCCCCGACAGGCGATTTTTTTTCTCCCAAACTTACAGCTCCTCGCAGGTCGTGACAGGTGTAAGAAGTCAGCTTTCAATACTCGCCTTTATGCTAATTTGTATGTAATTAAGTCAGAATATAATAGAAACATTAATTAGTAGGCAGTACACAAATTATAGGTGGGAATCGCAGAGTAAAAAAAAAAAAAGAAGACTCTATTTTCAAAGACTGACACGATAAATAATATAAAAAGGAAGAATTTAATGTGCCTGATGACAAATAAATCAAGGAAGAAGAATCTTTTCATGCCGAAACTTGAAATCTAATTAGAGGATCTTTGAATTCCGTAAAGTTTACATTAAGTTAAAATGTTTTGCTTTGATCTACAAGAGGGTATCGTAAAGTTTTAATTATTACAACCGAGATATCGTGATGAAATTAATTCTGCATTTTAATTGGCCCTTAGATACATAATGTTGATTTGCTTGGTCTCAAAAAAGCTGTTTATCTTAGTAACCGACAGAATAGTTAATTATTATTAAAAATCATCAAGATAGAAACTTAATTTTTACTTATTATTCTTAAGACTTTTTTACTAAGTTAGCATCCAGAATTGTTCATTCCTCCCAGCATGTCTTGACCTTCTGAGGGCTGTCATTGTAGAATTCAGCGGATTGAATATCTTCTCCATATCTCGGGTTGCGTCAATCTGCTGCTTCCTGAAACCCAACAATAGCAGCGATTTACAACATAGGGATCTATTAATACACAGAATAAATTTTATTCAGATATTATTCAATTCCCAGATTCAGATATTTTATTCAATACACAGAATAAATTTTATTCAGATATTATTCAATACACAGATTCAGATATTTTATTCAATACACAGAATAAATTTTATTCAGATATTATTCAATACACAGATTTTGATATTTTATTCAGATATTATTCAATACACAGATTTTGATATTTTATTCAATACACAGATTCAGATATTTTATTCAATA
>BMAW01004104.1:3144-126397 GCA_019974015.1 Nephila pilipes
TTGGTATGCTTCGTTCAGTTACGTATTGCTTAAGTGTGTTTCTCATGCAAGTTAGATGCTTAAAATTCTCCTTAGGGAGGTATTTCCAAGGTTCTTATTTATTTAATGAGTTTTTTCGCAGCAAAATCCCAAGGTTTAACAGAGAGGAATAAGTATGCACTAGTTTGAAAATCAGATGAGATAGCATTTTACTTTCTCTAGCATACTGGATTCCCGAAGCTATTATTAATGGGTAAGCTACACTCGCATTTTTCGGAAGATCTTTTTTATTTGTGGTATGTTATTGAAAATTGAGTTATTTGTCTAGTTTTCACATTTTGGTATGTTGAATTAAGGGAGTTTGTTGGTATTGATGTAGATATCAGTTTATTTCTCTTCTATTATTATTATTAAAGGAAAATGACATCTGTTTTTCTCACACTCAAGGAACAATTTTCTATTTGAAAACCAATTAATACTATCTGATGATGTGTCTGTTCAGGTTATTAAGGGAATATCATTCTCAAAATGAAAAAAAGTCGGAACCACAAGTATTGACCATTTTTTGGGACGTTTGTATAATGTTTTTCCAGGTCACAATTACATGTTTTGACATGCTCGTAAGCATGGATCATTTTAGAGATAAAAATTTATCAACATAATAATTCGAAGAAGAGTTTGATAAATTAATAGAGATCGCTACATGCCTTGATCAAAGCTTTTGTATGAAGAGGTAAAAACACACTAAGATTTAATATTATTTCCTGAGTTTATATTTATATTCAACTGCTCGGAGAAATTAATGAGCTATGAAATTTCCCTACAGCCCATGTTAATTATAGTTAGAATTTCCTTTTATTTAGGTGGCTATTGGGTAGCAAGAAGCAATTATTTCTCAGCTCTTGTCTTGATATTAGTTAAAAGAAATAGAGGTGGTAGCTCTAGAGATGGACAGATCTTTACCTGATTTAACGATGCGTTTGACGATCTTTTTTCCCAGAATTGAGGAGTGGTCAATTTTATAATGTTAACTACTATACTCTTGGGTTATTAGAAAGTGATTTTGGTGCAGTTGTTTGACTATCGTATTAGTTATTCTTCTCTTCTGGAAAGGATTTTCAAATTTTTGTTTTTCTTTACTATTTAAGAATTTGAAAGAAAGCTAGGAGAGGAATGAAGAAGATCTGAAAATTATTATCATTAATATAGAGTAACGAAATTAAGCTAATTGAGCAAAAAAATTTGTTTAAACTATTATTGATACTGATAAGTAATAAAAAAATTTCTTTAACCTTTCTCACAAAAAATTAATTAATATACGATTATAACTTTTAAACTTTTAATACTGATGAAATCGCAGAATGTTTTCTTTAAAAAAAAAATTCCAGTTCTTGATTACATACATTTTTTTAAAAAAAAGATATGTATAATTTTCAAAACCAGGTTTAATAGTTTTTTGCTATTTGAGTAATTTCAGTTCTCTGAGATGATAATACCTGAATATTATTGTTGTTATAATATTTCTGTTTCAAATGTTACGGGGAAAAATAACCAAACAGACATTTCATATAATTCAGATAAAAATATAAGAATGAAACGATGTTCAATATCTCAATGGGTGATAGAAATTCTATTGATTTCATTGTCAGGAAAAAAATTGCAAATACAATTGAAAAGAAGGAGCAAAATGAGTGTCTCTGAAAACATTCATATTAACAAAAAACATATTTATATTTTTTACAATTTTTTGAAATGGCTTTCGTCCCTTTTTTTAATCTATAACTATCTAAAGTAAAATTAGATTTAGAAACAGCGCCATACCAGTCGAGTTGCTCTGCCCTTTGTTATTGTATTAAGTTAAAAGAACAATTAGAGATTTAAGGTTTAAATTTGAAAGTTATTAGCCTTTATAAGTTAATTTTAGTTGGTGGAGGTGCCAGCAGGAATGTTTACATCAAGCAGCAAATCCGTTCTACTCCTCAAAGTGGGGGAGCGAATTTTTGTTCGTTTGAGTGATGACGACAACAGTAGCTATTGAAGTTATTGAATTGGGGTAGTATTAGGGAGGCTTTAAATGGTAAGCCATTTAGTGATTTTATAAGCGAAGTTTGTTTATTGCTTACTCTGTAAATACTGTTTGTGCTCTGATCAAGGGATTTGATTTTCTATTGTAAGAAAATGTTTCAAGAAAGCTTGATGATAAGTTTTCTATTTGTTCAACTTGTAGGTCGTTGGGAATAACAGAGTTTATATCTGCAACATGGAGCGTTGTCATGATTCTTAATTTTGTTTTGTAGTGTTTGAATGTGTTCAGGGCAGGTGCTCCCCAAACAGGGGAGAGTAGGTAATAACTGGGCGTAAAATCAATTATAGAGTAGAAATTTATTTTAAGTGAGATTGGTGAGCGTCTTCCAATTAAAGTAGATACAGTTGTATTTTATTCCAAAATTTATCTTTTGGTTTTATGTGCTTTGAATAAGTTACTTTTGATCGAGGTGCAGACCAGATATTTAACCACCAGTACCTAAAGCTGGTTCTTCGTCGAAGAGGTAAAGGTTATGTGTGGATTTGTCTCCTTGTGGAACAGTGTGCTTGGGATTTGTTTACGTTAATAGCAATTCTCCAATAGGTGAACCATTCTCCAGGATTTGTAGGTGGTACATTGTTTTTTAATGTAAGTTTAAAGTTGTAGCCCTGGACGCGAAATCATCCGCAAGAGGCAAGCTACTAACACTGGCTTGTTGAAGGGAAGTCATCGTGTACAAATTGTACAAATGAAAGAGAGGACCCCGCTTTGAGTGCCCACTGGTCGGCCCAGGTGGGAGTGATTTTGTTGCTTATTCTGACTAAAGTCCTATTTTTAAGAAAATTGTACAAATTATTTTGATGATGTAGTTAGGAAAATTTCGTTTTATTAATTTGTAAATGTCCGTCATGCCACATTTTATCAAAAGCTCTTCTTCATCTAGAGACTCAATGGTATGACGTTTCGGAAAATCCTTCGTTACTAGTGTTACTCTAATTAATTGTTGTGTTGGGAGTGTCCTTCCTGAAACCGCAATGCTCGAATACAGTGTGAAATTGACATATGATTTTTAATTCTTTAAAATAATTCTTTCTGACACTTAGCAGTGTTGCAAAGGAGACTAATTGGTCTGTAACTCTGTGGGAGTTTTGGTTGATTAGGTTTTGGGCTATCACATTTGCAGATTTCGCAAGTGGGGGTGGTTATAAATCAAAAATTTATTAAACATTTTAGTTAGGGAGTTGTGATTAAGGGGAGAAGTTTAAGGGTTGTTAGGAACACTATCATGTCCAGAGGTTTTTTTGGAAATTTTTAATTACTTTGTAATTTCCAATTGGGCTGATAAGAAGTGGTGGGGTCAAATTTTGGTTATTGAGGAACTTTTGAACTGTTTTTTTTTCTTCGCAGTTTGGTGTATTGGTCTTCTATGGCTCAGAATTTTCTATGACGGTGTCTTCAAGAATATCTTTGGAGACTTCTGTCTTCTTTCATTCTGTATAGACACTCCTTGTTGTCCATGAAGAGGAGAATTTCTATTCTCTGGTTATTTTCCTTAGCATGTTATACAGAAGTTGTTTTTCAGGGTTCAATTGGTTTAGAAGAGTTATTCTAGGTTTTATTTTATGATTTTGATTTGATTTCTTATCTGTTTTTCAAGGGCATTCATTTCTTTGGATCCCTGGTTGCTGAATCTGGATAGAATCTGTTTTTGGTTTTAATGAGTTCTCTTATGTTAGGAGGTATAAGGTGGGGAGTATTTATAATTTGGTGAAACTTGCTGCAGTGATCGCATGAGATAATGCTGCTAAAGTTGAGTAATGCTTAGTCATTTCATTTTCACTTATTATTGGGTTACTTTTCATATGTACTCTGAAATTTGATCCACTTTTGGATTTCTATGGTTCTAAGAATAAGGGGAGGTTATTAAAAAGTAGATTAATGTGACTGTATGGCTCATGCTAAATTCATTTGATGATTCAATATTGGCAGTGCTTTATATTTTGGCAAACATTATACCGAGGACTGAATTTATTGGGCTGCTGGTTGAAAAATGGGTTGGAGCAATGGGTGCAAATATTTCTATGGAATTATTTAAGGCCCAGTGAAATAAAATTTTCCCGTTTCTGTTGGACGGTACCACGTTCCAACAAGGGTGCTTTGTGTTGAAATCCTCAAAGAGAATGGCTTTGGTGTTGTTTAGGAAAGAGGTGTCTAGCTCCATGTTACTAATAGCGCTGTGTGGAGGTCGGTAGAAGCTGGTAATAGTACTACTGTCGCTCAGGAGCAAATTGGTGGCCAAATTTTCCAGAGTGTTGCAAGTTATATCAATTGCATAATGATTCAATGAATTTTTAACAAAAATGGTGGTGCTCCTCTCCTGTGAGTTAATCTGTCTTTTCTATGGCAGGTGCAATTGGTTATTTTAATGCTGTCAAGTGAGAGGTGAGTTTCCTGGATCCCGATAATATCGGGATCGTGCTTAGCAAACGAGTTTTTCAGCTCGTCGAGTCTTCCTTTAACTCCTTTAGCGTTCCAGCTAAAAATTCTCAGACTTCTTTGGCTATTGTTGAATTTACCCATTGTTATTTAATCGAATTTGGTTTTGGAGCATTTGGAATATATTTCTCATCTGTGCCATCATTTGGGACATTTGGAATAATATGGCTGATTGGTTTGTGGGTTTTAAGTTGGCTGGTTTTTGATTTACAGGGTTATAATTTTGAATTGCTTGGTTTTTTTCCGTCTCTTCCCAAACAATTTTAACTGGTTTAGATTTGTAATTTTTTGGGTTGTTTGGGCGGCCTAAATAATTAGCTGGGTGTGGCCCTTCGCAAAGGGCACATTTTACCTTCTATTTAAGTTTTATACCGATACAATTAGCATTACACAGATCCATTGAATTAAAGTGAAATTGATATACTTGATTGAGAAATATTTAATTTGAATTTTAGACTGTGTTTAAAGTAATCTTAATTAATGAAAAAGATATTTTCGATGTGATATTGATCAAAAAACGAACTGAGTCTCAAAACAAAACTAAATTTAACTTTTCTGCGGGTGGTAACGTTATATTATTATTAAGTTGGCAACAATGATAAAACTTCTGTTTTTCGCTGGTTGCTTGAAATGTACTTAATAATGTTTATTTCGTGATGATCGTTATTTTATCTCGAGTTCAATATGTTCACTTTATTACGGGGCTTGAACCAGAATTTACAATATGTTGATCGACGGAATAATAATCTTAAAGAAATTCCCGATGAAGTTTTGGCTTCGAAATCATTGGAAGAACTTCTTCTGGACTCTAATCACATAAGACTCCTGCCTAAGGTAAACAATGTTTCCCAGTTCTAATGTAAAGATAGGAATTAATCGGTTTCAACCCTGTGTCGTTTAGATAATAATAGTGACTATTAATAATATATAGCTTAAATATTTTTATGATAATGAGATAATTTTTAGTTGTGGTTAGTGTCGCACATTGCTTTTACTTTTATTCTCTTCATCGTAATCATCAGTGCCTGTCTTATAGAGATAATTTATCTTTTGAGAACTACATATAACGATTTAAAAAATTTATGTTAATTTTCTTTTGACCTGTTTAGATTATGTAGATAAATAATAACAAAAAAGGTTATTTGTATAGGTATAAGTATTGTAAATTTTTCTTAGTTGTTCGCAATTCAAAATATTCAAATTTCTTCACCTATAAAAAATGCACTATCTGCTAGTGATTTCAGAAGATTTCGTTTAATAATTAGCCTTGATTCCAGTAAACAAGTTTGATTCTACTGAAATAAATGTTGGTTTATAATTATTCTAAGTCTTATCTTAACAAATGCTTCTACTCACTCCGAAAGGATCTACATCTCTGTGTTTGTTTTAGCTTTGAGTGAATGAAAAAAAAAATTATGCTCTACATTGTGTATATTGAATAATTGTTTAACATAGGATGTGAAAGGAAGATATTTTGAGAAATTCTGTAAAGTAATGTTTTTAGATAGTGAGAAGTTAGAGACATTTCATTTTGTATGCTATTAGAAAACTTCCTTTTTAATGGCAAGAAATGTATTCAGCCTTTGATCACATAAAAAATTAACCTGAACTTAGTTGATATGTCTATAATTGAAATATTTGGAAAATAATTCCTTTTTTTGTGTTTTATTGTATGTATTTCTTAATAACTGTTTCAATAATATTAATATATACTAATAGTAATATATAGTTACAGTATTTTTTTAGTTTATGTTATATAATCATGAAGAATTGATTCAGTGAAAAATTATTTAATGATTAATCATAATTTTTTCTTAAAAAAATTGAATAATATCTGAACTAAAAGTAAAGAATAAAATTTTTTGTTAAAACTTCTTAATTTTCTTCTGATTGTAACTGTTTCCCTGATTTTTGTGGTTCTAATGATGCATTCTTTTAAAATGTTTGATGTGACATAATGAAAGATAAATTTTAATTTTAATTTGTGACAATTTTTATTTTATGCATAAATTGAAAAAAAATTCTAGACTTAATTTTTAATTGGATATTTATGAGATTTTAATATTAAGAGTAAGCTTAAATGAATCAAAATTGAAGAGAAATTTATCAGGAAAACTGTAATACAGCATAAGTATTATATATATGTGTGTGTGTATATATATTCCAGTTGAGTTCATTTGTTCATATGTGTGTGTAATTACGGACAGTCTTTGAAGGGCATGTTCATTTCTCCCAAGATTGAGTTCATTATCAACGTTTATTTGCTTAAAAATATGTCTAGCATTTTTTTTAATTTAAAATTGTTGATCATCCCAGAAGCTCTATAAATGTTCCTTCATAACATAGTAATTATATATTTCTAGACAAATCAAAATTATATTTGAGATATTACTTAAGCCTTATACAAATTGATTTTGCTTTGTTCTGTTTTTTTTATTATTTTGTTAATGATTTTAAACATAGCTAAGCAATTCTTTTAGTGCATTGATTTTTTGTAAATAAATACTTTTTCAATTGCAAATTAAAATTATTCAGTATTTTTCCTCAAAATGAGGCTAAAAGAAAATATTTATGAAATATTCAGCAATTTTCTGTTCTATCAATGTCAAATTAGTGACTCACACCATTTAATTTTCTACATTAAATGTAATATTCATTATGTAACTTATTGATAAATTTTATTTTGAAGGTACATTAGTTATTAAACTAAGGATTACATTGAACACCAGGGTTAATAGCTTTTGTTGCTCCAATATAGTAATCAATCAATGAATCAAAATTAGGATCACTGGTTTTCATCATGAAGTTTCTACAGGATGAGCAAGCAGCTTTGAAAAAAAAAAAAAGCCTATATTATTTTTCAGTTATTATCAGCCTATTTTATTGGTGGATATGATAAATGTTTTAAAAACTATTCACACATTTAAATTCTTCCATTTCTACTAATGCTCCAGTTTTTCCAAGTTGTGAGTTATTATCAAGCGTTTCAAACAAATCTCTTTCTCTTGAAGATTACCTCCTTTCTTCTAGCAACACCATGCAAATGAGTAAACATACTAAAAATATCAGAAAAAATTGTACATTTAATTCACATGTCCACCTTATTTTCTTGACCATCAAGAGTTTCAAACAAATTTTAGATACAAGCACAAAGAATATCCCTTTGAATGTCCAAACAAACCTGTTACAAATTCTAAGCATGTACAATTGCCACTCTAAAAATGACGAACACTAAATTGCCAAGGGAAGGAGAAATTTTATCGTTGCTATATACAACAGCCGTGTTTAACCCGGCAATCGAAGGTTGCCCCATTTTGCAATCACTCACCAACATTTTCTCATGGGCTTAACAGCATTCCATCCAAATGGGTTAAAGTGAAATATTAGGTGCCCCTTGGTGATTTCAGTGAAAACATAGTGACTTAGAAAATAGATCGCCTTAAGTAATGATGTTAAAAATGCGCATTAAACCTAAACTTAATTAAAACGATTCGGACAAAGAAAATGGCAAATTTAAATGTAATTAAATGCAAATGTTAAGATTATAGGAATTTTATGGAACAATTAACAAAAATTAATCATAAATAATTACAAATTATAAATATTTTTATTAGTAATAATCATTTATGATTAAAATTATTTTTAAGGATTTATTATTATATATAAAAGTAATTATGTATAATAGAACAGTATAATTACACACACACACACACACATGTGAATAATACTAAATTTAATATCCGATACTAATACTAATAATAAATTACTACTAATAAATCTATTATATTAATATATAAAATTATTATAAATAATAATTATAAATTATATTAATTATAGATAATCATTATAAACAAATATAATCATATGTGATAAATAATTATAAATTGTAATACAGTATAATCTCAATACAACAATTCTCTCTGTTACAATATTTTATCATAGTCCTGGCTTAATTTCTTTCAGATTAATGTAAAGCAGTTCTCTGTATTACAATATTCTTTGCAACGATAATTCTGTCTACAACACTATATCACTATGGTAATGTTTTCTATTTCATCGCTATAATTTTCTCTATTACAATATTTTTTTCCAAAGTCCAACTGATGCCTATGAATTAAATGCTACACATAGAAAGTCTGGATAAAATGTGGTTGGACCATTAGACGTGGTTCTCAAGTTACACTCTCTGTTGAAAGACTTCAAAGAAGTTTTGTATTGCTCTTGCTGATGTAACTATATGGTAATGAGAAAGTGTATTTCTTGTAAGTGGGAAATAGAGTTGGCGTTTCCTGGCAAACATAACGTTAAACCTTATTCCTATATCCCCCTCTTCGAAAAATGGTCAAGGATTCGTTTCACCAGAAGTAATAGATAATACCTCGAACCGTCTGGTGATAAACTTTATGATGCATTCTTTTGTCTACACTTGAGTATCATAAGAATTTTAACCTCTGATAAATTGTGTATGTATGAATTTTGTTTATTTTGAAGTTTGTTTAGTGAGAATCAATAAAATTGGCACCAAAAAACAAATATTCATCGAAGTAAAATTCAACATCATAAATATATTAATAAAAGTATAAAGCAATATGAGGTTTGCAAAAAACATGGATTTTCGCATTCGATTGTTGCATCATTTTCAAAGGAATGGTAGGAAATTGAAAACATTTTCAACTCTTATGATGTCAATCCAGAAAGAAAGAGGATAAAGTCAGCTTTAAATGATAAAACAGATGCTGCCGCATTGGAAGGGTTTAAAGAAAAATGGGCTCTGAAGGTACATTTAAATGGGCCAATAATTTGCGAGCAAGCAAGAGAATTTGCATGTATGATGGGGAACCCAGATTTCAAAGCTAGCTATAGATTGCTAACAAGGTTTTTAAGACTTGATGAGATATCTGTCCATGGGTTTCGTGGTGAATAAAAATCAGCACAACTCAATAACGTACTCACATGATGTCAGAGAGAAATGTGTAAAATTTTTGAAAAATATCCTGTTCATAATGTCTATAATGCAGATGAGACAGGGTTATTTTTTCAGATGTTACCTGTATGAATTTTAGTTTTCAAAGGAGAAACCTGTACAGGGGGCAAGAAATCCAAAGAGAAGATAACGGTATTGCTGTGTACAAATATGTCAGGAAAAGATAAATTAAAACATCTTGTAACTAGAAGATCCATATAGCCAAAATGTTTTAAAAACATTAAAGACTGCCCAGCAAACAAGCAAACGTGGAAGACTTCAAAAATATTTAGTGAATGAGTATTCAAACTAGATAAAGATATGAAATAGAGGAAGAAGAACATTGCTCTTTTAATTGACAACAACTCTACACGTAAATCCATTGCAAAATTGTACAGTGTGGAAGTTTCTTTCCGCCAAACACTTTTCTGCAGCTCTACCGTCCCTCGATATGGACATTATAAAATGCTTCAAAGGGTATTATAGAAAACGATTAATAGATAAAATGATTTTTAATATTGAACAGTGTCTGTTACTAGTACTGCAAAAGATGCATGTGAATAGTTTGTTGGGAGTTGGTGGAAAATGAAGCCACAGTATATAAATAATGTTGGAAAAATGCTGTTTTCATTCAGAATGACAAAGAGAGTCTAAGTGAATTACTTCTTGTGGGTATTCTGATGCAGAAAATGGTATTTCAGGTCTTCAAAATTCCTTGACCGAGTACGAAGATGAAACTGAAAAAAGTTTGAAATATTTGTTCATGATTATTTAAATGTCGATGATAAAATACATATCTTTTTGTAATTAACAGATGAAGACATTCTTTCTGAAATAAGAAGTAAAAACTTTGAAGTAGAAGTGTCAGATGTTAATGATGATGTAAATGAAAATGATGATTCCACTACAGTAAAGCCAAACATATCTTCTAGAAAATCAGTGTACGAAATTGATTGCACTTCATAATTTATTTCTAGCTTACCTAATGTACCAGAGGAGCATATAAATTCTTTTGGTGCACTTAAACCTTTTTGCATGAGATTATCTCTGGATAATGCAAAAAAAATTCTGATTTCTTTACGCAGCTTTCCAAATAAATAAGGATTAATTAAGAGGTATGTAATTTTCATATATTTATACTATCTAACACATTTTACTGAAAACTTTTTGGGGTGTTATTTATTTATACATTAAAAATTTATTATTCAAATATGCGATAAACATTAATAGGCTGTGGTGTTGCTAGAATCCAGGGAAAGAGTACTTCACTAAAACTTGGGGGAAGGGACAGTGTAAAAATTACTAATATTGTAAATATGTTGTTCTCACTCCATTTAATACATATATTGTTATTTGCATGAACTTGAGGTGCTGCTGAATGAAAGTAGAGCACCTCTGATGCTGCTGCTGGATATGATGAACAAACTCTTTTCGTTTTGGTATCGATTCCCTCAATAACGATAATTCTCTTTGGAATGATGTATTATTTTGACCCTCAAAATATCATTATAGAGGAATTTCACTTTATATAATCATAAATAAGTATAATGAATTTTTATTGATATAATAAAGCCAAGTATTTATAGCTATTAATTAAGTTATTATACTTTTTTTATTATTTAAATTTATATAATGTATATAATACGAAGAATAAAATAAGTAATTAAAATCTGTGTTTTAAAAATAGTTCTATTAAATGAATTTAAACATAAAGTGAAATGTTATGCAGCAAAGATTATACAAAAAAGATATACATGGTTTTAGAATATTTCCATGAAGAAGGATAAATTCATTCATTCATTTTGGAAACCAAACATTCGATCTTTTTTAAAATTAAATCTTTATCCTTGTAAAATATGTATTTCACCCTTTCTCTCCAAATCATTAACAAATTTTTTTTAAAAAAAAAAACACCTCACTCGCACTTTTCAGACATATTTAAAAGAACAATTAAAGAATCCCTCAAAGGTGTTCAACAATAAATGATTTCAGAAAGAAATGATCATAAAGCAAAAATGAACTGTATAATAATTTCTAAAATATCTTCTGCTGTTTTCCAAAAACCGCCTGCTGCTTTTAAGAAATAGCATTAAAAAAAAATTGCATGACTATGTCAAAGTTTCTCAAAAAAATAACTGTTACTGATTTGCCACATTGAAACCATTATCACACCTGAAAATCACCAGTTGCCAAGGGGCACCCAATACTTCACTTTAACCCACTAAACCTATCATAGGGATAAAATGATCTTATTTTAGACTGGCATAAATTCAAAGTTTGATTGCTCATCTTATATTAAATATATAGGTATTTACATACCAATATGTTAACTGCCTCAGTAAATTAATATAAAAAATTGTTAATTTAATCTCAGTTATTCAAGGAATACTCTTAGAGCAAAGTATATATTTAATCATATTTTATAATTTTTTTTTCATTATTTCTTTTCTTAGATTTTTTTCTCATTATTTCTTTTCTTAGATTTTTTTTTATTACCACAAGTTTGGTTAATTCTAGCATCCTATCAGTTTATCCAAAATTGAAATTTTTTTTAATGGTAAGAACTTTGACTGCTAGCATGTCCTACAATCAAAGGAAATATGCATAGTTAAAAAAAATAGCAGCTCAAACTAATTTAAGTCCATATTAAAATTTCGGACTGGACTGTAATGTCATGTATCTATTAATACTACTTAACTTCCTAGTAGGTTAAATAATATAGGCCAGTGATTCGTAAACTTTATTCAAAGTAAGACCTTCATTGTAATTTTTCCTGATGCACACCACTTCAATAATAAAAGTTATAATGTATTCACAAAATACGATGCCTGATGATTTTTCATTTCTTTTCTTTGTTCTGTTTTAAAAGCTTACATCACATTTAAAACATTTTGAATATGATATGGTCATTAAAGGACATATACAGTCATTGTTAGTTAATCTAATTTAATAAATAAGAAGTCATTAAATAGAATTCCAGAGTCACCATTTTAATTAAGGATTTTCGAATTTTATCATCTTTTGAATTCATTTTTTTAAAAATAATTTATATCAAAATATATGAATATGTATCTTGAAGATGATAGTGTTTCCTTATTTTATTTTCAAGGAAATTACATTTCCAAGACTGAATGCAAAATTATCAAATCATCATTTTTTTTTTTTTTTTTTTTTTTGATACTAAAAATCTTTTAGTGTTAATTCATTCTGTAATAACTATAATAACATTAGTTATTTGTATATAGCGTATATATATATATATATATATATATATATATATATATATATATATATATATATATATATATATAAATATATATGTCTGTTGTTTGTGTCTCATGTAAGTTTTTTGCTTTTTAAATATTTTTTTTTTAATCTTCTGCATAGTAATTTTTATTGATCTCTTTCATGATGATATACTTTAATTTATATTTATGTGCCTACATACATATCTTACTTAAACTTCTTTTTTGTATCTTTGAAATTTTGGTTTTGTACCATTTCATTTTATAACATTTCTCTGTTTGTGATAGTTTTGTCTGTAAAACAAGCTTAACCTTGCACATATTGTTTTCAGCCAGATGCAGAATTTAAAAATGTTATATCTCATTTTCTTCAGGTTTTTCTTTCTATGGTTCTATGATTTTTTTAGACCCTGGTTTATACTTCCTTTGCAATTTTCTTTTTCTTTTCTTGCCATCATTTATATGTCTAGTATTTTTTCTGGTAAATTTTTATCTCATTTAACTTATGTACTTTTTAAAATTTTTCACTATTTCTTTAGTTTGTATAATTATGCATGCAAAATAAAATTCGATTGTTTCCTTTTTATTTAATTTTTACTATCTTCAAAACATATTTTTAACTCTGTTTTCTTTTTGTAACTGTTAATTATTTTATAATTTTGCTTTAATATTTACTTATATACTATTTTTTAATTATTTCATTTTAACTATTATTTGAATTACTTCTTTAATTATATATATATATATATATATATATATATATATATATATATATATATGTCAGGGGGTTATAAAATAAGTATCTCTATTGTTCTATTGTGATCTGTCTGTATCTTGAAGGAATATTCTGATTAAAACCAAAATTGGTACACTTACTATTTGAGAAGCGTGAAGAATAATGCAATCTCCAATAGATGGCGCTGCCAGTGCACATGCCATTGTAATCATCAGCAAAATCAAAAAGTGGTAATTTATGCTAGGAACATGGTAAGAGATGCCTCTTAGTTTGCCAGATCGCTCTTTGATTTGAAAACTATTCTATGTTAACAGCTGCTTTACGTGAATTTAGGATTATGGAAGGAATGCATGAAGGAAAAGGTCCTTTGACCTTGAGTTCAGTGAGTAGAATGGTAAAAAAATGAAAGGAAGCCTGATGGCTTACTGTAAAATGTGGAAGGGGAAGATAACAACAGTACTTCTCCCCATACAAGAAGAAATTGTCACTGGAATTGTGGAGTCATCAGAGACTCTGAAAACCTGTCCTAGTGCATGTGTAGTTGCTTAAGAGTTGGATATTCCATATGCTGCAGTTAAAAAAAAAAAATCCTGAGAAAGGTAATCCAATTTTATCTAATAAAAATTAGTCATTATCAGCAATTGTTCCATGGTGACACATAGAAATTGGATTTTTTTCTAATGTTTTTAGCTCAAACAGATGTGGATGATGTCTTCCCATGAAATATTTAATGGGGAGATGAAGCCTTATTTCATTTGAATGGGGCAGTCAACATACAAACCTGTAGAATGCGGGCTTCAGAGCCACCAAATGTTATTCAAGAAATACTCCTCTATTCTCCGAAACTCATTTTGTGGTGTGGCTTTACTACAAGTTTCATTCTTGGTCCTCATTTTTTTGAGGAGTTATGGACATAGAAACCTGTAAAATGTTCGGTTACTGCAAAACGATGCCTGTACATGTTGCAAAAATTCGTAATTCCTCAACTGCAGCAAAGACAGTATTTTTCTAAAATGCTTTTTATGCAAGATGGAGCCCCACCTTATACTGGGCAAGAAATGCAACAGCTTGTATGATAATATTTAACAGATGATCGAGTAATAAGTCAGTATTTTCATATATCGTGGCCTCCTCGATTCCCTAATCTGACACCTTGTGATGTTGGGCTTAGGGAGTATTTAAAATCTAATATTTACCTTGGAGGTGTGGTAATCCTTAAAGACCTAAAAGATCGCATAACACAACATGTGCAAAGCATTGCTCCTGATACATTACATTCCACAGATGAGCATGTTTTACACCACCAGAATTGTGTCCTCTAGCATAATAGTCATGTGGAACATGAAATTGACCAGCACCACCATGTGGAAGCATAATAACATTATCTGTAATATTTTCTAATAAATTAGGTATGCCATTCACATTTATGCTTTAATTCTTTCTTCTTGTATTACACATTCTACATTCAAAAGTGCCATCTGTCGGTGATTGTTGCAACTAATTTTTTTTTTTATTGTTCTATTCTTCTTCCTCTTTCTTGAATAGTAAGTGGTCTTAATTTTGGTTTCATTTGGATTATTTCTTCAAGCCACAGACAACTTCAAATAGAGATACTTATTTTACATTTTGATTCCTTTGGTTTGTTTTTATTTCTTTAATTTAGTGTAACATATTCAAGGATCTCTTTCCCAAATATGAGACAGCATTTTAAATTGCTTTGTCTCAATTTTTGGCTTGAATGTCTTAGTTTTTTGGATTGCTCCTTTGTAAGTTTTACTAATGTTTGTCTTTTAAAATCAAGGCATTAATTTAATACTTTTAAGATATTTGTTTTAGTTTTATATTTTAAATATAGTTTAGTTTTTATATTACTACAATTAGGTAATTTATTATTTTACATACAGTTTAAGTAAGGGCACTCAACTCTTTTTTTTTACACGGTCTTGAAATAACATGGTTCACCAAAATATTTTTTGAATTAATTTTTTTATTCTGGCACGAATCCTTCTCTCCAATTTTTTTTTTAATTCTAATTTTGTCAGTGCAACCAGAAGACAGACTGTTTATGCCCACACATGTGTCAGTTATACACATGACATTTAAATATATTTTAGACTTAGTGGAAGTAAGAAATTTGACTGTTGTGGAAGCATGAGTTAGTTTACAATTATTGATTGTATTACACATGCTTCTTTTGCCATCAAACAGTTGCTCCAATCGACCTTAAATGCTTGTTGGAAATTTTTTTTTATTAGTATACATCAAAAGTGGAAGTTTGGTAGTACAAAAATCAGCTGTGTGTTCTGAAATTATAACTCTATCAAATGCAATTGGTGGCGAAAGTTTTATCAACATGCAAACGTCTGACATAGAAGAATTGATGCTAGAAAGCCCTTTGTATGAGGATGATTTGATCGAATCGTTGACAATTTATCATAATAAAGAAGTTGATAATGACGAAGTGGAAGATGCTCAGTTATAAACAGTTGATTTAATTTGCAAGGGCTTGAAATTTACTACATGTATAGAACATTTTCTTACTCATGATCCTGACATAGAGCTTGCATTAAAATTTCAACATAATCTTAAAATTTGTGTAGCTGGATATCAAGAATTATATAAGCAACATGAGCCCCCCCCCCCCCCCCAAGAAAAATACGCTAATAACAGACTTTGTAACAACAAAAATGCCAACAGAAGCCATTAATGACGAATAAAATTCTTCATTTGAATCAAAACTGACAATTGTAGACATACTGACACATCTACTGATGATAGCATTTTTGATCCAGTTCATAATAAATGTGCATCCTTTTTATCAAGTAACAATGAATAGTTGTTAGTTAGTAGTTTTATTCCTAATTTCAATTTGAATTTTTATATGTTGTATGTACCTATAGATTGAATTTTCACTGTACACTAATTTTAATTTTTTTTTTTTGTAATAAAAATGAATTGTTTTTTGTTTTATAAATCTGGAATATGGATTTCATTATTACTTTTTTTTGCACAGTTTTTTGGGAAAATATTTACAGGTTTTTCATCTTACATGATTTTTTAAAGTTGTGGAACATATCCCCAAATTTACCATTTGTTGCATGTATTTTTTACATGTTTTTTTTTTTTTTTTTGCACAGTTTATTGAGGAACGTATCAACCTTGTAAAAAAAAAGAGTTGGGTGTATATGTTTCTGTAAGTTTATGTTTTTACTTTGGTAATAATAGCATTTATGAATTTATTAATTTTACATTTTAATTTTGGTATAATTATTCTTCCTATAGTTTTGTAATTTCTTATTAACTTATATATATATATATATGTGTGTGTGTGTGTGTGTGTGTGTAATAATTGTCTTAAGCATTATTAATTATACTAGCTGATAACCGCCCGCTTCGCTGGGCAGACGATAATAATATATTTTGGTACCTATATAAAATATCAAGAAAATTGGAGCATTGAAACGACCTTTGTGTTCTCCAGATGGTTTTTTATCGGCATTAATTATAACCTTGAACTCTTTTTGGTCTTTAGGAACTGAATCAACAGCAGCTTTGAAATCGTGAATATACCTGTTATGTTCATGTAGCGCCTTTTGTAATTGGCTAATTCTGGCTTAACAACTTGGAAAATACCACAATGAATGTTTTTTTCACGTTCATCATCACAGAGAAAGTAAAGCTGAAGAAAAGAAGGTTGTTGAGGAGGCTCAGCCAATAGGCTACCTATCCTGTGGTATACCTGCCCCTGGACTTTAAATGTTGGCATAAAATTTCCTTCCTTCAATTCTTTTGCTCCGAATGACGTCATCTGAAAACATTCATTATACTTACGAATTGTAGAAAGAAAATGTTCTGAAAGCTGATCCTCATGGCTAAGAAGACTCTTCAAAGGTTCAGGGTAAGATCTAATAGCAGGAAGCTGGACTTGACCACCACTGCAGCACATACTTGGAGTTTCTTCTATCCATTTTAAAGCACGGCACCTCGAACAGGGCAAACGTTTTCCGATACTGACAATTTTATCATTTGAATAGTCAATATATATTTCATATTTAAAACCAGACAAATTTTTGGAAGTCCATGGCGCTAATTTAACTTTTGATCTTTTTTCATTGTATTTAATTATAGCTGCCTGATTCACATGGGGGTTATTAGAAAAGTATTTTCTTACAGCTGCTCTATGTACTTCAGGATGACTTTTAGTACATTTTGAAGCAGCTTCTCTATGTTCTTCAGGATGGCTTTGAGTATATTTTGTAGCAGTTTGTCTTACTTGTTTATATCTAATTGAATTTGTGAATCTTTTTCTTCTTTTTACCTTTATTTAGTTGAAGAGATATTACATCATTAATAATTGATTCACTTGAACTTGAAAAATCAATGTTAGATATGATTGAGTCTTTGAAACTAACACAGACACATTTTCTTGAGGCTGAAACACTAAAGATGACACATTTTCTTCATTTTGTTTCACATTATCATAACCAGGATTAACTTTACTTCTATTTGTTAATCCAACTATTTAAATATAAACATCAAAGTGACCTCTATTACAGTTTCCCGTAAAACATTATCTTTTTTTCCCCTGAATTGTTTCCCCAACAGAAGCTATAAGGCAGCCACCTTGATACACTTCGAACTGATAGGGAAATAGTTCTGCCGCCGCCATAATTTCGCAAATAGATCCATACGTGTTTGGTTTACACATTTCGGTAAAATATAAATCGTTAGTATTATAAGAGGCGCCAGATAGCATTTGAATGCAGCATTTAAACCGATCCCAGTTGTTAAACACGTGAGAAACAATATTTCTAAGCCATCGATATGTCACCAAACACCAGCAAAGACAGAGACGAAAATAAACATGCTCCGTTGCCAAGAATTTTAAAAACTTTGAAAGGAATAGGTATTCCATCTATCCAAATATATTCAACATCCATTATTAAAAATTATAACTGAAAAGTAAATATGAAAATTCAATTTGTATTAACCTACAATGAAACACTTCTCTAGTTAAAAAAATATAACCGAAATTAATTTTTAAATATCAAATTATTTAAGAATTCAACAAAAAATACTAACTAAAAATAATGTATAATAAAATTTCTTAGCAAAAAGTCACCTGTATTGTGCTATCCTTTTTGCAAAGGGATAACTCTATTACGCTAGCAGCATATCTGGAACTGCAATTGAATAAGACACAATAGCTCTTAAAAAATCATAGCATTAAAAATAATAAGGCCATATTCTGAAAAAGATAAAATATCCAGACATTTTAAAAAATCAAAAATTTTTATTTCCTAGAAACCAAAAGCTAAAAATTGCCAAAATACAGAAACAAAACTTTTGCACAATATTTACATTAGGTTACAGTTAATACATACATCAAAATAAATATTTTGACAGCTACTTATTTTTTTTTTATCAATGACATGAATAACATACCATTATTATTCATTTGTTAAAAGCCAACTTCAATAACTTGGTAAGATAGCGTTTAGATTTACAAATGTAATTTATATAAATCATTATTAATAATAAAATACTTTTCTCATAAATTTAAAACTTACTTCTAGGTTCCACAATAATAAAAAATTATCGTTTGTCAGCAAAGCGGACGGAAATCAGCTGGGGTTACCATAGTATAGCTATTTAAAATTCACAATGCAAGGTCATTGAAATACTTGGCGGTGGAAGATATTTGGTGATAAATCTCTAAATGTAGGAATTTCGGGGCTCAACATTTACATTATATATGATAAACCTACAATGCATCCTACTCAGCGGATTGTCTTGGGTGTACGCTACTCCGTAAGAAGTGGCCATTTTAGTATTTTTCAAAATCCCGCTCTTGCCAATCTTCCATCAACGCCTCGATATTAAATTATTTCCATTTAGCACGCGCAAATCTCGCCAAGTAAACTTAATTGGTAGCAATGCACAGAATACATATAAAAAAATAAATATTCCGTTTGGCGTCGGTCATGTCATTTTTGGCGATAAAGTCGCCAAAAATGACATAATTGATGGATAAGAGTAGAATAACGGATGAAAATCACATTTTGGATATGAGTTTCGTAAAATTCGTTCTTAGTGAGCGTCTACATCGCAAAATGAGTAACTGTACCAAATTTCAAGTCAATCGGTTGTGTAGTTTTAGAGATATCGTGATGAGTCAGTCAGTGGTATTTCGCTTATATATATATAGATATATTTTATGTATTTATAAATCAGTTTTATACAAATTTTAATTTTATTTATTCAACCCAGCTTTCTCCTTAATATTTAAGAATTTGTTGAAATTTAATATTTTAAAAATTAAAAACAGTTTTTCTGAATTTTTTTTTTTTTTATTTCATAAAATGAAAAATATTTTAGTTTAATTTTAGGTGTTCTTATATTAAGGTTACTTGATAGGTGTTCTTATATTAAGTTTGACAAATTTTAACATTTATTATAATTATTTTAAATGTATTAACTTTCTCAATTTCTCTGGAATATTACAATTTACATTGACAGATATTAAGTTTCAACTAATCTTTAATATGTAATTATATAAAAATTATGAAAGTGTACATAATGTAAAGTGTACATGTAATGTAAAGTTCACATAACATGTAAATTATTTAAGTGTCATATATTATTAGTTATTATTATGATGATGATCATTATAATCATAGTCACTCACACATTTAATTATTATGTTATCATTAATTATATAAATGTTTATTATGTTAAAATGTTAAGTTAATATTAGTTAAAATGTTGAATATCCCTCTTCATATAATTTCTGGCTGTATTTTTTTAAAGAATGTCCATAACGTGTTTCATAACATTTTGATTAAATGTAAATAAAGAAAATTTGCTTAAAATTTTATAATAATTGCAGATACTTTAATGCATTTAAGTAATTAATGCAGAATTAGACTTTTATAAGAACAGTAAGTTTGGCAAAATCATAAAACTAAAATCTTAATTTTATATTATTTGTAGAATAACAGAATTTTTCATGTTAATTCCATTATTCCTTCAGAAATATATATGTAAATATTTTTTCTAGTAAAATGTGTTGTGAACTATAATAATTGTATTCGATATATATATGTGTGTGTTTTAGATTATGGGGAATAATGATTTATATAAATTATTTAATACTTGATATTTTTCATATTGAGGATTCCTATTTCTGACAAATTTTACTTTCTTTAGAAATCTTGACAAATATTAGTTACAAAGGTATTTAAAACTTTCTGTTTTGTTTCTAAGACACAATAAGGATTTTAACTTTTAACTTTAATCGGACTTAACCTTCAGTCGTTATTTTGGTCTCGGAAGCCTCATGATTTACAGTTTATAATTCAATAGTTCTTCAAAACAAGAATTCATTTTATTTGGTAATGAACATATAATGATCTTTTATATTAATTCTTTGATATCATTCCTCTTAAGATAGGTGTTTTAAATATAAAAAAATATGAAAAAGCCGTTATTGTGATTTTCTAAAAATCTTTATGAAATTGATGGAAGTTTTTTTTCCTACAATCTTAATTTATTTTGTAATGCGAGAAGCACTTGTGTGTAAATGAGTCATTTAAGAAATATTCAGTATTAAGGGTTTCTTAAAAATTACATTAAAAATTAATACTTCTAGGGAAAATAAATGTTTTTTGTGTTGATAATGCACTTTTCGTTCTCATTACATAGCTTAATTAAAGTAGTTTTTTTTATTGACTTTTCAAATGCTCCATGTATGTATGTAGTTGTTGCAAATTTGAATTTGCTCCTTATTTTGGAATAATTGATGTATACAGCAGATATTTTTGTCCTTATATTCCTCACATTTTGAAAATACTAAATTAAAAATGGTGGGATTTTAATGAAACACATTAACAAACCGTAGCACACTAGAAACAAAAGAGTTATTTTTACAAAGCTTCTTTTAGAGCTAATTTTTTAATCTGGTAAATTATTGATCATAATTTATCAGCCAGTTTGGAAATATATTCTTTTGATGGAATAGGTATTATGACTTTTAGAAGTTTATCATTCTTATTCGAGTAAAAAAAAGAAAAGTAGACTAATATTTTTTGTTGCATCTGATTTGTGTGTATGAAATATACCAAAACTTTGATTTCTGTTTGGTGAATGAGTTTATGTTGAATTGTTTTGAGGTATATGAAAAATAATAATAAATGGCAGATTTTTTTTGTTTTTTGCAGCTATTGAAGATACAGTTACTCTTCATTAACTCACAGTTTTCGAATGCCCCCTTCCCTTCTCCATGAAATTCAGATTTATTATTTTTTTCAGATTAGGTCAGAACTTCCTTTTAAGAGAAGACATTAAAGCTTTATTTTTCTTTCTGTTATCAATATTGTAAGATAAACTTAGCTTGAAGTTCCAATTTGCAATAGCAAACTTATACTCTGAATGAGAGAAATTAGAAACTTGAAATACAAATAAGTCAATATTTCCCCACCTAAAATGAGCACATAAAAAAAGCACAGGGGTAAAATAGAAATCTTTTACAAAACTTTGAACTAAAAAAAAAAAAGGGAAACCCTCAAGATAAATGTAGGATGAGAAATCTTAAAAAGCATTCACAAAAATAGATAAGTAGAGTCCCAAATCACACAAAAAGAAGAGGTCGAAGGAATGAAACCCAATCACTAACCTTGGAAAAAATGGGGCAATGTAGCAAAAGTTAATAATAAGAAATAAGATATAAATTCAATTGAGTAAAAGAAATTTTCATAGTCTAAAACGTTTAAAACAAAGAGTTTTGAAATGCAATGGCAGTCATTAAATTCGATTGCTATCCAAGTAAAGAGATGAAAAGGAAACAAAAAGGGTATGGAAAGTCTGCTCTCTGAATAACACATCGATCAATAACTCCCGAGTCTAACATTGAAAACAACATTTTTTTTGCAAAATTTTTTTTTATTCATCAACATAACACCTTTTGTTAATCACCTTTTAGGGTTCCAACGCTTTTCCAATTTTTTTTTTTTTCTTTCCAAAAAAATTATTATTATTATTATTATTTTTTTTTTCCCGCAAGAAATCTTTTTTGTTGCGAGTAAATAGCGATAAACAGCTTTCTGAATCATCGACTCGTTGCTGTTTTTGTTCCATCGAAAGCAATCGCGGCACCCACTTGGAAAAAACCTTTTTCACTTCACTTCAAGAAACCTTTTTCCTGGTCCGATCGACTTAAAATTTTGACACGTTTCAAGCAAAGGTTAGTACTCTAGAAAGACCTGGTTACTGGTTTACTACGAGCGCCATCTCTGGGTTAGTCTCGGGAGTTATTGATCGATGTGTTATGTGAGACGAGAAGGGGAGGCGATGAAAGACTGCAAACTCGCTGATCATGAAGTGACTTTTGTCACAAAAGAGAGAAGATAAAAATCTAAATAAGCAGTAATGAACAAAAGGTTGTCTTTGAGACACATCTTTGAAGGTAATGGGTGAAAAGATAGTTGACAATTTTAATACTTTTTAATTATCCTTTTTGGACTTGAATGTTTGGATTGAATATAAACTTATTTCTTGGTAAGTGAAATGTAATGGTTTGGTTTTTTAAAACGTTTTTCTGAATTTCACTTGGTGTGTGTGTCATCAAATTTTCGATCGTTAGTTTAACCAACTTCCCATCAAGCTAGAGCTTTGAAATTTTGGGAATCGTTCTTACTCGCCTAATAATGCAATATTTAGACATTTGCGACAAGTTTTTACTACTATTTCAATAATTTTAATAAGTCAAAATATTCTTTCCCCTCGGCGCTTTTTAGGATTGAGGAAAAAATTTCTTTCCCCCCTCTGTGAACGACGGGCACTCCCTACACGCCACATGAGGTATCGTAAAACTCAAACTCACAAAGGGGAGATAGTAAGGGTTGCTGACTTTCAATCAGTAATCATTCGCAAGAAAGAAAGATTCCAATATTTGGTGCTTATCACAATAATTTTTTCTGAATTCTGGTACCCATTTTTTTTTAATAGATTGACTTACAAACTTTCAAATGCATGTTTTGATTTTATGAGTATTATGAATTTTTTAATACGCTCACAAATGTCTCTTTTTAAGTAAATTTTAAAGTTAAAAATAACTAACAGTTTTAACTAATATTTCAATAATTTTCTTTAGTAAACTTTGCCACCATATAAAAACGTTTTATAAACGTTATTTAAAAACGTGGTTTTTATATCGAATTATTTTTAAAGATATTAGTTTCCAAGATCACATGGTCAGTGTGATTAGCTGTATGTTCAGCCTTTTTTTCCTGGTCAAATTTTAAGAGCAATAAAGGTCTTTTTCTTGTAAAAATGATTTCTGTAAAAAATAAAATAGTATCAAAAGAATGTAAATGTAATGCAGAAAATTCCTGTTGATGTTGGAATTTATATAATTGCTCAATTTATATTTATACTGTGACTGGCAGCTCACTTAATTTATTGTTTAGTATCCATGGAACTTGAATACTGAGTTAACAAAGCCTGACTGTATTTTCAATAAAATGTATTAACGTTTACATATATTGTGCTTTTATGTTTATGTATGTGTGTTAAAGTCAATTCCTTCTTTTCCTGTAAATATTTTTCTCTCGAACCTTTTGGTTGTAATTGCACTTTTATATGCTGATTGTGCTTATTACTTTTTTATAGGGCTTGTTTCGTTTGCCTAAGATTAAAAAACTTACCTTAAGTGAAAATGATATTTTTCGATTACAACCAGAGATTGGGAACATTACTACACTTGAGGAACTTGATATAAGTAAAAATGGTAAATATACTATATTCATTTATCTTTTTTAAAATAGAAACCATTATAGTTTAAACTATATTTTAATTTCAGCTGTATTTTAATGCGATTAAAATATACTTTAACTGCATATAGGCGATAGCATTTCTTTGAATTACTAGATAAATCATAAATATTTAAATTAGGTAAGTGAGGAATATTGATAATGTTTTAAGAAACAATAGATGAGTGTTTTTCCAATAGTAGTTGTCAGTGTTTCTATTTTTAAACCATAATCTACTTAATTTTTTTCATTCATATTATTTGTACTAAATTTTAAAATGTTGCTTGTCATTTTCTGCACTTATTTCTGAAATTAATTTTTTAATAATTATAAGAAATGTTTATTTTGTATTTTATTTATAAATAATATACACTGAACATATTTATATATACATGTTTTAATTAGTTAACGTGGAACAACACAAAAAAAAGTTGAATATTAGTTAAAAGTAATTTAAAGTTGAAATAAATGATATATAATATTTAACCTCCTCAGTCCTGGTGTTGTCTGTAGGAGACACTGAACAACACTTTCAAAAAATGCTGCCAAGTTAAATAAAAGGCATCATTGGTACCCAGAATTAGATAATTTTTTTGTTAATAGATGGTATTCTGAAAAAAAAAAAAAAAAAAAAAAGATTTTTATTTAACATTTTGCATTCGTATCCTATTTATGATAAAATGAAAATGGTGTTTTCCGAGAGAAAGAAAATTATACGCTTGAGCATCTCAAAGTGTTCGTATTTTTTATTATTTGTGCAATAAAAAATTATTAAACACACTGTTGAATTCCTTAAACTTGCTGTTTATATATATTATTAATTTCTTACTCAAATCTTCCCACTTCTGATTTAGAACAGAGTGTCGCCTGTAGAGATATTGGGTCAATGGCTATCAAAATCACTCAATTTTAAACTATAATTATGGCATATTTTTCTAGCTCGGAATGATATTCTTTAATTTCTAACTTAATTCATCAAATGTATATATTTAAAGAATGCAGGAAGAATCTGTATCTGTCAGAAAATGAAATGAAACGTTATTGGTGATCACTGTAATTATGTCTAATTAAAATTTTTCAGAATTTGGATGTATTGGGCAGAAAAAACTATAACTCCCGTACTCGCAGACAACGTTTCTTGGAAATCATGAGTTTTCAATAAGGAACAACTTAAAATTGTGAGAAATTATTTAATAGTATAAGATAAAGAGAGAGAGAGAGAAAAGAACAAATGTGACAAATTTTGGAAATTAGAATTCTTCTGCAAACGATTTCGGACAGGAATATTTTCTGATTCACATTTTACATTATGCTAATTATTATGAATCACTGATTAAATTAAGATTAAAGAAATATTTTAAAGTAACATTATGAAGTTACTTTGTCCTAATTTCTCCTAAAGGAGACACTTAATTTCTCAAAAATAAAATTTAAAATATTTTTTTTTAATATTTTTTCAGTATACTTTTTCATGTATTTAGAACAGATTGATACAAATTATTCTAAAATTTATGGTTCAAAGTTGACCTTGGGTCTGAGGAGGATAAGTCTAAGTACCATGATAAATATAGTTTTAATTGAAAATAGGTTTTGCTCCCCCTCTGCTTTGTGTGTAATTAAAATTTTTTTAAATATAATTTATATTTCATATGAAACATGTTCTACCTTAATGGTGTAAATATATATCTCCCTTAAAGGAATTGTTTTTTCCATTTTCTACCTTCATGGTGTAAATATATATCTCCCTTAAAGGAATTGTTTTTTCAAGTAGCATATAACTGAAAAATGTTACTTGTACAACGATTTCCAGTAGAGGGTTTTATACCATTTAAGAACTAAAATACATTTGTTTTCCTGTTTTTCCTTTAATTGCATCAAATTTTCAATCATGAATTTTTTTTATTTGAAGTATTATGTTAATGTACATGTTAAAAGTCTGATACTGTGTCTCAAAATGCTAGGCTCCTCTCTTAATAATGAAAAACATATTTTAAAAGCATGTCCAATATTACTATAATTTATTTATCAGAAAATAATTCTATCTTGTAACAAAGTAACATGACAGTTATGCCATTCTTACTATATTCGAAATAAAAAAATTTAGGAAACAGTGATTTTAGAAAAGATAGATTTGTCAGAAAATGCATATTTGAATCTTGTCAATTGGAAAGTTTCTACTGTTCTTCAAAATAAGTTCAGAATTCCTATTCATAATGTGATGAAATATGATAATTTTCAATTTGATTGTAAAGATTTGATTTGATTCAATTTGACTCTTTCTTATGCATCATGAACGAAATTTCCCCTGATAATTTCCACAGAATTCAGACTTGGACTACAATATGGCTAGTCTCAAAAATGAATCCATTGTTTGAAATTCATTTTCAAAAGTTGAATTTTCTGTATTCACAAAAGCATTTTCTTGTTAGAACATTAATATTGGATCCTCAATATCAAGCTTGAGTTAGGAGGTATTAATATTTTTTGATATTGAACCTTATTTTTTTTGTTCTCATCGATCCAAATCTGGCTTATACTATAACTAAGGTATAACACTTTTTTGCGAGTGTTAGAGTGTGCCATCTAACTTTTGAATATCTTAAAAGTTTTTTTGTATTCAACATTTGTGCAACAGTTTGGCACAGCATCTCTGGATACAGAGATTAACAGGCCACATTACAACATTTGTTGTGGAAGTAAGCTTGATAAAGGGCCAACGAAGATAATTTAGGCCCTTTTTATTGGATGTAATTCAGAAAGATTTGAAGATCTTTCATTTTTTTCTCCCTGGTTTTGCAGATAGTATTTTATCAGTGTTATATTTATCTCAACTTAAGAATTTATGTTGCATACTGGCTGAAAACATTGATATGTATGTACAAAAGCTCTTATTGTTGATTTTGGGATCTTCAACTTTGTTTTAAACTCATCCTCACATTTCAGATATTTTAGTGAGATAGAAATAAAATTTTATTGAATATTTCAGTTTCCTTCAAATTTTTGGATTCATTTATGATCTTTAACAAATTTCTTTCGAACAACCCACATTAAAATCACACTTGAGTGAGAACAAACATAAACTTTCTCTTTATTCTTTGATTTTACTCTTAAAGCAAAAAACAGACACTTTTTTCTAGCTAATATAATGACATTACTTAGTACATTCAAAACTGAGAACTTCTAAAAAATTTATAGTAAAATATTGTTCAACAATTAACACAAGTAAAATAAACTTTAAAAAGAATATATGTGTTCTTATCCAACTAAAAAGTTTATACAATGTGTGTTTATATAAAAATGTGTGTATGCTATATATATATATATATATATATATAACACAACGATCAATAACTCCCGAGTCTAACATTGAAAACAACATTTTTTTTGCAAAATTTTTTTTTATTCATCAACATAACACCTTTTGTTAATCACCTTTTAGGGTTCCAACGCTTTTCCAATTTTCTTTTTTTTTTTCTTTCCAAAAAAATTATTATTATTATTATTATTTTTTTTTCCCGCAAGAAATCTTTTTTGTTGCGAGTAAATAGCGATAAACAGCTTTCTGAATCATCGACTCGTTGCTGTTTTTGTTCCATCGAAAGCAATCGTGGCACCCACTTGGAAAAAACCTTTTTCACTTCACTTCAAAAAACCTTTTTCCTGGTCCGATCGACTTAAAATTTTGACACGTTTCAAGCAAAGGTTAGTACTCTAGAAAGACCTGGTTACTGGTTTACTACGAGCGCCATCTCTGGGTTAGTCTCGGGAGTTATTGATCGATGTGTTATATATATATATATATATAAAGTTAGCCATATTAACCAGTAGTGGACTACTGAATGTAAATGAAAATTTATAAATTTTTGTCTAGTAGAAAAAAACTATCACCTAAATAATTAAAACATGAAAAATATGAATAATTCAGTAACATATCTAGATAAAAAAAAATACTGCCAAATGAAATGTATTATAACCATGGGTGCCATGTTGTGCTATCTGTTAGGGTTAACAAAGTTTCAATAAGTGAAAACTATCAAAATAACAAATACTTTCCTAAATTTAATTAGGTTTATTTAGACGTTAAACTTTAGGACACAATAAATTTAAGAACAAACACACACAATAAGGGTAAACATAATAATACAGATCCGCGTAAGTCTTGGGGCGGAATACCATGTTTACTTGTTAATGTTGGCCTTCCTCAGAGTAGGCCTTTGATAATTGAATTTAATATTAATGCCACATCAACAGAGAAAGACAAACTCTAATATTTAAAAATCACTATTTTATTTACAACATTTACAATACATTATCAGCCAAAATCTCATCACAATCCAGGGCCAAACATCCAAGAAGCCAGCTAGCCGGTCCGTCAGTCATTAATCCCTTCAGCCATCGCTTATTCCAATAAGCTCTCCTTTATATATCTTTCGGAATCTGCATTCGACACCGTCAACTCGACAGTTAAGAATCGCCATCCAATGAAAACTAACTTTGTATGACGTAATTGAAAAATACCGTCGAATGTAAATTCCGATTCCATCGCCAGATGCGTGAGATGACGTCATATCGGAAAACGTAATTTCACGTGATTACCGCGATATGACAACAATTGGCCCGCCTCTCACACATGTGGGCGATGTTACAAAAATTAAATTACTTTCATATGCAAATACATCAAATCTAAAAATATACAAAACTCATTTTTATATGTACACAGAAATAATTTGATATACCTTTATATTATCATACACAGCATTAAATTATTGCTTATACAAAAGGCTTGACATTAAAAAGTTTCAAATTACCGTCCATTAACAAAGATTATTTCCAATAACAATGGACTTAATATTTCAAACATTGTAACCATTAGAATTAATTTTTATCTCTAAAAAATACTTTCCCCTTAAACTCTGACAAAGTTGTCTTAGTTGGGGATTTAGTAAATAGATCAGCACAATTTTGTTTGCTAGCTATATACTTTAAATTAAATAAATTTTCCGACACTAAATTTCTTAAAAAATGATATTTAATATGAATGTGTTTTGTTCGAGAATTTTCAATAGCAGAATTCGAGAAATCTATTGCTGCTTTATTATCACAAAATAAATTGAATTCAAAATTTTCGTTTGAAAAAATTCCCAATTCTTTACATTCCTCTACAATTCTTAATATCCAAAGTAACTCTTTAGCAGCATCTGTCAAAGCAACGTATTCCGCCTCCATTGTGGATAAAGAGACACTACGTTGCTTCGATGTCCGCCAAGAAATAATAGCCTGATCACAAAAAATTATATATCCCCCAACCGAAACCCGGTCATCTCTATTAGATGCATATTCTGCGTCACTAAAACAATTTATTGTTGTCTTACCGGATAGATTCACTTTATCTTTCCTTGTATAATATATATAACCCAATACTTTTAATAAGGCCTCCCAATGAGCTTTGCCTGGGTTATTTTGAAATTGCGAAAGAATATTTATTGCATAGCTAATATCTGGACGTGTTCTGTTTGCTATAAATGATAAACATCCTATTAAATTTCTGTAGGGTAATTTTTCCATTTCTTTAATTTCCTGATTAGTCTGTGGACAGTCCAGTTTTGAAAGTACTATACCTTTTGAAATGGGCAGAGAAACTATTGGAGGCTTATAATTTCTAAACTGATCAAAAACTTTTTCTATATAATCAGTTTGATTTATGTAAAGTTTACCCATTTCTTGCTCAAAATTTACCCCTAATAATTTAATAGTTTTTCCCATTACTTTTATATCAAAATTCTGTTTTAAAACATCTATTAATTTATAAATCTTATCTTCTTGCTTTCCTAATAAAATAATATCATCAACATATAGTAATAAAATTATCTCTCTGTTATAACAATAGACACAGTTTGTCCATTCTAGTTTCATGAAATTTAAAGATTCTAGAACTTTATTTAATTCATAATACCACTCACGTCCGCTTTGGTGTAGTCCATATAGAGCCTTCTGTAATAAACATACATGATTCGGTTTTCTGGAGTCGACGAAACCTTTTGGCTGATTCATATATATCATGTCAGACAATGAGGCATACAAATATGCACATCTGATATCTAATTGTATATGATACCAATTCATCCCTCCTACTAGAATAGAAAAAAATAATCGTATTATGGAAAAATTTACTACTGGACTAAAAACCTGGTCATATTGAAACCCTTTTTCTTGTCGGAAACCTTGTGCTACAAGACGGGCTTTAAACCCCAAGATATCACCCTGTGAATCTGTTTTTAATGCAAATACCCATCTGTTTCCTAATATTTTTGAATTCACTGGCTTTTCAACCAATGTCCATACTTTCCTTTCCTTGATTACTTTCATTTCCTCCTCCATTGCATGTTTCCAATTAGATGCTTGAGGGGAATTGGATGCTTCGTGGAATGTATCTGGTATTTTTATGTCTTTAAAATTTAATTGTCAAATGTTTAAAAAATTTAATTCTATTTCCTGTTTTATTATTCCGGTAAATGAATTTTTACCACTAAAATTAAAAAATTCTGGGTCATAAGGGATTTCATTTGCCTCACAGTAAGCTCTAGCATCGTTCCTAGATCTTAACCGCATGCTCGTACCCACTATACCGTAATATACATCGACTCTTGATCCATCGGGTCGAGGTACAGCTTTCCGAAACCAATTTATTTCAGACTTGGAGGGAATGGTTGGATCCGAATTACTTTGATCAGAAATTTCCGGTTCTTCGTCAATTAATTTAACCTCTTTGGTTATCTCTTTAACCGGTTTTTCTATCTCTGCATCCGATTCGGTTTCATCATCATAACCATTTAATATAATTAAATTTCTATTTACATTATCTTCCCTACCATTTAAATTATTCTCATATATTTTTACATTTATGGTTTCGATAACTTTATTCTTTTCAGGAATGAAAACGCGATATCCTCTGCTACGAAGAGCATACCCTAATAATATTCCTTTTTCAGCACGCATATCTAGCTTTCTACGCTGTTGCTTTGGAATCCCTACATAAACTGTTGATCCGAAAGTTCTTAAATGTCGTACGGTTGGAACCCTTCCACCATACAATTCAAACGGGGTTTTCTCGGAATGCTTATGCGTTACTCGATTCCAAACGTATGTAAAGCATAGCACTGCCTCACCCCAATTTTCCTCTCCTAATTTCGAATCCCTAAGCATAGTTCGTACTGCATCCATTGCTGTTAGATTAAAACGTTCAGCAACTCCATTCTGTTCTGGGGTATATACATTCGTTCTTTCATGTTTGATACCTTTATCTTCTAAGAACCTTTCAAAATCCCCTAGACAGAATTCCATCCCGTTATCAGTACGAATATTAATAATTTTGTTACCGGTAAATCTTTCGGCTCTGTTTTTAAATTTTATAAAACTACTGAAAACTTCCGATTTTTCCCTCAGTAAGTATATATAAACTTTTCTAGAAAAATCATCTATGATAGTTAAAAAATATCGATTACCGCCTCTTGATGTAGTTTGGATTGGACCCGCCACATCCAGATGTAAAAGTTCTAAAGGTTTCTGCGATCTAATCTTTCCTATTGGTTTAAATGAAACCCTTTTAGCTTTTCCAATTAAACATGGCTCGCAGTTTAATTCTTGATCTTTCAATGCGGGCAATCCTCTAACATTCTTTACAGTCTTCAAAATATAATCCTTATTAATATGACAATAACGTTTATGGCATAATCCAAGACTGTTCTCCGAAGAGATCTGATTTTTTTCTTCCCGTTTATAATTACGCTCTTTACCCATTTTCGGATAATCTTTCTGCTTATAATTACGTTTTTTACCCATTTTCGGATAATCAGCTAACACATAATAAAGACCATTATTTCGTTTGGCCGAAAACAGCTTTCTACCCTCTTTAGAAAAAATGTCAATTTGCCCATTCTTCCCTACGAAATAGGATCCACTCGCCTCAATGCGGTGGCCCGCCATCAAATTATGTCGAAGCCTGGGTGAATACAAAACATCGGTTAGAGTAACCGTTTGAGTCCCTCTTTGATTTTTACAATCAAAAGTTACATTCCCCTTACCGAGAACTTCACAGGTCATTCCCTTAATTGCAGCTTTCATTTCTACCCCAGAAGTCTGTAGAAATGTTGTAAACAGATCACGATTACAACAAAAGTGGGAACTTGCCGCGGTATCAAATACCCATGCAGTATTGTCAGTATTTGTTCCCAAACTGGCTTCTGCCAAAAAACTAACATTGGGGTTAGCTCTTACCTTAGCCTGATTCCTAATCTTAATCCTACAGTTTCTAGCAAAATGGCCCATTTTCCCACAATTAAAACACTTTACATTTGGTTTATTATTGGGTTTTTCTGGCTGACTATTTAAATTCCCCTTTTGCTGATCTTTACTTCTATCTTTACTTTTAATAAAATTAGGTTTCACACTAATACCTTCCATAGCTTGTTCAAAATTTCTACTTACATTATCTTGTTTACAAAACAGTTTTAGTCGGGCTTCCTCTGACAACAGTTCATTTAGTACGTTATCGAAGGTAAACTTAGAGTCCTCAAAACGATAAATTAACTGGACAATTCTACGGTATTCATTAGATAGTCGTCTAATCAATTGGAATGGCTGCAACCACTCCGATATAGGTCGACCGGCTTCGGACAACTGCTGTATGATTGTCCTCAATCTCGCACCATATAGATTGATTCCTTCTCCGGGATTGAGATGGCAGCTGAAGAACTCGTCGGTTAGCTCCACAATCATGGCTCTTGAACTTGGCTCAAAATGGGTTTTGATCTTCTCCCATGCATCTCTTGGGTCTTCCATGCCGCTAAGTAGCGGGCGAAACTCCTTCTGTACATTTAGGTAGATGAGGGAGTAAGCTCGTATCTTCTTTGCTGCACATTCTGGATCTTCTTTGACTTCTTTCTTGGTGGAGGCATCGACATCGCTAGACTTGTTCTGTACGACAAACTGCCATAGATCCTTTTCCATCATCGACACTTTGATATCTTTTTTCCACGTAGCATAATTTGATGCGTTCAAAGCATCAATCTGATACGTCATCAAAGCCATTATATTCGTTATTGATTCCAAACTTTACTCTGTTAATGTGGCTTTATTATTTTAAAAAATAATTTAAATGCAGGCGCAGTGGAATCTTGCCTGGGCCCATAACCAATTGTTGGCCTGCCTCAGAGTAGGCCTTTGATAATTGAATTTAATATTAATGCCACATCAACAGAGAAAGACAAACTCTAATATTTAAAAATCACTATTTTATTTACAACATTTACAATACATTATCAGCCAAAATCTCATCACAATCCATGGCCAAACATCCAAGAAGCCAGCTAGCCAGTCCGTCAGTCATTAATCCCTTCAGCCATCGCTTATTCCAATAAGCTCTCCTTTATATATCTTTCGGAATCTGCATTCGACACCGTCAACTCGACAGTTAAGAATCGCCATCCAATGAAAACTAACTTTGTATGACGTAATTGAAAAATACCGTCGAATGCAAATTCCGATTCCATCGCCAGATGCGTGAGATGACGTCATATCGGAAAACGTAATTTCACGTGATTACCGCGATATGACAACAGTTAACACCTCCGCATGAACTGTTGGGTAATAGTGCTCCAGTAATCATCACTCCTCTAACGGCCGCTAGGTGGCGCGCTTGAACTTAGGAAGGTTACAGTATATGTACTGTAAAAATCATTGACTTGTAAAACAAAAGAATAATAGTTCCATGCAATTTGTCAAGAAATAAACTTTTGAAGAAAATCATTACTGGTCAGAGAACAATGGTTCTGTAGAACTTGTGACAAAAGAGAAGAGTGTGATTTAACTAAAAATTTTTATTAAAGAGGAACTAAAATTTTTTAGACATAGCTCTTAGTTTTTCAGTGAAATTTGAATTTACAAATAAATTGAAATTGATTTATTTTTTCTTTTTTAAATTTTTAAAAATTTGAGTGAATGATAAATCTTTTCAGAATGTATTTTTTAATGATAAAATCTTTTTCAAAAAAGGAGATTTCCTGCCTGCAGGGATGTCTAACCTTTGAGCTGCTATAGAAGAATACTAATTGTTTGGGGCCAGAAATAAAATTCATTAATGCTAGTAATAGTTGATGAGCAACCCCCTACCTCTATGGAATTTACAGTTAACATATTTCTAAGTAATTTAAAATTCTTAAACTCTTGAACTTTTTCTTATAAGTGCAAAACAGCAACTTGAAATTAGGGAAGTGTTTGTCATTTTTTTTTTTTTTTTTGATGCAAATGATTTCATGGAAATAGTTTGAATTATATGTGAATTCTCATTGTGTTTCCTGACATTTTAGCTCTAGTTTATTCTTTAAAGTATTTCAACCTTGAAAACTGCTGCTCATAAATGTTAGGTGCTTCCAGATTGCAATGATATAAATAAATCATGATTGTGAAGAATAATTATCTGTGAGAAGATAAATCTTTTAGAAATCTTGTTAAGAGGCATGGTTAAATTTTTCTTTATGTTTAATGTCATAATTTTGCTCTTTGCATTCCATTAGAAAATTGACAAGTAATATGTTTATGTTGGCTGAAAATAAAGCCATAAATGTACAGAAGCAGAGAGGAATTTCTCGGAAATCTAGAAATTTATTTTCAAATTTCTGCATCAAATCAAATATCTAGCTAGTTTTTTTTTTCCATGTTCAGTGAACCGTATTAAGGCATTGTGTCAGGAGAATGTTTGGATACCCTAGCGATCCTTCTCTATTTTCGACCCTCCTTCTTGTCAACCATTTTTACCTTTTTTTCAACTTCACGTCTAGACCACAGTTTAATCTTGTTTGGCGCAGCATAGCCATATCTGGCTCTTGCGCCAATAAACTTTACATTCACTCACTCACTCACTCACTCACTCACTCACTCACTCAGGAGAATGTTTGTTTTAATTTGAAAATGCCATAGTTTGTTTTATTTCAAATTCTGTTCTAATTTAAAGCATTATATTTATAAATTAATTTTCTCCTTACAGATGTGTAACTTTTTTAAATGAGTTTACTAAATGATAAAATCTCTAAAGCACAGTTTTCTTCACCTAATTCTAGCATGAATTTTGTGAAGAAAAATGGAAGAAATTCCATTTGTTTTTGATGCCATCAATAATTTGATTTCACATCGCGAATCATAAATATCTTTTCAACATTTTGATAAACTTAATCATCATGCTTTCTAAGATTACATTTTATCTTTGTGGCTGACATCTATAAATTCTTAGAGATTTCTGGAATAAGCAATGATTCACACCTTTAGCCATTTGAAATTTACAGCTTTGATGATCATGTACTTAACATTATCCATCTTTACTGCTTTTATCCATAGATTTCCTTGATGTACAGTGCAGTGATATTTTTTAATAATTGAGTTTTTGAGGCAATTGTATTGTCTTGCATTATTTTTCTAAATTCATCCAAAATACTGTCATCATTGGGACACCATATGTAGCTATAATAGATATGTTTTCAATGGTTAGAGAAAACCGATTATTAAAAAATTTCACTTCTCATAAAACTCCCAATTTATTTATTTCTTTTAATGACAAGATACCATTTTCTCAGTGTTGTTACAATCAACATCAATGCTCCATAATAAATACCTTTTGAGCTGTATTGTAGTATTCCTACTTTCAATAATCATCATAGCATAACGTTAAATTAGTAGTTTTATTCTTCGAACATATTTTTTCATAGTTTCCTATTTCATCAGTATGCTTAGTTATAGTTGGTGCATTAAACTGATATTAGAATTTTTTATTGGAGTAAATTCTATATGCCATACTTCCATGCATTGCTTAATAAATTTACAATTAACATACAATTTTGATTTTTTTGTTGGGTTTGCAGCCATGCTACTAGATTTTATAACATAATCTGTTTTGGCTGTTAAAAAAAAAAAAAAAACTTTGTTCAGATGATAGATTTATTTTTAGCTCTGTATTTTGTTTTGATGAACATCGCATTTTGTAACATTTTGTATGCATAATGTTTATCAAATTATGGTTTTTGAATGAAGTAGGAAGGAAGTGTGCTAACACATAATTTATTATGTCAAATACTTACTCTAATAGAGGACAATTTTGAATAAATACATACAATTTTGCCTCTCATATATATAGAGAAAAAAGCAAATATAACTGTTTCAAGAATGATTTTATGAATTTCACTTTCCTGTTTAAATTCACAAACTCATTTTTTATAAGTTAATTGCAAATTAATATTGCTTTTAAATTATTAATTGTGATATTTTTAGTTGTAACTTCATGAAGTATATAAATTTACAATTTTTTTTTTTTGGGGGGGGGGAGGGGTTACTTCCATAATTATCCTTTGCTGCACTCAGGTAGCAACTTGGAAATCCTGATTAAAAGTTTACTTTATTTAATAATGAGGTGTTTATAAATTTAATATTTTATATTAGTTTTCTTAAAGGTATGTTTTTGTATTATAACTCTGTTTTTTATTTCTTCAGAAATATATGATATACCTGAAAACATCAAGAGCTTAAAACAGTTGCAAATTGCAGATTTCAGTTCTAATCCACTTAAAAGGTTAGTATAAAATTATGACTCTTTATATTAATGTCCTTGGGATAAGGAAATATGCCTTATCTCTTAGGTTGGTGATTCTTGAATTCGACATATTGCTTGCTATGTTTCAACTTGTGATGATGATTTTATTGCAGTTAATGAATGTAATAAAGATCTTCCAAATAAAGTAAAATCAAATACTAAATCATAGCGTGTTCCTTTTTAAAAGTTAATCATGTAATTAATTCTTTAAAACAATTTTATATATAAATAAATGTTTGTTGGCAATGAATTTGTTATAATTGCCTGATTTTCATCATATATTCATCATGCTTACAGTTACATAATGAATGGAAACTGATTAGAACATCCATAATTTTTGCAAATCTCTCTTGCCTGACAATTTTTTTAAATGTAGGTATAAAGGAATTGGAAATGACTGTTAATCTATATAATAAAATGTTTTAAAAAGAATTCTAAATTGACATTACTCTAAATGTCTTATTAAGTTCTGGGGAAAAAAAAAATAACTGTATTAAAATGGCTGATTCATTAAAAGGAGAACATGCTAGGAAAAAAATAGGACCAAAACTGGATAATCATTTATCATTATTTTATTTGGCTTATTAATTGATTCTGATGGGCATCATTCAGCATTAATAAAGTGATTGTATTTCTTATGATTCACACAGATACTTTTTCCTTCATAATTTACAAAGTATATAGATGTTATCTTGCCATGGTTACATTTAATTTGTGAAATTGTATGTGATTGTACATGTTGTTTGACAAGTAATGTGTGATAATGAGAATAATTAGTGATAATTTTCTTATGAAAAACACTTATGTAAGCATTTTTAACAGAATTTAGTTATTATTTCTGGATAATTTTACTCTTGCTTTAAAATTGAAATTTTAATCTAAATGAATAAATAACACAATCAGATTAAAGTCTTGCATCCACAACCAAGGAAATTTTGCTACTCAAAGATTACACATTTCACTTATGAGGAAATCACTAACACAGCTTTCAAAATCTTAGTGAAACAGTTTATAAAACATGGGAACCTCATTAAAAAAAATGCATATATATTCTTTGGACTATATATTATTTTAGTTTATAATTTTTGACATATAATGAGAGAAAGGCCAGTGTTTTAAACAATGTATATGTGAGAGTTATTCCAATATTTTTTTTTCTTATTTGTTCAAAAATACTATTTTACTTATGAATGTAGATAGTTGAGAGTACTTTGATTTAATATGTGTTTGTATTCCTTTACATGAGAGACGATATTTTCTAAAAACCTTTAGTTGGAGTTTTTGTTAAATGTTGCTAATTATTACAAACATCTTTTTATGTAGATTATATTGTTAGAGCTCTCGACAAATGAAAATGTCCTTTTATTTTATGCTCTATTTCTCTTTTAGAGTCCCATATAGTATTGTTTATCTTCAAAATCTGACGGACCTTAAATTAAATGATGTGAATCTAACTGAACTGCCATCGGATTTTGGACGGTATTGACTTTTGATTGCATTTTTTTTGTTACTTAGTATTCAAGAATATTTTGAAATGTGTATATATAACATACTTACTATTAAACTTTTTCGTACATTTTCTGATATTGTATTCCAGTTTATAACAAAATTGTCTTCATGAAACTCTTCTTTCTCAATAAAATATTTATGTGTTTTATTTTATCCACTGTATTTTTTTTTTTATTGAAATAGCTTTTTTTTTAATAGTTTTTCAAAAAGGCTGTATTTAAGCATAATTTCCACCTCCTTTTGATTTTTAATGAAAAATAGATTACTTTTGCTTCCTTTAAATCAAAGAAATTTTTTTTCCTTTTTTTCAATTATGTATATATTCTACCCTGTACAGTGTAATTTAAGTTATATCTTTCTAAGATTTGGAAACTTTAGTATTTTAGTTTCATACAATTGTTTTGTTATGTCATTCATTTCTTTTCAATAAACAAAGAACAATACTCATGTTGTACTTTTTGACGCTTCATAAGTGTAAAGTATAATTCTCTTAAAGGTGGACTGGTGTAAATATTGAAGATTGATCCTAATTGTCACTTAAATGAAATTGACCAAACTTGACTGCATTAAAAATTATGAATTTTGTCACCAGTAGTCCCTTTTATGATTGTGATTCTATGTTAATGAAATATTTTAGTATCAAAGTATATATATATATATACACACACACTGGTGTTCAAAATTAAGAGAATTTTCTGATTTGGTCAATTATCTCTAGAACTATTGCACAGATTTTAATGAAATTTGGTATGTACATAGGGTTCATATTATACCAAAAAAAAAATCATACAACAGTTATAATACACATACATGATCATGTGTAACACTCACCAGAGTATGAAACAGAAGGTATGAAACAAAAGTTGCAGAATAGAACAAAAAGATAGGTTAATAGGGGGTATGGTCACCTTTTATAGATATATAGGTCTCACACTGAAATTTTATGCTGGAAGTGTGGGAGTTTATGAGTTCCTGTGGTAATTGGTCTAACTCGTTCAGCAACACTGTTTTCAAATTTTGGATGGTTCTCGGAAGGGATTGCGAATTACAGTTGCCCTCCACAGAGCATCCCATGCATGCTCTATGGGATTCAGATCTGGAGATCTGGCCCGGCTAATCCATGTGGCGAATATTCTCATTTTCTAGAAATTCATCGACCAGATGAGCTCTACGTGGCCTCGTATTGTCATCCATTAAAAGGAAATCGGGACGAACTGCACCCCTGAAAAAGCGAACATAGAGCTCCAAGACCTCCTCCTTATACATCTCAGCAGTCACAATGCCTCTTTTAAAGGCATGGTGGTGTGTATGGTCATCTAACATGATGCCTGCATTGGCCATTAAGACCCCACTGCCATAATGGTTGAAATCTCGGTCATTGAAGGGCAGGTAGCGGGTCTCTGGTTTTCTTCATATCAATGTATGTCAAAAATCACTGGTTAGGCTGAACTGGGACTCATCATTGAAGAGAACATTCACCCATTGATTCATGCTCCAATCTGTATGATCTCTGCATCATTTTAAGAGGACCCTTCTGTTATTGAACTAAGAGGGTCACAAAGTACAGGTCTTCTTGCAAACAGCCCTCTCTCATGAAGTCTTCTGGAATCAGTCACCCTTGAAACTGGTTAGTGTGGCTGCATGCAACTCATGAAAAGCCTGAGGAGCTGTAGCATCTCTGTTACGCCTTGTTGTAATGGACAAATGGTGATCTTCTCTGGTCATCAAGGCTCATGTACAACCTTGCCCAGGCTTTCTCCCGATGGATCCAGTATCTTAAACTGTTTCTATAATTTGGACACGATGCTGGGCGTTAAATTGAATTATCTGCAAATCTGGATTTGAGACTGGCCTGCTTCTTATATACCCACAATTTGCTACCTCATTCCATCATCTAATTCATAACCATGAATTTTAATTTAAGTGATTGCTGCAAAAAAACCCAAGAAATTGGACGAAATGTGCTAGTGAACCAAATGTTGATTTTGGCACGTGCATTTATAAATCCTGTTTTTCTACTAGTTCCTCTTCTATACTCGTATACGCTTATGTATTTGTCGTGCAAGATTTGCATCTTTGTTTTGAAGCAGCATTTTTACATTTTTTCAATTCCTTTTATAAAATTCGACAATATGCAAATTCTCTTAATTTTGAATACCAGTGTATATCAAAACAGTAGACGAGTGTTAATGCTAAATTAGTGTTCAAGGGAAATTCAATTGAAAGTATGATTTTCAAAATTGCGCAATATTGTTTTAACAGAATATGAAGGTGTTTCTTTAACATGACGCATTGATTGAAATCTACTTTTTAAGTTTCTTAGGCATTTGATCAGGCATTAATCATAAAAAATCAGGATGTATTTTATAAAATAGTGAAAATTCACCATTCAAAATTTGGTGTAGCTACAGTGGCTTCGGAAATTGAGTATGCACCTCTCTTTCTTTGCTTTGAAAATACAAACATATGGTAAAAAGTTTTATGTAAAGGTTTGTTTTAATAGTGTATGATAAATCACTTCTGAAATAAGATATTTATTAAAAAAATAAACATGAAGTTAAGTAATAAAATTATTTCCATTCTCTGACAGAATGGCATGAATTGATATCACAAAATCAAGTATACACTTTGCAGAAAGTGACCACACCCTGATAATTTAGCTACCACTGTTTTACTTAAGTTTTTGTGTTTGATACTGATGTTGGATTTAGATCCTAATGTAAAAGTTTCTTGTAGAAATATTAATTTTTAATCTTGAAAATGGGTTCCAAAATGGACACTGCAGCTCAATTTAGAGAGCTGGTTGTTAAAATGGCTGAAGAAGGAAGACTCTTAGAAAAATGCAAAAGTATTTCAGCGGAGTCACTGATGTGTTCAAAAATCATCAAAAAGTAAAAAGAGTAGGAATAATTAAAAATATTCCTGGAAGAGGAAGAAAGGAAATCCTGGTTGACAGAACAAGTAGAAGAGTCCATGAAAAGTGACCAAAACTCCAAAGGTGAGTGCTCCAAAAATTGCTGCAACCACTTCTACATACAAAGATCTGTTAATGCAGAAACAATTACAGGAATACTCAGAAAGAAAGCTTTGATGGTCATGTGGCCAGGAGAAAATTTTTCATTTTTTAGTGAAACTGGGAGAAAAGGCTTTCATTTGCTAAAAATTATTTTTCAAGATCTCCAAGGGATCAAGATATATTTAGTGATGAGAGTAAATTTAATGTTTCTTGAAGTGACAGGTGATGCTATGTTTGGTGAAGTTTAACAATGAGTTGCTTCCTAAAAATGCTATTTCCTACTGTCAAGTATGGGGCTGGCTCTGTTCTCGTATGGGGCTGTATATCAGTCAATGGTGTGGGAAGTTTATTGTTTATTGGTGGGGATCATGGACAACATTCAATACTTGATAAATTCTGAAAATAATTTAAAGCAAAGTGCTGAAAATTAGGTTTAGGATTGAGTTTCATTTTTCAACACAATGATGCTAAGCCTACAGCTAAAATTGTTCAATTGTGGCTGTTGTACAACTGTAGAACACAGTTGCACACTCCATCACAATCACCTGATCTCAGCATTATTGAAACTTTATGGTCACAGTTGGAAAAATCTGTCCAAAAGCACCATATTACAAGTGAAGACCATTTAAAAACTGTTTTAAGAGAATCAATCAATCAAGAGAAAAATTTAAATCACTAGTGAAACAACCCAAAATCTGGTTAAATTGATGCCTCGCTTTCTGGAAACCGTCATTATTTTAAAAGTTTGTGCAATCAAATATTAGTTTGTCTTTTCATGTTTTCATTTAAAAGTTATGCCAGGTGACTCAATTTTGTGACTTAATATGTTGTAGCTTCTGCTTAAAAATTATATAATTAATTTACTAAACAGGTTTCATACTTGTTTCCATGTCTAATACATTTCTTAAAATTTATTTTATCACTTAGATATTTAATAATTTTATATGAATATTTAGTATTACTTTTTTATGCTTTTAATGTTGAAAAAGGAAAGTGTATACTCAATTTTGGGAGCCACTGTATGTTTGCAATGAAAATATGTCCGAGAATATACTCTCCTCAATTAAAAATATCTAAATAAAGTGTTTTTGTATACTATAAAGTGTATACTAACAATTTTGATATTATATACATATTTGGCTCAGTACTACAGAACCAAAATTTAGATCAGTGATAACATGTCATACAGATTATAAAAGATAACAAAAAGATGTGAAAATATATTATGGAATCTTAGAAAATGTTTAGTATGTAAAATAATGAAATTTTAAGAAAATCAGATCTTATATAAAACATTTTTGAACTTTGAAAGTATAATTATTTAAGGTACTTTGTTATGAATTGTTATTGAAAAAATAAATATAAAGCAGACATGTTGTGACATCTTACAAAATATGCCAATTGTAATCACTTTTACTGTGTAATCACATGATGTACTATTGTATATACATTTGTATTATGTCATTTCCCTGTAGAAAAATAACTTTTAGAGCTCTGTATTAATTTTTTTTATCATTCATCACGAAGATATTAAGTATAAACTTTTTTATCATTCACCAAGAAAAAAATTAATTTTAATTCATGTTTTTTTTTTTATTGGTAAAATGTATTGTTTTTCCATTATCTACGAATTCATTAGATAAACTTTATAGAAAAACTTTTTTAGTAATCAGCATTGTCGTGAAAATATATTCAATTTTTCCTATGCTATGCAATGCATGTTATTTATACTTGTAATTCGAGATTTGTTTTCCGAGGGATTTGACTTACTTTTGCTTGAGTTTACTTTTTTAAAAAATGACCTGTCTAATTTATTATTAGTGTTAATTTTCTACTATAAAAAATTATATATTTTGTTTTTGAATTACATCTTGCATATCTGATTTTAAATTTAAATTTCATGTCATGAAAAAGTATGTTTATTTTCAGTAAAGTTTGTGAAAAGTCAGTATGTTTATTATCGATATTTTATTTACGTTTGAAACCATTGAGTATCTGTTCTGAATACGATTTGATGTTCAATATGATGTGTGTAATGGATCTTCCAGGACCTTTTTTTAGTACAAAAGGACTTCTGAATTATTTATAAATCATGCATTTTAACAAAAATATTTTTGTAAAATTACATTCCCTTCTTTTTTTTAAGACTTGTTAATTTGAGGACCTTGGAATTACGTGATAATATGCTGAAAGAGTTGCCATCATCATTTGTGTCATTGAAAAATTTAGAATGTATTGATCTTGCAAGTAATATGTTTGAAGAAATGGTAAGTTTTTCGCTTATTTATTTGAATATGTTATTTAATTATACTGATAGATGTTTTGAATTTTTTTTTCTCTTTATCAAAACTGATGGTAGATATCTGTATATAAATTTCTAAGCTTTTTAATAGTCCTAACAGATTAAGTTATTTCAGAAATTTTTTCCTTCATGTTTAATTATCTAATTTATGCTAATGGTTTTATACTGTGATCAATAAAATTCCTAAAAAATTGTAATTTTTATGCTTTTTTTTTGTTTTGACAGCCATCATGTTTGTGTCAACTGATTAAGCTTAAAGAACTGTGGTTGGATTCAAATGAAATATCATCACTGTTGAGTGTGAGTATTTTTGATGTTGCTCTGAATTTCTGTAACACAACAAGTATCATTGAATTGCTTGTCTCAATTTTGTTGTATTAGAGTAGGGAAATTGAATGTTTTTCTTGTATTCCAAAATAAAAAAAAGGAAGAAACTACTGTTAAGTTTCTCATTACAAATACTATTAGTTAGAAATTAATTATGTATGTTGAACCATATATTTTTACTTTTTATAGATCTGAATTCTATTATTTATTCATTTGTATGAAATGTTTTTATCTTATAAAATGTTTTTTAAATAGTTACTTTTCATAACTGGAAAGTTTCAAAATGCAAAATTTTTTAAAAATTTACTGCTGTCAAATGGTAATAATTAGTCATTTGAAAATCTTTATTGGGGGTATACAAAAATATATTATAAATGTTTTGGAGCTTCTGTTCACTTACTCAAGAAGCTTGGGTATCAGCCCATGTTTTAAATGGTATGAATGTTGTTAAATCATCAAAGTATATTGCAATTTATAATTTTTTTTAACTGTTGCACAATTAGACCCTAATTAAGAGCATAATTCCCTATATGAATACTCATGTAAATACTCTTACATCTTAATTTAGTCTTTGACAGCATCATCTTTATTTTTAATGATATCTTAGAAATGAATAATTAATGCATATATATTTATATTCTTTTTAGTTAATGTTCTATAAAAATCAATATTTATTATTTAAATGTTAATTCAATTTCAGTAAGACTATTGATGCATCATTTATTCTTCTATGTGCTTTTTCAGTACTTCTTTCATTTAATGTAGGTGTACAACTGTTAATTGACTTTTGATAAACAGAAATTTGGATAGTTTTTGTTAAAACTGTGAGGAAAAGTGTTAACAGTGAGAGTTCCTTTCTTACTAATATTTACTTAAATTTCTATTTCCATTGACCTTTATTTTTATCATTAATCAGTTTACTTGTTAGATATATTCTCAATTTTAGGTTTTTTTAAAATACACATAAATGCAAGATAATTTATTATAGATGCAAATGTAGTTTAGGTGTATTCTATTTATAGCATAAAAATATTTAAATATCTTATTTTGTCTCTATATAGGACATTACTTACTTTACTTCTCTTTCATAATCATTAGTAAAAGGAGTTTTGTAATTTTTTTTCAGCTAGCAATTATTTATCCACCTTAAGAGTTAAAATTGTATTTATATAAAATCTCTAGAGAAAAAGCCAAGCTTTATAAGAAATTATTTAAATAGAATTATATGAATAATTAAGTGCATATTGTGATGTTTTTAGTCAAATTGTTTTCATAATAGTGGGTGTTTATCTTAAAGTGCAGATATTGAAAGAATAATCTTATATCTGTATTTCACTTTATTTGCTCAGATGACTACAGGAATTTAATTTATGTTCTTTTTATATATTAAATTATATTTTTTATTAGATGAATTTTTGAAAAATACTTGAGGAGAGTAAACAATGCTTTTACAGAGTATCAATAAGATTGTTGTACTTCCTGAGATAGTATATAAAATATGAGTAATGGTCATTTTTAAAATGCACTCAGTAAGTAATGAAACATCTTTAAAAAAGTAACTTAAAATTTTTTTTCCCCCAAAAGATGCAAACAAATGAGAAAATGATTTGATGAATCTTTTAATCCCATTGCTATACGATAGTTGAACAAAATTTTAAGTACATTGGCTGTTCTTTTTTCTACTTCACTGGACAGTTTAAGTGAAATTTGCGACTGTTAAAAAAAAATCTGGTGTCCTTTTTATTTTTTCATTGTAGAAAACTTGAAATTTTTTAATGTTAGGGAAATAAATAAGTATATATATCTATAAAATAAATTACCATAATTCTATTCTCTTGCCTTTTATTGTGTTATTTTATTAATACTTGTAAGGAAATAAAGAATATCTGTTTTAAAATCACCGTGAAGTTGTATCAGATAGAGTCCTAAATAACTCTCAATTTTTTGTCTGATATTTTTGTTGTAATTAAATAACAAAATTATATTAATTTAGTAGGTATTCTCCTTTATTATGCATGACTCTTTCCCATCTTCTTATGTAGCAGTCTATCTATTCCTTCTTTGTATAAAGTGTTTGACGTGGACTGTAAGAAATTAACAACAGCTTGACTGACTTGCTGTCCAGAATTGAAGGTTTTTACTTTCTTTAAAGTTTTGTAAGAAGCAGAAAAGGCTATATCTGTTGGGGAAAGGCCATAGGAGTAAAGTGGGTGTGGTAAAACAGACCTTCCATGCTCAGGAATTTTTTCATGAGTCATTGAAAAAGTGACATTTTCATGAATGTTTGCTTCGAGATCTGGTAGGGATGTTTGATCTGATAAGGTCAGCTATCCTACTTGTCAAGCCACTGTCTTTGTAGAGGTTATTGTTATTTGTAATGCATTTTCAATCAGCTGTTTTAATCATGACTAAAGGCTCAATTTGTACATGCAGGAACAGCTTGTGGTGATTGCAAACGATCTTCATTATTCTGTTCACTGAGATTTGAAGTATACTCCTAATCTGATTACTTTCCTTAGTTTCTTCAGGCTGTGGAAAACTGTTGATTGAGATGTATTCAACTTATCTAAAGTATCTCATGTTGATTGATTTGGATTTTGTTGCAATATTGCCTTTAGAAGGCTGTTGTCAAGGTCGGAAAGACATCCTGCCCTCGCTTTGCCTGTTAAGGTCATACCTCCAGAATGGAATTTGGCTAACCAGTTTTTAACTCTTTAATTGGTTATTAATCCTTCAACATATAAACCTCATATTTTTTCTGCTGTCACTTTAGCTCTGCTTTGCTTAAATTCCCTAATCATCACATGATGAATATCCACTTTCTCCATTGTAGGAATTTGGAGTAACAGTTTAATGTAACATGCACTGTCTAAAGACTGACTGAATCTGTATCTATTTGGTTAAGTAAAAACTCATTTGTCCCAGTGATTGATAGTGGGTAGATCTGTAAAATGAATCTAACAAGCTCTGCATCAGTAGTTTTTTTTTTTTTTTAAAAATAAATTTAATATTTTTTTTTTTTTTTTTTTTTTTTTTTTTTATGACTAACTTCATTATATTATTTTTGTTTTTTTTTTTATTTTTGTGGAAATTAAATAATAAAAAGTACATATAACTGATTGTATGTTTTATTAGCACATAATGTAAAAATATTACAATCATTAAAAAATTAGACACCCTTCATGATTCTTGTAATTTTCATTGCAGCAGGACAGAATTGGGATAAATTTTAATGGTTTTCAGGGGAAATTATGGTGTTATGGAATAAGTAATTAATTCTATAAATATAGATAATTAACTTCTAAAATTTTTCTCTACATCTTTATTGATTTTTTTCCATATCTGATTTCTTATTTAAAAAAAAACTCTAAATTTCAAATTTCATGCAGGATTTAAAAATAAAAAAGGTTCTAATATTAAATGAGTGTCCGAAATATATGCTGAGTTTTTTTCATTTAACACATTTTAAAGATTTTAGCACCAAATGATAAATAATTTTTTACAATTCTGAAATGAAAGCCAAAAAAAAAAAAAAAAAAAAAAAAAAAGAAGAAAAGAAAAATTAATAACATGGAAATTATAAATAGTGAAATACAGTTACAGAACGAAAGAGACCAATAACGTAATAGATTTTTACTTATTTGGGTTTTTCATGTCATGAAACCCTCAAATTTTATGTTTCATGCAGTTAATCCCAGTAATTAAGGAAATAATAATTTACTCCCCTCAGAAAGTTATAGCTGCTGTAGCCTAGTGGTTATGGTCACAGACTTGTGGCCAGTATTATTTTCATAGAGTCGTGATGTGACTAAAAGACCAGCCATGTATCAGGCCTGATGCATGTTAAATCTGTTGAGATCCCAAGTCCTCCCATTGGTGAGGTGTGCAAATTTGGAGAGGGAGATGCCATCTTGGGTGTTGTCCTCATAATTTGACTGAGGTTCAGAATTACGAGATTCGTTACCAATAGCCCTCATGTTGTTTCTGAGTGCTATGTTAATAAGAAATCACTATCTCTCCCATAGAAATTTAACATTGATATCACTTTTGTACCACTGTGATGAAAATTACTAAAGTAATTAAAGGCATTAAAGATCCTTTTTAATTACCTTTATTAAAAATAATTAAAAGTCACTTTTTTGTTGTCTGTACTATTTGCTTAGAAATCTTTTACAGGTAGTACAACTAAGTATATTTTTTACGTTGTACATTTAAGGTGGTGAAATTTTGGTGGATAAAATTTTAAACTTATACCTATATTTTATATTGAATATAAAATGGTCCCAAGTTATTATTTTTTCTTTGAAATTTATTCTATATTCATCTGAATTACATTTATATTTTATTAATTTTCTGTCATATATAATACTGTTTCTGTTTGTGTATTTTATAGGTTTTGTTATCCTATCATTTGAGTTATCTTAATATTTAATAAATTATTTAAATATTTAAAGATAATTATTGTCTGATGTTAAAAGGTTCTAAGCTAATAAGCTCCTTTTAACTATAATTTAAGTATATATGCAAACTATTTGTTTAGAAATCTTTTCAATGTTTTATATAAGCTTTATAAAATTTATTTGATTAATCTGAACAGTATTGCACCATATTAGGCTAGAGTGTTCAATATTTTTGCTGGAATTTGTTTTTTGCAAAAGTTTCTTAGAATCTAGAGCTAAAGTAAAATTCTTAAAAACTGCAATTAAGTATATAACAGGTCAATGGAAAAGTCTGCGGCTTACCATAGTAAAACACATTTTTTTGGCAAAATTAGTTTTTTTTATTCCACATAATTCCCTTCAAGGGTGATACACTGATTATAGTGACCCTCCAACTTTTCGATACCATTTTTGTAGTACGATTTGTCCTTTGCTTCAAAATAGGCCTCAGTTTCGGCGATCACCTCTTCATTCGACGAAAATTTCTTCCCAGCGAACATTCTTTTGAGATCTGAGAACAGGAAATAGTCGCTGGGGGCCAGATCTGGAGAATACGGTGGATGAGGAAGCAATTCGAAGCCCAATTCATGCCATCATTTTCACTGACTTGTGACACGGTGCATTGTCTTGGTGAAGCAGCACTTTCTTTTTCTTCAAATGCGGCCGTTTTTCGGCGATTTTGTCCTTCAAACGGTCCAATAACGCTATGTAATAGTCGCTGTTACTGGTCCTTCCTTTTTCAAGGTAGTCAATGAAAATTATTCCATGCGCATCCCAAAATACAGACGCCATAACCTTGCCAGCCGACTTTTGCGTTTTTCCACGCTTTGGAGCGAGTTCATCGTGTGCAGTCCACTCGGATGACTGTCGATTGGACTTCGGAGTGAAATGATGGAGCCATGCTTCATCCATTGTCACATATCGACGCAAAAACTCGGCTTTATTACGCTTGATCATCTTCAAACACTGATCCGAATCATCAACTTGTCGTTGTTTTTGGTCAAAAGTGAGCTCGCGCGGCACCCACTTTGCACAGAGCTTTCTCATACCCAAATATTCGTGAATGATATGATGTACGCGTTCAGTTGATATCTGTAGAGTGTCTGCTATTTCATTCAATTTCAATTTACGGTCATTCAAAATCATTTTGTGGATTTTTTCAATGTTTTCGTCGGTAACAACCTCTTTTGGGCGTCCACTGCGTTCACCGTCTTCGGTGCTCATTTCACCACGTCTAAACTTAGCATACCAATCCTTGATGGTTGATTTTCCTGGGGCAGTGTCCAGAAACTTGGCATCAAGCCAAGTTTTTGCTTCAAGTGTATTTTTTCCCTTCAAAAAGCAATATTTTATCAATATGTGAAATTCCTTTTTATCCATTTTTTTTCACAATAACAAAAGTTGCTTCACTCAAAATGCTATAATTCACAAATTAATGATCCAAGAGCTTTCAAATTTATACACGCATCTTTTGAGGGTTAGGGCTAACTAAAAAACCTATGGATTTAATTCTAGTAGCGCCATCTATGTGTCAGGCCGGGGACTTTTCAGTTGACCTGTTAAATGACAATTTATTCTCTCTCTCAACTATATTTGTTTATTAGACCATGATATAATTTTATAATTGAATTGTTGACATATTTTATCTTCATTGAACTGATATTGCAGAAAAAGTTTGTTAAAGATAACTGTATCAATTTAAATTTTTTAGGATATTAAAAAACTGAAGAATTTGAAATGTTTTGATATATCTGAAAATGATTTAGAATTTCTTCCTGAAGAAATATCTGGTTTAGAAAGTCTTACTGATTTATATGTATCTCAGAATTATCTTCAATGGCTGCCAAATAAAATTGGGGATTTGAGTGATTTAACTGTTTTTAAAGTAAGTATAATATGAATAATAATATATATAGTTAGTATAATATGAACAATATAATATTTCTGTATAGGTTCATGTAGAATCTCTGAATATTGAATTAAATTGGGATGACTTTGAAAGCATCTTTAAAAAAAAGGGTTCTATTTCTGTTACTTATAACCATGGAGAACAAGCTGAAAATCATAGTTACTTATAGGAGGGAAAGCTTTTTCGCATATGAACCAAATTTAAATATGTGAATAATGAACAAGAATTATTGGTTTTTTCAACAAGTAATTTTATCAAAATGTCCATTTTATGTCAATTCTAGACAGCATGTTTTCTATTGATTATTTTGTCTGTGTCATATGGGTCTCAAAAAGCTGTTGTCTTTTATGAGATCTTAAACAGTTTTAGGTTTTTTCTCATACCTTCCCTCCCTCCCATTTCAATATTTGTTGGTATGAAGGCTGTCTTCATCTAAGGTCAAAGAACCTGATCAGAACTTCGAACACATATTGAGGTTGAAAATTGCTCAAATTATCTTATAAGAATGTTATGTTATAACATTCATTTGTTTATGATGCAGCCATTTTACACACAAATACTTAAAATTTAAGGCCATGCATAGTATTATAGGAGATGAAACATAAAACACATTTTACACCAGAAAAAAAGGTATTGATTGAGGATTGATATGAATAAGTAATATAAAATATGTTGTTCTTTAAAAGAGAGCAAAGTCCGATTTTAAAATTGTTTGAGTGCTGTTTTATTGGAGAAAATGTTCCAATTTTGAATCTTATTCTTTATTGTTATGTGAGAAAAAAGCAATCTTATTATGTTTGTTACTACTATAAGTTACTAAATAAGAACAACAGACCATTTTAACAAAAAATAAAGTTTATTAAATCCAAACTATATTGGATCTCACACTTATATGCAAGTCAACAACAGTTCCATTTCACATCCTATCGAATTCTACTAACAAAATAATTCTCTCTTATTTCAAGGAAGGAGAGCGCCATCTAGTAACTTTACAATAAAGCTCTCTGGAAAATACAAAATAGTCAGCAGACTGAACATCCTTCCCGCTGCTGGAATAACAATTTCGGGAAAAGAAGCACAACCATTTTACAAAAAATTATAAATGCAATATATACAAGCATATAACAGTACACCTTAATTATCTTTTTCCATTGATAAAACAGCCATTTTTGATATAGATCTTTTAAGGATACCCTTTTGTGTTTGTGCATTTACCACTCTGATATTATTGTCCTTTCCAACAAAAAGTCTACAATTCTACCTAAACCCCATTATTCTAGCAGAATATTTACACAAAATGACATTAAATACGTAGTTCATAAAATATTCAATAAATCAATAATTCAATTCCTAGTAAAAGTTTGCTAAAAAATTGCAAGACTTAAAAAAAATAATAACCTTCAAAAATAATCATGTAAAAACTATAGTTTTAGATTTTCTCTTTTTAGTCCTATTCAAATAACAAAACAAAATAAAGAAAAGGATTTCTCTCACCCAATTTGCCTTGTCCATGGCACGGAGAATAGGGGGTTGGGTCTCCTCATCCCCTCTTTGTTTATCTTCATTTATTAGTGCTTACAGTCAACGCATACACTGTCCATTTAAGATGATTCTTTCATCCAGGTGTGTGGGGGGGAGGGGGAGAATAGAGTTAAAGGTCCTTTGATGTTATTTACTGTGACAATTCAGTTTCACTGCAGGTGGGAGTTTGCCATCTAATAAAATCCAAATCGTGGAGGTCTGTAATTTGTCCCTTGTGTGTGTGTGGGGGGGAGATGATCGCAAAGTAACTGCAACTTCTTTCTACCTACCCTTTTTACGACTTTGTCATAAAATATGCTCGTATCTGTCATCGGATGCACAAAGAGAGTTAATTACTTTCCCTTAGGTTTGGAGGCAATTGAGCTCCAGATACTATCTTTTCTCTTCATTTTAGGGGAATGTACTCCACTGCCAGGGTCAAAAAGGTCTCGTTCTAAATTCATGTTCCTTTTCCCTGCCCTGTCTTTGTCACCAAGACTTCTAGGCCATAAAATATTTTCTTTCCTCCTGTAATCGCACATGTTCACTGCACTTGTACTGTAACAAGCAGGAGCTCTTGTGGTGTAGATTTCACCCTTTCCGCAGATTGTAAACTGTATCGTGTTTACTTGGTCTCCGTGGCCAAAATAATTATCTCTCTTCGAGAGTTCAGTGACTTTTCCTGCCCTTTTGTTGCAAGTCTTCTTTGTACACACTCTCTTTCTTATTACCCAGAGGTTGTGGTAGGATTTTCCATCTTTCTTTGAAAAGGGTGTCATCTGTTTCTCTCAGAAGGGACTGTTTTCAACTGTTTCTTTGTCTATCTTTTCCAATTGATTAGGTAGATTAAAATGATCCTTTACTTTAAAGTCAGTAAAGATATAGCAAGGAATTTTCAAATTTCTAAGTTCTGGTATGACACCTCTAAATCTGTCCCAAATTTTTCTGTCTGTTAGAAGAATTTCTTGATCCCAATCTATTTTCAAAAGCCATAACTTTTTGAGAAAAAACTTAGCTTTTACTGATATTGGTCCTAGAAGTTCTAAGGGATCAAAGATGCTAACAATTTCTGCTAATACAGTGCGCTTGGTTATTTTGTTCGAACCAAGTGAGATGGTGAAACTAAAATTATCTTCCCTGGGGTTTCATCTTAAACCAAGAATCTTGATGCTTTCAGAGTTATTTTCCTCTAAATTATATTCCTTATGATAGGAAACTTATTCCATCAGAGTTATTTCATTAGAGCACTATTTGTGCAGTTCCATGCCACCAGAGTTTAGCATGGCTATCAATTGACGATACAATTCCGTAGCAGAAGCAACATTATCAATTCCCGTAAAAATGTCAATATAAAAGTTCTTCAATGCAGCTACAGAAGCCATGGGGAATGCATTTTTTCCATCAATAATGAGCTGTTTCAAGACTCTTGCTGCCAGATATGCAGCAGATTTCGTTCCATACGTAACCGTTAACATTTTATATATCTTAGACCTTTCTTTAAAATCTTTGCTCCATAAAATACACTGCAAATTGCATTGACTAGGGTCAATCCATATCCGACGGTACATTTTCTTAACATCAGGTGTGAATGCTGCTCTATGTTGATGAAATCTGAGGAGGATGGAAAAAAGATCCTCATGTACTATCATTTAAAGATAGTTCATTAGAGGATGGCAAAGATGCGTTAAAAACTACTCGAAGTTTTGTAGTTTTGCTGTCTGCTTTATAAACCCCATGATATGACTTGACCTATTTTAAATTTGATTTGAAGAAACATCCTTTAGTTCTTTCATATGTCTTAGTTTTTCATACTCTTCCATAAAATTAGAGTAGAGAGTATAACACATCAATCAATAACTCCTGAGACTAAGAGATGGCGCTCGTAGTAAACCAGTAACCAGGTCTTTCTAGAGTACTAACCTTTGCTTGAAACGTGTCAAAATTTTAAGTCGATCGGACCAGAAACAGCTGAGTTATCAAGGTTGGAGTAAAGTTGTTTTGTAGTTTGTTTAAAAAATGGAAAAAACCGAGTTTCGTGTTCTGATAAAACATTGTTTTTTAATGGGTAAAAACACCGAGCAAGCGAAATAATGGATTGAAAAATGTTACCCGGACTCTTGTCCATCAAAAGCAACAATTTGTCGGTGGTTTGTCGAGTTTTAACGTGGTCGTACCGACACAAATGACGCAGAACCCTCGGGTAGACCTGTGGAAGCCGTTACACCGGAAAATGTGAGTGAAGTGACAAAAATTATAATGAAAGATCGTAAAGTGAAGCTCCGTGAGATTGCTGAGATGACACAGATATCATATGGAAGTGTATATTTAGAAAAGGTTTTTCAAGTGGTGCCTGAGTTGCTTCTGATGTCCGCAAAACAACAGGTCGATGATTCAGAAGCTGTTTAATACCTATTTCGCATACACAAGATTTCTTCTTGAAAAAATTGGGAGGGGGATTTGGAAAAGCGTTGGAACGATTGTATCACCCTAAAAGGTGATTAACAAAAAATGTTATGTTGATGAATAAAAAAAAATTTGCAAAAAAAATGTTGTTTTCAATGTTAGTCTCAGGAGTTATTGATTGATGTGTTATGTTTCCTGATTAGAATACTAACGTTTCCTTAAACTATTTAATCTTCGGTTTGCAATTCTCTAGTTTTCCCCTAACTCTAAATTATTTTTATAGGAAGTCTCAATGAATTTTTCACTTTCATCTCTTTGGTATGTGTTTAAAATATGCTCTTCACATTTTGTGTCTTTACATTTTCAGCTGGGTTCATCTGAAACTGATTCCAGTTCCCAAGACTTTCTCAGTGTTTCTTCTACGGCATTTTCTTGAATGAGTAACCCACAATGTTGTGTTTCTGGAGAGCCCTGTATGGCAATTATACAAATGTATCCAAAAACTGTTTCCCTAAATGTTACGGAGTGAGTAGGGATGGCAATTTAGTAACTCAAAGAAGGGCTCTGCTCCTATCAACAAATCAATCTTCCCAGGCTAAAAAAAGTATAAATCAGCTAATTTAATGTTTGCTGGAATTTTTATGTTTGAAATATCTAGCTTTGTCACTGGTAACAAGTCGGTGATCTTAGGTACTATCAAAAAATCTAATCCAGCAGAAAAAAGTGTGTCTTCATTTGGTATTAAAGTATTTATTTTCTTTTTAATATTACTTGCACAACCAGAAAGACCTGAAATCAGAATGTTAACTTTTAAGTTTTTTCAAGCCCAGCAAGTCTTCAAAATTTGATGTTATACAACAACACATGCTGCTACTGTCAATGATTCTGTGTCCCTTCTGAAAGTGACCACTCCCGTCAGAAATGTAAATAACAGTAGTAGCTAATATTATTTTTCCTACGCAAAACATAACTTACTAATTGGGAGCTATTATCCTCCTCGGTAGGTGTTTCGGAACTTTCCTTTTGTTTCTTCCAAAGCGGGAGAAGGATCTTGCGACCTTTGACCATGCAATACTAACTCATTCTTATGAGGTAAAGAATGATGTTTTGATTTACAAGTGGGACAAGTAAATTTTGAGTAACGATATGCAACTTAATGTAGACCAAAACAATTCAAACAAAGATTTTTGTTTCTAACAAATTCATATATTTCTTCTGAAGCAAGATCAAAAAATGTTTCACATTTGTATAGTGTATGAACATTCCTGCATAATAAACATAAGGCAGAATTTATACCTGGAGATTTAACCAATAGTGTTTTAGCATTGTTTAATTTTTTCAAAATATTTTGTTCTAATGGAAAGATTATGACTAATATTACTTAAAACTAAATATCTTTTTTCTAGAAATTCTATTAAATCATCAAAGTCTGGAGCTTCAGTGGTTATAAGTGACAATTTATAATGCTTAAGTGTTTCTATTACTAGCTTTTGTGCAATAATATTTAACAGTAACACATTCGATAACTTATCTTTTTCATAATTTAATATTGTTAAGGCTTTTAAGTTTCTTGTAATACAGTTAAGAAATCTTCTTAAGTCTTTTGTCAACTCTTGAGGGAGTTTATCATAATTATATTCTTAGTAGGATTATCAACATTTTTTTTTTTTTTCATAACGTTCATTAAGAGCTTTGAAAAGCGATTGGAATGTATCATCAGAAGTTTCAATATTTTTTGCTTCATCTTTTAAAGCTGCTCGCAAATAATACAATTTATGTCTTTCTGATAAATTTTTACTATCTTCAATTGAACTTTGAAATTGAATTTTAAATAAACTCCATTCATCAATTTTTCCAGAATACAAAGGAAGTGGAATTTCTGGCAATTTAATTGCTACATTTGCCAAGGCTTGAATTTTTTCAGTATTATTACAACTATAAATACTGTCATTTGAATTTTTAATTTTATGGTTATGAAGTAAGGTTGTTAATCTCCCCTCTAAATCCTTTACACTCAAGAGCCAAAACATTATGACCACCTGTCAATAACGAGTTGGCCCACCTTTGGCTCGCAACACGGCTTCAACCCGCCTTGGCATGGATGCCACAAGTCCTTGGTAGATGACCGGAGACAGATTGTACCAGATGTTTAAGCAACAGTCACGCAAATCCAAGATATTTCGAATTGGTGGTCTTTGAACTCTGAGCTGCCGTCCAATGACATCCCAAATGTGTTCTATCGGATTGAGATCCGGTGAGTTAGGCGTCCAGGACATTAACTGGAATTCAGTATCATGTTCCTGGAACCACTCCAACACAATTTTAGCCTTGTGACACGGGACGTTGTCCTGTTGGAACATTCCATTTCCAGCTGGAAAAACAGATGCCATGTAAGGGTGCAACTAGTCCGCAATGATGTTCAGATACCCTGCTGCATTCATGATCTGCTCTACCACAACCACGGATCCCAGAGATGCCCAAGAGAACGTCCCCCAAAGCTCAGTACTGTTGTCATATCGCGGTAATCAAGTGGAATTACGTTTTCCGATATGATGTCATCCCACGCATCTGGCAATGGAATCGGGAATTTGCATTCGACAGTGTTTTGTTTTTATTACGTCATATGAAGTTGTTTTTCATTGGATGCCGATTTTTAACTGTCGAGTTGACGGTGTCGAATGCAGATTCCCGAATATATATAAAGGAGATCTTATGAGATTTGAAAGAGGACAAAATGACTGACTGACTGGACTTGCTGCTTCTTGGATGCTTGACAGATGGTGCAAGAGTCTTTGGCTGTTATAGGAAGCTCTTTTTGGATGCTGTATGACAGCTGTTTATGAATGGCCAAATAAACTGGGGGCTTCGTGCTTCTTTTGAATATGATCGATGAGACCATCATTATAATGTTGGAGCTTTCGGTTTAGAAAGTGATATTATTAGTATTGTAAATAATGTAAATAAATAATCGTGTAAAATAAATATAGATTTTAAAATATTAGAATTTGTCTTTCTCTGTTAATGTGGCATTATATATTAAATTAAATTATCAAAGGCCTACTCTGAGATGGCCAACTAGTACCACCACTATCGGCCTGTGTATGACCTACTGTACGTTGAGGGAGCAACTGTTCGCCTGGAAGACGGCGTATCCTGACACGGCCATCGGTGTGATGATTGACAAACCGTGATTCATCTGACCAGGCAACTTTCTCCCACTGATCCATGGACCAGTCGCGATGTTCACGGTCCCAGCGCACGCGCAGTTTGTGATGACGCTTGGTCAGCAAAGGCACACGAGTGGGACGTTTGCTGCAAAGCCCCATATCCAACAGTGTTCGCTGAACAGTGTGCTTGTTGGCCTGCCTCATGAGTAGGCCTTTGATAATTTAATTTAATATAAATGCCATATCAACAGAGAAAGACAAATTCTAATATTTTAAGATCTAATTTTATTTACATAATGTACATAGTTTACAGGACTAATTAATATCATCACTGTATCAGCCAAAGGCTATAATATCATAGTTACGGTCTAATACAATCACAGCCAAACATCCAAGTAGCCAGCAAGCCAAACAGTCCCTTTGGCCATTCATAAACAGCTGTCATACAGCATCCAAAAAGAGCTTCCTATAACAACCAAAGACTTGCACCATCCGCCAAGCATCCAAGAAGCAGCATGGCAGTCAGACAATCTAATAAGATCTCCTTTATATATATACTCCGGAATTTGCATTCGACACCATCAACTCGACAGTTAAGAATCGCCATCCAATGAAAACTAACTTTGTATGACGTAATTGAAAAATAGCGTCGAATGCAAATTCCCGATTCCATTGCCAGATGCGTGAGATGACGTCATATCGGAAAACGTAATTCCACGTGATTACTGCGATATGACAACAGTGCTCCGATACTATTCTACTTAGCCCTGCATTGTATTGGGCTGTAAGATGAGCCACTATCTGGCTCCGGTTTTGCTTAACCATGTGAGACAGTCTCCGACAACCTTTTTCTTTGATAGCGTGTGGACGTCCAACACTATGTCGTCTACTACTGGTTTCTCTGTAATTCAACCACTTTGCAAGAGCACTGACAACTGTAGATCGCGTACAACCTACGAGTCGTGCAGTTCCGGAAATACTTGTTCTGAGCCTTTGAGCCATTACAATCTGCCCTCTATCAAAGTCGCTTAGCTCCGCAACCTTTCCCATCACACACAGAAATAAGTGAAAGAATGATTCTTCAGACTCTTCAGCAGCAGTTAAATACCACTTCCACCTGATCACATGCCTTCCACATCATCCAGGCGAGTTCATTGCAAAATGTAGGGGTGGTCATAATGTTTTGGCTCTTGAGTGTATATCCGAGTGCATCTCAACTAATGAAATTTCATTAATTTCTTCATCCGTTGCAGATTCAAAGTACTCAGTCTTGAGGTCATCACACTTCTGAAGTTTTTCAAGCACAGTTAAATGAGCAGCAATATCTGCTAGATTATTTGTTTCTTTCCAATTACTTAATTTTGTAGTCAACAACTGTACCATTGCCCTTCTTTCGATGAAGAATAGTTATATTTGAATACATAGTAAACTATCCACACTAGTAATCACAATAAAAGAGTCAAATAGTCACTAAAACAAAGACACTAATATCCAAACAACTTTCGTGCTAACTTTCATATATGGAACACTATAATCCCAAAATGATAGGTTGCTAGCTCTGACTTGGCAGACCAGAATGTTTCTACTATAAGTAACTAAATAAGAATGACAGACTACATTTAAACAAAAAATAAAGTTTATTAAATCTAAGCTATATTAGATCTCACACCTATATGCGAATCAACAACTGTACCATTTCACATCCAATCGAATTCTACTAACAAAATAATTCTCTTCTATTTCAAGGAAGAAGAGTGCCATTTAGTGGCTTTACAATAAAGCTCTCTGGAAAATACAAAATAGACAGCGGACTGAACTATGTTTTTGAGTTTATATAAGGCTACAACATGCATGAATTTACATGCTTTTTTAAAAATTTAAGGAACTTTTTTTTATGTTTGTGATGGATAATTCCTTCTTCGAAATGCATTTTTTAATCATGAAGTATAATGGGCATGTGTAGTTCATGTGCTCATGAGAATTAAAAGGCTGGATTACTTTAGAAATGTGTTTTACCCAACACAATTTAGATAATAGAAAAAAAATCTACATTCTATGAAGATTTTTGTTCTGAATGACTGAATTTTGAGGGAATTGCATTCTAGAAATTTTAAACAAAGTGCTTATGTGTGTGTGTGTGGGGGGGGAATACAGGATGGATTATGGTTTCAGAGCAGCTTTTTATCCTTTATTTACAAATTGTAGTTTGAAAAATTTTGAAGACCAAAATTAGAAACAATATCCATCAAGTGTAAAAATGTAAATATTCGTTGTATGGAATTTTCTCTTTTATTTCTTTTATTATTGCTAGTTATTTATAGATTATTTCTTAGCCATTCAGCTAGCAGGAACAAAAATGTTTTGCCAATGAGTTGGTGATTTTTTATGGAGAAAATGCACTATTTTAATGCCACCAATTTAGATAGATAAATTTTGATCGTAGTGCCTTATTTGCAATTTAATGTATCTCCCATTCTTAAATTATTGAATCTGTGATATTAATAAAAAACTTTAATAACAGTATTTAAAATTCGTATAGCTTATTTTTAAAGTATTACAACTATTTTCCATCAAAACAAATATTAATGAAAAATCATGTTACATAAATATATATTTTTATGGTCCTTATTGCTTCTTTACTGTTCATATTTTGTTAACATGAAAGATTTCAAAACATTCATAATGTGGATGCTTAGGCTTAATAATTTTGTGTGGGTAACTCATATTTTTTGGAAAATTTTCAGAAGAATAGTAATTAAATTTTAATTACGAGTACTCTAGAATCTATCAAGTAAATAAATATATGAATGCACGCACACACATAAGCTATCAAAGTGCAGTAACACATAATTTTTTAACTCATAAAATGGAGGAACTAATAGCAAAAGGAGAGAGATGCAGAAATAATCATGAACAAATTATGCAGTTTCCATTCTTAGCACAGGACTGACAAATGTTTATGATTAATTTGAAACATTTTTTTGAATTTTTTTCTTCTGAACAATATGTACTGATTCTCTCCTTGTTTATTTAAATTAAAAATGTCTGTATTTAAATACTTGCATGCATTTCTTTTATTATATTACTTGAATCAGAAACATTCAATTCTGATGACAGTGATTTTTTATCTTTCATTTGGCTTTGATCCACAATGTACAGGAATAATAATTTTTCATCATTCTTTGGTATCAACTTTGCAGATAATCTTGCTGTTGTACAATTTTTTGTAAGAAATTTTAACAGAATAGCCACAAATATAGAACTCATGTGAGCTTTGATTTTGTATGTTTAAAGGGGTTCAAAATCAAGGTCACAACCTTGGATTGAAGAAGAGTTATAAACAAAACTTTCATTTTAATCTTGGAAAAAATAAAGTTACTCTTTCCGTACTTTATCAGTTGATGAGAACTTTAGTGTAAATCTCTCACAACCAGTTCTTCAGAATAATATAATGGCTTATTATTTTCTATCTTTTTTTTTTATTTCTATCCTGTGTCAAATATGTTAAACTTTTTTAATTGCATATGAGTGAAAGAATGAAAACTGAAAGTTACGTAATTTCTAATATTTACAAATGTTTTGACTCTCTGAAACTCCATTTTACAGGTGGATAATAACAGATTGTTATCATTACCAACAAGTTTGGGGAAATGCAGTAATTTGCAAGAATTAGTTTTAAAAGAAAATGAAATCTGTACCTTTCCAGAATCCATTGGTCAGCTAACAAATCTTCGAACCCTTATTGCAGATTGTAATAAATTGAGCAGTCTTCCATCAGAAATATGCAATTTGTCTAATTTAACTCTGTTATCTCTTCGTGACAATTGTTTGTATTATTTACCAGAAGATATAGGCATTTTGAAAAGTCTGCAAGTTTTGGATCTCTGTGGAAATAGGTAAGGCTTATATATTTAAGTTTTTAGTATGTTCAGTAATTTTTATAAACATTTGTGGACAAAATTTATGTTGTATATTTTTTAAAGGAAGTTTTGTTTCTACCCATTATTTTATGCCACTTATCATTTCTAATTGTTATTAAAATTTGTTAAAAATGTTTGGTTTTAAAATTTTGATAATGTGGTTTATAAGGATTAATTGTCATATTGCAAAAATTTTTGGAGGTAGCACAATAAGGTATTAAATTTTGTATGTTTATGTATATTGTGAAATGTAGTCGAAGTTTACCATGTAAAAAATCCTTTGACTTGAAAATATTTTTAACTACTGAAATTAGATATCAGCCATTTTCTCTCCTTGTAACATCAAGAGTTTATGTCTATAGATGTAACTAGTATGAAGAATTATTTTGGTGGTAATTTAAAATTTTTATTTTATTATTTTTATACATTTTGAGATCTCAGGAAATATTTATGCTTATTTTTTTTTAATGCAAGATTTTGTTTAAAACCAAAAATATCTTAAACTTAATTTATTTTCATAGAAATAGCTCTTATATGTTTAATTTTTTTTATTGAGTTAGTGATATTTTTTGAATTAATTATTTTAATTTCTAATATTAATTTATCCGCTTTAGTTTTTGTCTTAAAAACTTTTACTTGCAGTGTTCACAAAAAGAAGTTTGCTTTTAATTTGCCAGCAGGAAGAAAATGTCATAGCTGATATCTAGTTTTTTTTCCCCTTGTTTTGAAAATAGTTTGATTTTCAAAAGATTGCCTTGCATTATTTCTTTATAATTATGGTGTTGGGTTTTCTTTTAATGGTTTTCTTAAATTTATGATTGTTTAATTTTGAACTTTAATTGCAGGATACAATATTTACCTACCAGTATAATGTTTCTTAATTTAAAGGCTCTTTGGTTGTCTGAAAATCAAGTGAGTTATCCATATTTGATTTTTTGAATATCTCTACTTAATATTTTAAATATCTTTCAGAAGCATTTTACTTAAATTAATATTTTCGTTACTCATATATGAATTTATTTATTGATGCTAAATGGTTGATTTAAATATATTTTATATGTCAAATGTGTTGATGAACAGTTTCTCTTTTTTAAAAATTTGAATGTTTATAAAATTGCTGTAAATTACAAACCTTAACTTAAAACTGAAGTTATGATTCAGATAAGTAACTACTACTAAGTAGTTCAAATATATTATATTCAAAATATTTATTGCATTATTTTCCTTATAGAAAAAAAAAAGCTAGCATTGGATATTTTATTTTCATTTAATTATTTTATTTTTTAATTCTACTTAACAATATAAATTTAAACATGAGCCATAACATAAGTTAACATTTTTATGTATTTCAGTCTCCTGACTATTTAATGACTTTACTGTTTTGTATTTTAGTTAATTAGATTTTAAAGTGTAAAATATGTACTGAATAGAGATTCTTCTAGTTAAATATTATCAATTATGCTATATTTTGACCTGCTAATGCAGGAAAGGTGATGTGGCCATATTGAAACTTTTACATCGATTGGTTAGTATAAAATAAGCTGTTGCAATTAATGCATAATTAAAATATTAAAAGATTTTATGTAATATGTTTCAAAGGAATAACAAAAAAAAAAAAAAAATTAAAAAAAATAAAAATGGGAATCTAGTGTTAATGTTTATTGTGTGTGCACTGTATTACAGAAGAAAATTTAATATACTTGTCATTTATAGTTTAAGATTTTTTTACTTATATGGTGAATATTTGGAATTTAAATAGTGCAAGATAATAAGTTGTAAACAATTTCACCTCTTTTTTTGAGCTTATGAAAACCATGTAGAATTAAATTTCAAAGGCTTGTATTTTTTTCATATACTCATAGTTTTCAATCAGAAGATGGGAAGATCATCTGCTTCAGTCATCAACCATCTAGATTGGCATTGAAACATCTATTTCCGAATGATCTTTCATTAAGAATCACTTACTTTTTTTTTTTCCATTAAGAACTATTTTCTGTGTAGTTAACAGTAGTTAATAATAATATTTCAGATTTTTTTCTTCTTAAATTATTTTACAATCAGATTATATTTCTTCTAATTCTATTCAGTTTTGTAGAAATGCTTAGCTATTCATAATTATGAATTCTTTAAATTTCCAGCATCAACCTCTTCTAAAATTTCAAAGAGATTTTGATTGGAAAGCCCAAAGAGAGATTATAACATGTTACATGCTTCCTCAACAAGAGTATACAACTGATTATTCAGGTAATAATATTATTTTGATCTTTATCTCTAAACTGATTGAAAGAATTATATTATTGTAATTTGTAAGTTTTATTTTTAATTTATCATAAAATCAATTCTTATAAATTTCTTCTATCTTTCTAGTGCCACCAACAGACAATAACGAAAAAGTATATAGTAGTCAACGTGTTGAATTTGAAGTAGAGAGTGAAGATGAGCTGGATAAAAATGTAGGATATTATAATTATTGTTTTCAAATTCAAATTTATTGTACTTCTTTCAGTGGTGATATTGGTATTTTATCTATTTTTAAGGCCGAGTTAGTACGTCATGGCACTCCTTATCCAAAGGATTTAAAATCTAAGGTAATTAAGCTGCTTCCTGCAAGAAATAAAGTTACAAGAAATGAAGAATTGGTGTGTAGATTCATATTTCTTTATTTGTTTTATTATTTTGTTTTATTTTGATTTTAATAAAATATTGTGTTTTTTTTTTTTAAAATAAGGTATGTAGTTTGTTTATATAAGAATATTATCAACTAATTTAATGTAAGGCACTGTTCACATTTATTGCTTGTTCTAAAACTTATAAGTGATATGCAATAATTTAATAACTTGGACTTTTTTTTTGTGTTTATCTACCTTGATTGTTTTTTTTTATTATATAAGCTTTATTTAAGGTATATAGTATGCATATATGAGTGGGTGATTTTGTTTTCTTAGTAATGATTAGGCATAACACTCACATAAACATAAAATGTGGATAATACTTGATATGTAGTGGAAGAATATATTTATATTTCATTTTTTTAATTGTTTGATTTGTATATTTATGATATTTTTTTCAACAAACTTTTGGCTATAAATGAATTAAAGGATAAATTTTTTTTAAATGTTTTGTTATTCTAGAGAGAAAGTTTTTTAAATGAGTAAGTGCAGTTTCATTTGAATTTAAAGATTTCTAAATTATGTGAATTTTAGCTATAATGTATGAAAAAATGTTAACTGATCTTTGACAACATTCAAAGCATGTTATCTAAAACGATTTATGTTGTATATGAAAACAATTATGTAATTGTAATAAAAATACTTCCATTTGGGCTTGTTATTTAATTAATATTAAATTTATATTAATAAAGTACTTTTTTTTTTAATATTGCAAATCCTAGTCATTAAAGTTAAGAATTTTTCCTACCAATTGTGTTATGGGCTAGTAATTAAGTGTAAAAATTGGGTGTATAAATATCTTAAAAAAGAGAGGGGAAAAAATGTATTTTCTACATGTGCAACATAAAAAAAAATTATGTGATTATAGTAACATAGGTTTATTTTATTGTATTTTGATTTGTTTTGAACATATCTATTTTACTGGTTAAGGATATTTATAAAATGTAAGCTGTAAAAGAGGATAAAAAAGTTAAATTTTCTAAAGTGTTGGTCGTGCTTTAGTAATAAACCTCATAATTTGAGAAATTTACAATCAATGTCAAAATCTCTTAAATTATTTCTCATGTTTGTTTACAGGATAATTTCCTTTTTAAAGTAAAATTAATTTTTATTATTCCCAATGGATCAGGAATTGATTATGTGGAGCACTGTGGGGTTCAATTAAACATACAACTTTATACTGAGCTTTTACTTAATTTTTTCCTATATTTAATGAACACACTTGATTATTCCTTCTTTTTTACATGATTATTATGCTCTCTTGTATCGTTGTTAAGAGGACATGATATTCATGTAATTTCAGAAATTCATCAAAAGGCACAGTTCCTTATCAATTGTACAGCTTTTATTTTCTGTTTTAACTATCATGAATAAATTAGCTGATATTTCCTCAAATTTTTGTTTTGTTTTAGATTTGAATGGACTGTTTTCAAAGTTTTTTTTTTAATCAAGTGAATGTGTGTAAGTGTTTACTGGATGGATGGAAATGAAATTACATATTTTTTTTTCTCCTCAGATTGATAATCAAAAGACTAAATGTAACTATTGGAAAACATATGAAGAAAAACTTCCAATTTCTTGTGCATCTCCAGTTATTGATTCTGGTGTATCTAGTGCGGCATCACCTGGTAAATATTTAAACTTATACTTAGCAGAATAAATTAATGACACATGATTTCAAGATATCACCAGATATCTAAATATGCTTTTAGTTATACAAATCGCAAGTACTTAAAAATATATTGAGGAAATACATTTAATAAACATGAATTGAAACAAGTATGAAATATTTATGATATTTCATCAATACAATGAAAGTTATTTTGAGTAAAGAGTTGTACATTTTTAGAACATAATAAATTTTAATAATATCTTTAATTTTTAATATTTTTTAAATAATTAATATTATTAATTATATTATTTAATATTTTTAAAATTAAAATGCATAGTGTTAAGGTTTTCACTGAAAATTTAAGTTTATCATTTTTTTACATGAAAAATGTTGTAAATGATTTTACATGAATTTTTCTATATATTCTCTTTATTTTTAGTAATTTTTTTTTCTTTTCCTTTTTGGAAATAGATGCTTTCAATTTCTCTTTTGAATGAATTATACTTTGACTTTGCTTGTTTATTTCATTTAAATATCTGCACCTTTTCTCTCTCAATTCTGCCAAAGATGTGGGAAAATAAAAATAAAAATTCATAGCGAATTAAGAACTGACATGAAAATATGAGGAGTAACTAAGTGCTATTATGTTATCCAAATATCTGAAACCCCTATTATATTTTTTTTAGCTATTTTTGAATAATGGATATCTGTTCTAACTGAACTAAGATTCATTACACTATATTTAAACTTCTTTCAGATATTGTAATTATTTTTTTATATTTAATTTGAAAATTGCTTAAGTTTTAATTTCATGAGCCATCTGTAATCAATAGCTAAAATATGTGCCCAATATAGTGAAATGAATTGAATTCAGAATTGTGTCATATTATATAGATAGTTTTAGATTGTTCCAGATAACAAAAATTATATTATTTCACTTAAGTGATATGTGATATTTCATGCATAAACTACTGATTTTTTTTTAATATATATTTCATACCTTTTAAAAAAGATTTTTTAAAAAAATTTCTTTTAGTTAATACTACTGCTGATAAGATTGATTATGACTATGTTGTTCAATCACAACATAATTTTAATGGACCTTTGGAGCTGGTCTCTAAACTAAAATCTACTGATAGCACTGATCACAGCATGGATGATTTAGTATGTATATGCAACTTTTGAACTGTTCTTTTATTTCTCTTTAGAATTCTGTATTATGTCTGTAAATATATTACTAAAGTATATAAAAAAGTTTAGTAAACTTGATTGAATCAAAAATGTTATTTTTGAATTAACTAAAAGAATATTTATAATTTACAAGCAACTTAGGAATGGTTATGCTTCTATCTTTCTCAAATATATTATTTTTAATTTTGAGGTTTAAAAAAAAAGTCTGAATGTGCTAAAAATTCTAATAGAAAGGATTTTTCCTATATTTTCTGTTTATTATTATTGAAGTACTCACTTTTCTCCATTTTAATATATTTTTATCAGATTTTTTTCCTTTTAAATCTTATTTAAATCACTGTTAAATGGTATTTTTATATTCTTTTATGTTTTATAAAAATTTAAACCTTTAGAGATGCAAATTTTACAGGAATGGATTTATTTATTTCTTTATGAATCATTCAAAATCGTCTTAATACATTTTTCAATTATCATTGAATTCTGGATTTTTCAAATAAAGTTTAAATGTATATTTTGTTATCTAATTACTATGGTGGCTGCAGTAGGCTTGGTCATGGTTTCAAATTTGTGGCTGGCAGTTTTCCTTCAATTGTGGGTTCGAGCCTCAGCTGTCAAAGACTTGCCATGTAGCCGGGGCTAATGCATGTTAAATCCATCAGGCCCAAGTCCTCCTGTTGGTGTGGTGTGGAAGTTAGGAGAGGGGTGCCAGCTCAGTTATCGTCCTCATCACTTGACGGAAGTTCAAAATTACGAGGTCTGTCACCTATAGCCCTCGTGTTGCTTCCAGTGCAATGTAAATAAAAATTAAACTAAGCAAAACTAATCTGTTTACTATGAAATGGAAGTAGTATTTCTGTTGTTTGCTTTCTAGCAATCTACCTAATTGCTAAGCTTCAAATATAGTTTGCAGAGTATCTGACATTTTTGCATTTAATAAAAATACTCTAAGAATTTTAAAGTCAGAACAACAATTTTATTTTACCAAAAAAAAAATCCGACTCTTTTTACAACATTGCCAGATTCCAAAAGATCTGCAATTTATCACATGATTGCTTTGTAGTTAAATAAAAGGTCTATTTAGTTGCATTGGGGTTCAAAATATTTTTTAAGATTTTGTGTTTTCTGAAGAATGCAGTCTTTAATAACATTTATAGAAACATAGTGGGATATGCTGAAATAAGTATTTTAAAATGTGTAACTGTCAAATTTTGATATAGCTGCTGAGACATTTTACTTAGAATAAAAAATTGCAACAGCAAGGTAAAGTATTTATTCAGAAATGAAAGAAAAATAAACTTTTTCATCAATTTTTTTGTTAACCTGAAGCAGTAGTAGTCAAATCATATCAAAGAATAAGTAATAGTTAATATAAGCATTGAGAACTGAAACGATTGTGATCATATTTACAATGTGTATGAGCATAGCTATTTTTTTCTTCTTTTGTTAAATGCATTTATTGAAAAGGTTCTATTACAAAATTTCTTATTTTTTAGAATTTGGGCTAGAATTATTAATTTTTAAAAGTAGTTAAGTTTTTCTTATTTTCTGTGCAACAGTATTATTAATTATTTCTAGTTTTTTGCATGCATATGTAGAAAAGTAATTTTAAGTCATATTATGTCTTGAAATTTTTATTACTGTTTCTCTTCTTAGTTATGTATATTGATTTTTATGTGTTGGCTATTATATAATTTGTTTTTGTATTATCTTAAAGGAAGAAAACTCAAGTGATAACTGTCTTTTCAATGGCAAAATAAGTGCTTCTTTTGACTCAGAGGGCCCGATGGAATTCCAAACTCAGACGTGTAAGATTTAATTCAGTATTTTAATATTGAGTCATTTAATATCTATATTAAATCAGCAAGTACATTTACTATTTTTATTAATTAATGATGATTTAAATCATAAGCTTTATTTCTTTGTCTATGACAAAAATATATGTTTTGCACATATGTGTAAATTCCACGAAAAACATTTTTGAGTTAGTTAAAAAAATTTTTAAAGCAGTAATAAATTAGTCTTTAAGAATTTTATGTTTGCATAATAAATATCCTATCATTTATGGTTTAGTTATAAGGTAATGTAAATCAAAATATAAATTTGAAAATGCTAATTTTAAAATTTTTTGAACTAAGAAATCTAGCAATGTGAGATATGATATGTATCATTATATCATTTTAAGAAGTATTTATGTTGAAGAAAAATTTTCCTATATATATGAATAGTATTTGTCTTGGTGTGTTTTCCTATATTATGATGATCAATGTATTAAGGATGGTAAATTATAAAATATAATGTATAAATAGTAATTAATGATTTTTTATGTGAAATAATAAAAACTTTTTAAATTTCATGTTATCTAATTGCAAACTGCATTTAATGCATATAAAATATTCCAGTGATCCAACCATTTGCTTATGACATTTTTAACATTTATGTTCAACGAGAACCAAGTGGCTTGGGTTTAAGCATAGCTGGCGGTAAAGAATCTACTCCATACAAAGGAGATGATGAGGTAACATTTGAAAGCTCTTGTTCTATTATTATTAAGTAGAAAGATAGACATTTCTTAATTTATGAGAGCTTTAAAAATTGAAGAAATGTACATTATTCAAATTATTTGTGTATGTGAGTAAATGTAATATGACTTACTTTTATAATGGTCAGAACACATCTTAAATTCAGTTCAATTATAAATAAGTACAGATAATCTACCTGTTATTATTTTAGATTTGTGTATTAGATTTAGGGATATCTAAGTATGAAAAAATAAAATAAATTGAGCTACATACTGAAAATCTTTAATTGTAGTATATTGAAGAATTGTTTAATCAATATATGTTAATGTAAGACATAAAGTAAAAAATATTAATAAATTATTACTTTAATTTTTTCTTTAAATTAATATATGTTATTCATTGATAATATAATTTATTGGGGTTGCATAAATTTTGGTACTCATGTTGCTGGAAAACAGTAATCAAGTTAATCAGACTTTTTTTCAGTTTTAATGCAGATCAAATTTGTTCTTTGAAAAATGACAAAAATATTATGTTTAGCTAAGATAGACTATCCTAACTTTCTTTTTTGAGTGATTTGTTAAAAAAATATCTGAGAAAGGGAATTTGAAAATAAGTGTCATTAAAGCAACTCAAATTTATCATTTTGTTCAACATTTCTTATATATATATATATTATTTTTTTCATGTAATCATATTGTAATATCTGGGTTTTTTTTCCTTGTAATAATATTAGACAAGTTTTTTATAATTTTTTTTTTATCTGTTTTGTCCTTATTGTTATGGTATAATCACTAGAAGCAACATGAGGGCTGTTGGTGACAAACCTTGTAATTTTGAATCTCAGTTGAGTGACAAGGATGACATGGGCTGGCACCTCCCTCTCCTAATTGCCACATTAGGCCAACAGGAGGACTTAGAGCTTTGACAGATTTAACGTACAGCAGCCATGGCCATATGGCTGGTCTTTAATGGTCTCAAGGCTAGAACCCTCGACTTGACGAAAACTGCTGGCTGCAAGTCCGTGACCATGACCATCAAGCTACCGTAGCTACGATTTTATTTGAGTAGAAAGGTTTATTGTGTTACATTCAGTTATGTATTGTTTTCTTTTCTAGGGGATATTTGTGTCTAAAATAACAAAAGGTGGTCCATCTGATAAAGGGGGCTTAAAGGTAGAGGATAAAATTCTGAAAGTAAGTTTAGCAATATCTCATTTTCTCTCTGTATAGTTCGTTTTTTCAGTTAAGTAGTAATATTTACGAAAATAAACTGTTCTTAAATAATTTCAATGTATATTAATAAATGGAATGTAATAATTTTTGAATTATGTGATGTATTTGTAGTATGTAACATTTGTTTAATGTATTGAAACTGCATTCACAAGTATGATTTATTTCTATGAGAAAGGATACTGTCAAAAGAGTGCTCTCTTTCCATTATGGGACCTAATACTTTGTAGCATTTTGGGGTTTATGCAGAAATTTATGTATTTAAGCTAAATTCATCATCAACTAACAAAAAGTTATTAAGGAGAATTAATATAGCATGAATTGAATAAATTAAAAATATATAAATTGTATTTCATCATATTTTTTAATTATTACATACATCAGGAATTTATTATTAAAATTCTACTTTTGGGACCATGTATTTTCTGAGAAATATCCACCTTTTTCTCCCATCAAAGTGTTAGATATCTGTTTATGCATTGAAAATGTATTTAGAAATATTTGATTTATACATATAAATATTTGTTAATTTGTTAAATATTCTATTATATTTAAAATGTGTTATAAGGAATTGCTGCTAGTCTTGTGTATTGTAGCGTATATTATCTTGAAATAATTTTTAGAATCACTATGTTTTTGAATGTAAGTTATCTGCTCCAAATTGTTTGCATGTATGTTTTATATGCATCACTATTTTTTCAACAAATAAAAATTGAAAAATTTAAATAAAATCAGCATCATTTAAAAAGGCTTCAATGTAATGTTCAACATTACACAAAAATTTTGATGAATTTTAATAAAATAGGATGTGCAAAGAAAAGTCCTGTGCAAGTTTTTCCAATTGTCCAATGACTAACAAATATTGATATTTATCCTTTGCAGTAACTCATAACAGGTGTAAAACAGAATCTCGGTTGTCTTGTGAGCTTCACACAGCCACAGGAACAAAAGATTTAAATGCTATTGATTCAAAAAGACTACATTAGACAGGTCTGTTTGCAAGACCCATTAATTGTGTCTTGCTCTCATTTCAGCATAAAGTCGTGTCATGAATTCTGTGTAGCTGTAAGAGAGGATCATGCTCCTTATTACCCAATTTTTTTTTATTCCATCTTGTAAGTTTTTCTTTTAAACTTTCGAGTGCTGATGAGCCGTAAATGAAATCACATGTGTATTCCAAAACTCATGCATTATTAATGTTTTGGATTATTTTATGCCTTGTTCATTTCTAATTTCTTTAAAATCTGTCCAGTACTTATGAAGATAACGGAAAGTGAAAACTCTTTCTTTCGAACACCTATGTAGCTTTTTTTAAGTGTTATCCTTAAAAAGTCACATTTTTATGGCTGCAAATATGTAATTTCTTTTTAAATTTATTAAAAATTTTGAATTATATAGCTTTTAAGCTTTTTTATCTTGGGTTCTCTTCTGACTGAAATGACAACTTGACAAGTTTATAAATTTCTGAATAATGTATGATTTGTTTGATTTTTTTTTCTGCTATTTTCAGAAGCAGATGAAGGGGAAAAAATTAATGGGTAGGAATGTAATATCTTTATATATATGGGAGCAAGACATGGAATTTAATTTGAATAATTATTGAAGTGCTTTATCTTCTAAAGTATCATTTATTCATAAACTCAGTTTTTTAATTAATATATTTATTCTGCCACAGTTTGAACACACTAAGCAATAAAATTGGGAAATCACAATTTCCTAAATCATACAAAGTATGCACTTCAACAGTTATATTAAGTTTTAATATCATTGAAGCATTTGTAATTAATATGAGTAAAATGATCTCAGTTTAAATTATACTAGAGTCACATGACAGATGTAATCGTGTTATCGGCACATTCAAAGATGACATGAACACGTGTTGACTGTTTTCGCCATCATAAGCAGTAATGTATGTGAAAAGTGATGTGGAACCTATGATTATGATTAAAAATCAGATAAGTACAAAAATTTCTTAAAAAAATAACTTTGGGATTGTATTAATTGTTTTCTTTTAACCCAATTCTAATTTTTTTCAACAAAAAAAAAAAACAAGATATCGTTAATGAGATATAATAAAAATAAATATGATGATGTACCTCTTGAGAATAAAAATAAATCGCTCACAATTTCTCATGAACATATTTAAATTATCAAAAATTTTGAAAAATTTTATGCTGTCAAAGCCATACTATTATATAATCTGCTATCAAAAGTTATTCACTGAGTCGTAATTTAGAATCGTGTAGTTTATTTAATACTAACTCGCATAAAAAAATAAATAAATGAAATAAATTAAGTAAAATGAAATAAATTATTGGGAGTATCTTAATCCCAACACATCATTTCCTAATTATTACATTTGAAATTGTATGTGGAATTCACCTTTCATTTTCATTTGGCATTAGAATTCTTATTACATTACATAAATATTGCTTACTTAACTTTTAAAACATTATAATCAAGTTATGGATAAATAAGAATATTTGTATAAGAAATCCTATTATTTTAAAGTCTGAAATCTTTTACAAATAAACAAAAAAAAAAAAAAAAAGAACTAGAATAAGACAAAAGTTATATATCTGAATAAAAAAAATAACTTCCCTACGTAAATTGTGGAAGTTACGAGAGGGAAGTGCCAACTGAGGTGTTGTCTTCGTCACTTGACCAAGGTTCAAAATTACAAGGTCTGTTGCCAATTGTCTTTGTGTTGCTTCTAGTGTTACTTTAATTGAAATCAATAAATTATTTTAGAAAAAAAAATATTGAAGAGCAAGGTATCAAAAATTTATGTATAGTAACTTCGCATACAATCGCGTTGCACATGTTTGGTTCCGCATAACTGTCATGTAATTTCCCCTTAGTGCCCTTGTTTGTGAATCAAGCTCACTAACAGAATTTTGCATTATACTATTTTTTTTTTGAACAAAAACATTTTTAATGCAATGTGATTGGAGAAATTATCATTTTTAGTCGATATTTTTGTGTGTTATTTAAAAGATTTATTATTAGTTGTATTTGTGATGGTTGCTAGTTTCCTTAAAAAAATTACTATCTTACTGAATATGAAATGGACTATGAAGAATTTCTTTCAGAGAAGGCCATGTATTTTTTAGTCTAATTAGTAGCTTTAAAAATCCACTCCAAAAGTCTGAAAAAACTTTTATAGATGGAAAGGAATAATTTTATTCTGTTGTGATTTATTTATCATGATTCTATGATTAATGAAACTGAATAAATATTTTCGATGGATATTCTTCTGTTAATGAATTTTGCTTTATAGGTTAGTGATATTCCTATGCTGGATATTGATCATTGCAGTGCTGTTCAAATACTAAGAAATGCAGGCTATACAATTAAGTTCACTGTTTTGAGGGAAAGACCAAATATTCAAAAAGAGGTATATTTCTTTGTATTTAGAGGTATACATTGATATTCAGTGCAGATTTTTTCTTTGTGTACAAAATTTTGATTATTGAATATTTTTCTTATTTCTTAAATTAAAAGAATGAAATATGTTGTATTATCTTTGATAAATGTTAATTGGGTTTTCCAAAGTAAAGTCTACTCAATGAAAATTATATTCAGTTGAATTCCTGAAATCTTAAATTGAAGAACAGTTATTAGGCTTACATATTTTTTGTGCATATTTTACTTAATTGATATAAAGAATCAGACTGTCTCATTTTTGATATTATATACTCACACATAAACAATGTTTTTTATGATATATATTAGCTATAGATATGAGTGAAATGCTTTTATATATACTTAATTCAAAATGCAAATTATGGAAAATTATGGATTATTTCACATGTAAGTGAATTTCTGTCATTTTCCCTACAATCTTTTAAGGAGGTATTATCAGTCCTTTTCTGCTTTCAATGACATATACATTTTGAGAATATCAAGAGTGCAAATGGTTTGTTTTTCAGTTCTGCATTTTTTTGTTTGACATTTCTTTTCATGATATGATATAAATGTGTATGTTGTTGCTTTTTTATGTTTAACAAATCTTTTTTTTTTAGCCTTAAAAATAAAAATGCAATACTTGGAATTTTAATAGCTTATTAATACAGGCTATCATTTCTAGAAGATTTTTACTAATGTTTCAGTTAGATCATAGTACGTAATATAACATTTAATTTAAATGTTTCGAATTATGCTTTGAAAATTTGAAAGTTATTATATAAATATTTATTTTGAAAATATTTATTTTAAATCTTTGTTGTAATTTTTACTATTTTGCTTTATGTTTTTTCCCTCTATTTCTTTTAAATTAGACAACGGAGCCATCACCAGTCAATATTCCACTACTGAATGCTCAAATGCAGCAAGTATCTGTTTCTCCGAAATTTGATGATGTTGTTAGAAATGTGCAACCTTCTAATGATGCTGAAGTAAAATCTTTCACTGTTGGTCCCTCAAACTGTAATTCCAAAATTAGTTATAGACCATTAAATGATTCAATTCAGCACAATGGAATTGGGTATCCAGTACCAAGTTCTCAACAAACTACTCTTACACTACCTAATACATTTCATCATCAAACTAAAATGTCTTCTTTTGAACCTGATATGACATCAACTCCAATGAGTCTATCTCGTGCATCTTGTAAAAGTACACCTGATGTTATTCAGGCATCCACGCTAAATTCATTGGTTCACTCTGCATCATATGACACCAAAGACAAGTATGAAGGTCCAGTTGTTAAAGTAACAATTCAGAATCCAAGACCTTATGTACCTCTAACACCTGAATTTCCTCCACCCACCAAAGCTCTTGGTGATACATCAGAAGTTCTTACTAGATCATCTTACAGTGAAACAACTCTCACAAGAATTACAAACAATTCTTTAGTCTCAAATACATCTATTATTGAGGTTTGTTACAGATTTTTCTGGTGATTCTTACATGTTAATCTTAAGAATTTTATTTATTTTTTAGTTTATTTTTTGTGTCATAGTAATTCTAAATAACATAAAATCAGCATTATGTTCTTGCTAAATTTATGTTATTTAAAGAATTGAAATGTTTTGAACTGTAAACAGTTGTGCTTTTTCCTTTTTCAACAATAGTATTTTATTATTTAACAAATTCAAAGACCTCAATTTGAAAAGTATTAGTACAATTTTAAATTCATTGTTTTCATTGGCTTAAAATTTTAATTAAGTTTCTATTTTGAAAGAGCTTATTCATACTATTAGTCATAGTTTGTTCAATAAAAAAATTTCTTGTAATAAAAAGTTAAGAGACAAATGAATTACTTTAAAGTATTGTGACCTCATTTTGCCCTGAAAAGTGGGGCAACTTGTTTGGCATTGACTCAACTAGTCATTGATTAATTCCTTGGAAGAAATATTCAACTATGCTGTCTGTACAGTAATCCATAACTATGAAAGTGCTCTTAGTGCATGAACTGCCCTTTTAATAATTTCTCTTTTATGTTTGATGGGATTCATGCCTGGCGATTTAGGTAGCGAAGTCATGCACTGGAAATGTCCAGATTGTTCCTGAAACAAGTTGTGAATGATTTTGCCATGGTGACATATATTGGAAAATTCTATTTTCAGCCATTCATGGACATTGTGTACCATGAATGGCTCTGAAGATGATTTCCTAGTTGCAAAACATAACTATTTCCAAACAATAAGTAGTTCAGTTTGGTTAGAGGACCCTGTTCATGTCGTGTTAGAGTAGTCCACACCTCTTGCTCATCTGACTTGCGTTTTTTCTGTCTTGCATCATATTCATGAACCCAGCAGAGGTGCTTTAGCCAATAGCATGTTGTTAGTAAAAGCTCTCAAGTTAGCCTTCTGCTGTCACATTCCATCAACAAAAGTCTCTGTTGAACTTCCCACATTGATTATTGCTGTTAATTGACACAGTATTGCTTGCCTGGTTGTACTGACTATATATAGACATCTCTTGTCTTAGCTGTTAAGTAAATTTGGTTGGCTACTCTATTGTCTAATTATGAAACTTTGAAATTACATATTCTCAGTGCACTTTTGATTCTGTAGATTGAATTCTCTAAAAATAACTGAAATAGAGTGCCCAGTGTGTCTAACATCAAATAAGCATTTTGCATTCAAAGTCTATTAATTTCTGTTATGTTTCCAAAATCATATTGGAACACTTTTTGTTTGATCACTTAAGTATAAATGTAAGTGCTCACATTGCACTGCACATTTATACATTTATTACATGATGCTTATGCAATTTGGATGTTTGCACTTTGCTATCCCATGATTTTGGCACTTTAGTGTATTTATATAGGTATTGTTTATTTAAATTATAAACTTATAATTTTTTTATGCTTAGGAAGTAACAGTTCCTAGATTGAATGGTTCTTTAGGATTGAGTATTATGGGAGGATGTGATCAAACTTGTTTTCCATTTGGTAATGGTAGACCTGGAATCTATGTATCTAGGGTAAGAGATAATTATTAAAAAAAAATTTTTACTACTATTTTTTATCTATTTATTTATGCTTTTTCTGTACTTGTGAGGGGGAAATCATCTGTTTAAAATATTTATCTGGAACAATCTTTTAAGTTGTAAAATTTAAGATGCCAAAAAGTAATTTCTTTGAGAATGATGTATTTTAATGATATATCTTGTTTGTAGTTTTTGAAAATTATATTATAGATTTGCTAATTCATACAGTATCTGTTGAGTTTGAAAGCCAATTCTATTAAATTATGTTGTTTTATGATTCTTCAAAAATTTGATACGTATTGTGAATTTTGCATTGAAAATCCATATACATTGAATTGGAGTAACATTGGCAACAGAACATTAGCTAAATTAGAAAATTGATTGATTTTTCATTAGTTTGTTCTCCAGTTCTGAAGAAAATGTGGTTTTTAAAATAAATTAATGCTGTGTGTTTTAGATTACATTGTGTTTTAGAATGAGAATTTGTATTTGAATATATTTAAAATTTAATATGAATAAGTTTCTAAATAAGTGTGCTGTAATGTACTTTTATATATTTGTATGAAAAGACTGTTTAATATTATTTTAAAGATTGACATACATTTTTGGATTTTTGCATATTTAAAATTAGCTGTATTAATTTTTAGTTACTAATTAGGGCATTATATATGCAAGTAAATCATTTTCTCTTCCATTTAATTACTTATCCATACGTTGTATTTATTTATAGATTGTTCGTAATGGTACTGCTGCTAAAACGAAAAAAATCAGAGTTGGGGACCACATTCTTAAAGTAAGTGGTTCATATATACAGGATTTATTTTCTGTTAGAAAAACGCTAGATGTAAAGCCGAATGGAAAGCAGATTATGTTAAAATGCACTAAAACATTTGAATTCATATGAATTTCTGTAAAAGTAACTTGTTGCTTCCAAAATGATGGGTATTTTTCTATTACTCCTGTATTAAATGACTCGCTGTTAAAATAGACCTGTTGCAATTTTAAGTTTCAAGTAATCACTCTGCAGAACCTTCCTAGTAGTAGAACCTAAGTACTTCCTAGAACCTAAAAAAGAGATATTTTAAGACTCCCATAAACATAGCCTACATTTATTTCTAGAGCATCACACATGCACTGTACTAGTTTATATGGCCTGACATTGTTCAGAATAAACAAATGAATCTCAAAATTAAAAACTGTTATTAATTTAAATTTATAATTAGTTTATATATATTTCAATGAAATAATAAGAGAATTTTAATTTAACTGTTGATGTACATTTAATTTAAAAAATCCCATTCAAAAGGGGCTTAGTAATCTTGAATATTTTAACAACAGAAAATAATAAAATAATATTAAATATTTGAATCATATATAAATTATTAGAATAATTATAAAAAGAAAATTTAACATGCTTACAATAAGAAAACTGCTGTCATAGTAGTATTAATTGCTGACTATTTAAACCTCAGTAATCTTCTCTGTAAAATTCCATCACCCATGTAACATTTAAACTATAAATAAAAAAAAAAGTTATTTTATTTGAATAAAAGAAACAAAATCGATGAAGTTTTTTTAAAAATAGTTTCACTTTCCTTTAAGTAAAAACTCATAAATATAAAATTATAGATTATTTCTTTGTATAAAATTATAGATTATTTCTTTGAAAGCAGTAAAATATTTAACCCTTCAGTATGATTTTAAAGTGGAACCAATTCTTCATTTTATAAAAACCATTTAAAAAATTACACTTATGTAAAATATGTCCTCTTTAAGTTGACTTGATTTTACTTTTCATTCTGCAGAAATTCATAAGTCTTATAAAAAAATTATTCACTTCAATAGTTAATTTTTTTTATGTTATCTCAAATTACTGACTTCATCAGGTAGAATCAGGATTAATCAGATTCTCTCATTGTTACTATAATATTTTATGATTTGAAATTATTTTTAAAAATTTCAATATTAACAACAACAAAAAAAAGCAGGAGGAAAAAAAACATATTTTTTATTAAAAAAATTTCGGAATTGAAGATTAGTTTTAAAGTAATAAAATTATGTATAATTATTAATCTTACAGATGTACACTCATGGACAAAAAAATTAGCGCCCCAAGAAATAATTGCGGGGTCGTAAGGAAACTTGGCATGAAGGTACATCTTTGGGAGATATGCAAATGATTAGAAACGCAGCATGATTGCGCATTACGTATAGCCGGTAGAGAGTGTTTAACGTCGTTCTCCGTGGAGAATAAAACAAGTAACCAAAGCTTGTTTGAGTGTGCTGAATCTTTTACAAAGGAAGAGCTGAGGTAGACATGCCATTACGCTGTTTTCGAAGACAATATGATCACCTGTCGCATTTTGAGAGGGGGAGAATCATCAGCATGAAACAAGCTAGGTGGTCAGCTAGGTGAGTAGTTCGTCAATTAGGCCGCTCTGATTGCGTTGCGAGGAGGTGTTGGGACCAGTGGATCTGAGAGATGTCATTTAATCGATGACCAGGCTCAGGACACCCTTGGCAGAAAAGTCGTCAAGAAGACCACCACATTGTAAGAAATGCATGTGTACAGCCAACTGCTTCATCGGCTGCCATCCAGGCACAGGTAGCACCTTCACTAGGGCCCCTGTGTCTTCTTGAACCATACGAAGGCACCTGGCTGAAGGACATTTGGGATCGTGGTGCCCATTACGTGTGCTGCCCTTGACACCCACACATCGACGCCTCCGTTACAGCAAATATGGAACGAATTGTCTCAAGACATCATACAGAACTTGTATGCCTCAATGCCTGTTCGCATCACATCGCATCGTGCATTCCCGCTACAGGGGGTTCAACAGTGTATTAAATCCTCCATTCTTTTGCCTTTTTCTCTGAAATAAATGATCCTTTTTCTTTGATTTTCTAATCATTTACTTATATCAAAGTAGTCATTACGTATGTGAAATTCCATTTAATTTGATGACTCCTTCTTGGTGCGCTAATTTTTTTGTTCCTTAGTATATTTAATTATTTGTTTCCCTATTGCTATTGGGAAAAAAATCAAAGCTTTTCACCTCATCAAATAAAGACCACCAACTTTTTAAAATTGTCATAAGTTTGAACGAACAACATATTGAGTTGCACGCACAAACTCAAATCTTTGTATCACCTGGGAATATGCTTTATCTGTTTATTTGGGCTCCATTTAATCAAATATTTTTGTGACATTATGGGCTTAACAGATTATTTTCATTTGGTTGTATATTTTGTAACGTGAGAAATTGAATTTCTGTCTAACATAATTTATAATATGCGATGAACCAAAATGAAATTTTTTGGGTTGTCTGTTTTGTGTTTAAAATTATTTAAAGTTTTTAATTTAAAGATTTGCATGAATATTTACTATCTTCCTTTTCTTTGATCGACTGTTTAAAATCTTGTATAAAATAAGTAATACAAAAAATACATCTAAAGTTATGGAGGTAATTTGATGCAAAATAGCACAACTTCCATAGTCGAAGTACAATCGAAATTTCGACCCATCCGATTGAGAATCGTTCCATTATATACACCTGCTAAATGTGCAGTTCTGATACGTTGGAGTTCTCGCTATTCATTAGACACCAAAGTTTAAATCATTTGCATGTCCATCCCCAATGTTTTTTCATATGCAAACTCCTTCTTTGTGTGTAGATTCTTTAGTTATGAATTGATATATATATATATAAATTATAATTCACAAAATATTTCATCATAAACAAATTCATCTTTATCAATCATAAATTCATACATTAATTTCTAAAAACTGTATATTTTAAAGAATCAATAAAAATTAGAATTAAATTAATATAACTTGTATAAAAATAATTATTATAATCAATTAAACATACTAAAATTAAAAATTTAAGAACACAAATCTATTAATAAAAATTATAAGAAGAAACCCAGTGAAAGAAAAGCAAAATTTAGAGTAATGGTATTAGAATAATGTAATTAATACTGTTCGGTACTTTGGAATGGAATAATGTGTGTTTATAACATTATTACTGATCAAATTATCACACTTCACTGAATTCGATAGTAAAATATGGTAACAAACCAAAAATCAGCAAATTCCGAAGCACAATCATAGAAAAAAGAAAATATTCACAAAAGTGTATGTATGTATATATATATATATATATAAATTCAGTGTTATCTCAAGAGCAATTGAATGTAAGGAACACTAATTTCATCATAAAATATTTTTCAGGTCAATGATATAGATTTAAGTAATTTAACACATTCTGAAGCTGTATCGGCATTGTGTTCATCTGCGAATGAAGTTAAATTAACCATTCAGCATGATCCACTTCCTGATGGTTGGCAAGTAAGCATTATATTTCAATCTCATCTTAATGAAGTCAAATATTAGCAATAATGGTAGTATAGTAAATTGATTTTTTAAAATAATTTTTGCAGTAGATTGTATATCAAAGTTTTGTTTTTATGAAGTAATTTTTTAACGTGTATTAGGTTTTATTGTTTTTTTAAGATGAAAATTACATTATTTTCTGTAACAACCTTTGAAGTTATAAATTCACTTACTGTTTATTGTTTTTATTTTCATTTTCTGCGAAAGTTTATGGAATTATGTAAATTGAAACACAGATTTTGACTTTTGTAAATAAAATTTTTTTAATATGGATTTCAAGAAATTAACATGTGTTAAGTACTTATTTCTGTGATATATATGCAGTTTCAATCACTATACTGATAAGCATACACACATTGTTTTAAAAACCTATTTGTAGCTTTTTCTTTTAATGTTTAACTATCTGATTGAAATTCGTAGTTATTTTTTTAAATGTTTAAGAATTTTTATTGAGGGTATGTTTTAATGCTTTTTTAAATGCTAAAAGTATGTAAAGAATTTTCTTTTTTTTTTTTTTAGGAGTTTAGCTTAGAAGTTTCAGAAAGTGAACCTTTGGGCATTGTTCTTGGTGGTGGTGTTGAGGGAACTCATGCAAATCCTTTTGATTTCTATGATGAAGGAATATTTGTAACAAAGGTACTTTCATGTGTTTTTAATAATTGTGTTGGTGTGCATTAAGTTAATTTCAAATTCCATCATTCCTAAAATATATTTTACATTTGAATTGGTATTTACAGCTATAAATTCTTTATAGTTGTTTTAAAAAAGAAACATGTGTATTAATTGGTAAAAAAGTTTTCTCAGCATATAGTAGTGTAAGTTTCTATTTTATGAAATATATAAACTAATGTCACCTAGATTTATCTTTCATTGTGAAGATTATCTCTATGGATTGTGACATTTTTTATGGAAATTTGTTTTGAATTCAGTTTTCTGAGAGAAAAATAGAGTAATTTATTCATTTATATTGTCCAGTAATTCAAAGAAAAGTGTTTAGAATCCATGGTTAAGCACACACATGCAAACATATTTTGTGATACTTAATTTGTTTATGAATCAAGTGTGCATCATATTTGTTTGAAAGGAGATTTATATTTGGTTATGTTTATTGATCATTACAGTTTCTTTACTATTGGATATAAGTATCATGAATAGTGAAGACATAAATTGAATCATGTACCTCTTCCAAATAAAGTTTCACAGTGGTTTTTTTTTTTTTTTTTTTGACAATCCTTCAAATGTCATTATCAGAAATTTCTGTTTTTATTGAGAAACAGTAATTTTCATGACTTCTGGAGTTAAATTAGTGAATTGTGACAAAAAATATTCTGTAGTCTTTAGTTAATTCTTTGCATGATATACTGAGATAAAATTAAAAAATAAGTTTTCATTAGTAACTTATTTTTATTCATTTTTACTTACCTATAAAAGCTTTCTTCACTCATTAATAGTATTCTTTATTTTAATTCTTTGCCCTGGTTTCATTCAGAATAAATGAATAAAATTTACAATTTTTCTGTAAAAGTTTAGGATGTGATTTTTGCATCATATGGAGGACTTGTAACTGATAACTATATATTCAGTAGTGCTATAGTTAATGTTAATGTATGTGGTCTGGTAATTAAATAACGAGACTGATGCTGCTACAGGAGAAGTACACATGTACTAAACACCAGCAAATGACCAAAGTTTAGCGTGAAGCCTTCTCTATCAATATACTGCCATTTGCTGCTTTAAACAAATCTGTATAGCCATAGCCTTCATTTGCATTAGCATGATTTTTTTTGTTTTGCTGGAAATATGATAAATGTAACAATACAGCAACAAATGTTGCAAAATTTCACCTGAAAACTTGGAAAAACTTCTATTGAAGCTTTTCATTTTTTGAAACAAGTGTGCACGTGTTTTTGAGTGGCTTAAGCATTTTCAAGGTGTCCGAGAAGATGCTGAAGATGATTTACGCCCTGGTCAACATTACTACCTTTACCTTCTTTCTGAACTCTGCAAAAGAATAAGGAAAAAACAACCTGAATTGTGGAATGACATCATTCCATATTGTCTGTCAAAAGGTTTCTAGGCCTAGTACAGCATCCCAGTGTCTGACCATCCACCTTATTCACTGGATCTTGCTTCACGCAACTTGTATTCCTTTCCTAAGGTGACATTTGCATTAAAAGAAACAAAATTTGAGTCCTTTGAAGCTGTTAAAGAGGAAGTGGCATACATCCTGAAGGAGCTGACAGAAGAATTCCAGCATTGTTCTGAACAATGGAAGATTTGCATGTAGTGTTGTAGGGATAAAAGTGGGGTGTATATTGAAGGTGATAATAATTAAATATGTATGTATTCAAAATAAAATGTCTTACAGCATCAGTCTTGTTATTTAATAGCTACACCTTGTATATTACTAGTACTGAAATTACTAGTTTAAAATTTTACATTCGTATCTAATTAATTGTAAGAATTATTAAAAAGTGATGGCCGTTGAATTGTCTTACTATCAGCAAGAAAGGTGTATTAGAATACAATTTTTTTATGTCAGTGTAATAGAATTAAATATCATATAGCATGAGAAAATTTAATGATTATGAATAGAAATTCCCATTTTATTGAATATGTATGGAACATACATTTGTGTAAATTATGCATCTGCACATGATAAATGTTTAGTAAGCTTCAGTTATATGATATAATTTTGTTTTGTGAGTCTGCAATCTTTCAGTGTTATGATGTTAATATTGTGTTATTGTTAAGATAATCATCTTCCATGTGTACTTTTTCATGATGTTTATTTGCATACATTTTTAATTTTTTTGGTTCCATTTTTTTCGTGGGCCTGTAAAATAAAAGCTACAGACTTCTGAAATGAGTCTTTCATCTCATTGATCTTTTCTCTTTCATATGCATGATATACATCATTTATGCATAATATAAAATTGCTTATAAATGGTTGTTAATATAGGGAAACAACTGATAGAACAAAAACAAAAAAGAATTATGTTTTTCGTTTTTAACATATTAAGTAATTTATGCATTTTAGTTAGTGTTGTGTATTATAAAATATTTACTTTGTGAAAAATTTCAGGTAAAATAGGATAACTTAAAGACTTAATTATTGTAAAAAATATTGAATGTAAATATTGAATTGCCATATGGTGTTATAGTCACCAGCAACAGTAATGATATGAAATGATTAGTATAACAGTAATGAAATATTCCAGAATAAAGTTTCAAGAGAATATCTCAAGTTTTTATGGATACTTCTTTCAAAGTTCAATTAGTAATTAATCTAGCAAACATTTGGTAATTAGTTAATTAAAATATTTTCCTGTTAAATAAGAATTTTTTACTAGTTATTAATCTCAATTTGGATAAGTTTGAAAACAATTTCTTATAATTATTTTTAAAAATTTTGCTATTTTTTTTAATGTTATAATTTTAAAATGTTCATTAGCAATTTTCATGTTAATGTTATCATTGCAATTGTTTGTGTTATTTTGTGATAATTATTAATTGTTTCCGATTTTTAAAGTTTATTATCCCCTTTTAGATTTTGCCTAATTCAGCTGCTGATAGGGATGGGAGATTGAAAATAGGAATGCGAGTTATTGAGGTAAGAGATTTTGTGCTTTAATGTGATGTTTGAGTTTCCAAAATCTTTAAATGTAGTTAACTGATTCTTTTTTTATACATAACTTTCTAAGGTTTGCAATGTATCTTTCCTTGGAGTGAGCTTAGAAGAAGCTAATCGAGCCCTCAGTTCTTATCATGATTCTGTGTCCTTCATTGTATGTAATGGATTCAATTGTAATATGCCAACAAACACTTCATATAGTTGTCTTCCTGGTTCGAGCTCTGTTACAATTGATTCAGTTCCCTGTATTGACAGTGATGATGATTCCATTGACGTTTTCCGTCCCGTGAGTACTTTTAATTCTTTATTGTTTAAAGAGGTTTGTGATAAAATAAGTCAAATTAAGCAGATTTTGAAATTGGTATTACATTATATTTTAGAACAAATACTGGTATATTTAGATTCATTTTGAAAAAATTATAAATCTGGAATGTAAACTATCTTGAAGAATTTTGAGACTGTAAGAATTGGAGTTGGTATTGCATTAAATTTTTAAAAATTGTATAATTATTCTGTTTTCTTTTCTGCAACTTTTTTTCTATTTTCTCTTTGCTACAACATTCATTGAAAATTTTAAAAGAGTATTTATATTCAATGTTAATAATGCTGTGTTATTCGAATATAATCATTTAAGTTTATTAATACTTTATACCATTTATCACAAATGTCATGTTACTAGAATTTTCATTTGACATTTTATGTTACTGGAAATTATAATAAAGCATTTGTGAAGACTCATGAATTGAACAATTAAGGCCCCCGTCGACACGCCACCACGAATTTCCCTACCTAATGTTAATCCTATGGAGTTACGTACTTAAAGTCTCACATCTAGAATATTTATTTAAACTGCATGGAATAAAGTGCATTTTAAAGAGCATTAAAAAATGAAGGCTTCTATGGAGTTACTTTTTTTTTCTGATTTTTGCAAGTATTTTTAAATTTTCATTAAAGATCTGAAAACTTGCATCCGACGCACTAAATTGATCATAAAAATACTTTGAATAATCAGAAAAAAAAAGTAATTCCACAGAAGCCTTCCTTTTTTTACCCTCTTTCAAATGCATATTTTTTTAAAAAAATTAATTTATTTCCCTGCTTGTAATTTGTTGAGTCAGCAAAGTAAACAAGGAAAGAGGGGAAAGCAAAATTAAAAGTCTCGCCTTAGTGCGCAAGGATACATGGTAAAGACACGCTGACAAAAGGAGATTTACAATCCTTCGAGGGGGAGTCGGCCAATTTCTGGGAATTTCTTAGTGATCTTAAGATCCCCCTAGTTGCGTAATATCCGTTGAAAGTTTGTCTAGACAGGTCGTCAAAAGATTTATGATCCTTTCCAGTGAAGTCGGCCGATTTCTAGGAATCTGAGAATTCCTCTTTTGCATGTGTATAATTATTATTATTGTGTATCACTGTTTATATTATATTTAAACCCCAAAAGTAACTATTTTATTTTAATTGACACAACTGTATATACTTATTCAAGAGATTACCCACAAAACATTTTAACTATATTTAAGAGAAAGATTGCGTGACTACTTATTACTATTTTTTCAAAACGCCTTTGTAATAATCAGATTAAAATATATTGAATTTTTATGATTAAATGAAGAATATAGAAGAAAAAAATTATTCTGGTTCTCAGATATGTGAACAATTTTACATGAATAATACATTTTGCAAGAACGGAAACATTATTTTACTGCATTGAAACAACGTATGGAGTAGCCGATTGGTTATGTTCGCTATTTTGTGGCTAGTGATGTTTGAGTCGAGCCGAGTGTTCGAGTCCTATTTTCCTAGAACTGCCAACATGTTTTAAATTTAAAAACAATAAATAGCTCTCTTGTTTCTTCCAATTGCGATGCTAATAAATATTCAATCCTTACAAATTTTGTTTTCAGAATTCGACCTCGAATTAGCTTCCCCCATTTCTTTAGTCTAATAACTAATGCAGAATGAAAATTATTAAATAGATAGTATATGAATAAAGGTTTGCTAATAAATATTATTCACTCAATGGGCTATAGTTTTCCATATCCTATAAATGTCGTACCTGACCACTTTTCAAAAATTAACTTGTTTTTGCGTATGTATTTTATGTCTGCTTTCGACAGTAACGAACTTAATTTTCAAAAATACGTCATAATAAATTTCTCCTGAATTTTTTATTGGATTGAAATAAAATATATGCGATACATTTTTGATACCTGCTTTCACCAGTAATGAACTCAATTTTCAAAAATATATCATCATCAATTTACACCAATTTTTTTTATTGGATTGATGGGAAACAAGTATGAAAATTAAATATTTTATTTACTTATCTATTTATGTATTGACTAAAAAATCATATGTAAATTGGAATTAAGGTATGACTGAAAATAAATAACATTATTCAGAATCTTAAAAGGAAAAAAAAGGCTGCCTCTCAGCCTTTGTGGGGGGGGATGCAAAGTCTTGATTGAGATAAAATTATAATTCATGGTTGATTTAATTATTTTTTGAATATAAATGTAGATATATGATGTATTTTTTGAATATAAAAGTTTATATGATGTATCTTAGAATATAGCTTTCCTATAAAGTTCATAAAATTAGTTACCATATTTTATGTTTTTTTTTTTCTATTAAATAGCATTATTTTTTTTATAAGAATATGATTTATTATAGCTTAGATTTTGTTATTTATTTGTTTGCATAAATGACATACTAGAGCATGCTTGTCTAAAGTGTGGCCCAAATGCCTTTAAAATGCAGCCCAAACACAAATTATGAAAATATTTAAATTTACACATTCAGTTCAAAAGTCTTTAAAAAGCAATTGTACTAATTTTATAAAGTAAGTATAAATAAATATTTTTTGGATAAAACAAAATCTTAAATTTCATGAAAGTCACGTGCTTCAAATACATTAATCGAGACACATTGGGTCTCATATTAGTCTCCATTCTTTGGCTCAAACGGTATTTCTCAAATTGATACATTGATTGGCACTCAACTGAAATTAAAATTAAGTCAAGTTCATATTATGCATTTTTGGATTGACTTTAGAGAAGAATATCCTAAAATTTCCAAAAGAGTTGTGGAACATATATGTCATTTGTTTCGACCTATGTATGAGAAAACTTTATCTCTTTGTACGCTGCGACAAAAACAAAATGCAGAAACAGATTGGTTGCTGAACAGGACATTACGTTCCAGGTTTTATCAATTATTCCAAGTGTTAAAATACTTTGAAATAAAAAAAAAACAATCACGGCCAAGTCATTAAAAATGTTCTTTTTTATGAATTGTTTTAATTTAAAATATTGTTGTTTTTATTCATTGATAGAATACATTTTAGAAGAAAAAAAATGCCATTAGCTATCTTTCCTTTCATTATCTTATTAAGAAGTTTGTGTTGTGATGAAAAAAAAAAGAGGCAGTAATAATTTTGTTAATTTGAGTAGGATAAAGCTTTGATACCCTATTTTTTCAGCATTTTGATCAAGAGGTTTCTTCAAGAAAACGGTAAGCTCAAAGGGTTCCCTTAGTGTAAAAGGTTGAATACCCCTGTAATAGATAATCGTTTCATTAAAAACAAAAATTGAGTTAAGGTAATGATTTTAAAACTTTTGTTTTCAATACGAGAGTAATCCAAATAAAATCTTGTAAAAAAAATAACTGAAAAGTGTATATATATATATTTATAGAAATATAAAATTTGCTTTTTTTTTTTTTTTTTAAGTTTTTATTAATTTCGCTCTAAGAGCAACACGACAGCTATGAAATTTAAAATAAATATATATTACAATCTGTGTCTTTTAGTTACAAAAATCAAACTCTTAATAAAAGCAAATGCCTTGATATAAATTTTCTTTCCTATTGGGGCAATTAGAATAGGATACAATATTAGAAACAAAATTCAAATAATTATTTCAATTAATACAACCACATACTGACAATACAGCAACCTCATTGAGGAATTTGTTTTGACCAGGTTTCAGCTTTTTAGCCACCCAAGGGGCTATTGTTTTAGTTGGGTCAATTTTTGCGAACCAGATCACTTTTCGCGTACGAAATCACTTTCCAATTTTTAATCGTTCGCTTCAATTTTAATTACATATAGCCTAAATATATTCACTTTAATAATTAGTCATTTCCTTTAATTTTAATTACATGTAGTTGATATAATGTTCAATTTAATAATTTATCGTTTGCTTTGATTTTAATTACACTTAGCTAAAATAAAATCAATTTAATAATTTACTGGTTCCTTTAATTTTAATATCGGAAAAGTTTACTATCATCCATTTCTCGATATTTTATCGTTTACTTTAATTCTAATATTTAATTGAGTAATTTAATAATAATTACAAAAAAAGCGCACTTTTTGTGGCAATATCTGTTCTTTGCAAAATTTTGTATATAGAACATTTTATTATATTAAAATTTTTTTTCATATAATTAATCAGTATGCACAAAATTTGGAATATCACTAACATTGTCGATCTTTTATAAATCAAGTGATAGGATTTTGAAAAAAATGAAATAGTAGAAACAGATTTTTTGAAATTAGAAGGCATGAAAAAAGGAATAAAAAAAAGTTGTCGAAAGGGAAGAATGACTATTTTTGAAGCAATGAAAAAGCCAGTTTCTTCCTAGTTTGGTATAGCTTTCAAACACTTGAACAACACAGAAGGGCAATTTAGCCTCAGGAGGGACCGATCCCTACCGCAAAAGCTTGCAAGAAACTGCGTAAAAGAACGATGGAGATCAAATTACCCCCATTTTCTCTTGTTTTGAATGGAGGGGGGATAAAGAAGGGGAAGAATTGAGGTGGGGAAACAGCTCTACTTCTTTCAGTTCTGTCTAGAGGAAATATTTATTACCCTGTGACATCATTTTCAAACTTCATGATAGCTGTCAAAACATAAATATAAGAAAATGGAAAATATTAGAGCAAAATTGAAAAAATTAAAAGCATCTAAGAAGTTCCTAATTTGAATTCAAGTGAAATAAGGAAAATTAAGAAAAATAAAGCTTGTAATTTCTCTTTTATAAGAGAACTATTTACTTCTGCTCCATATGACCAGTATTGTATGAGTACTTTGTCCGCACTAAGTAATGCCCCTTCCCCCCTCCCAGTAGAGAGGGAGCTTTCGTCGATTCTTACTTTCGGAATCACTCAAAGGGAGCCTTAATACTGTCATGAGATACTTGAACTTGCATGTTATAGATTGAAATCAAAATTTTTCATAGGATTTTCAAAAGCACTCAAAAAATTGATGTTTGCTGCCATAAGAAATTTCTTGCAAATATGATATGCGGGAAATTTGTCCTTTAAAGACAGTTGTAGCACTCATATTTCAATGGAAATTTCTCTTTTTTTTGACAGGAGTGTCATATTTCATACACCAACATGGAACAAAATCCAAATGTTTTTCAGTCCAATAGATGGAGTAGTATATCTACTAAATTGGTCTTAATACACTATTTAGACATCTTTCCTTTACCTTGTCTGTTTGCAGCTGATTCCTATTGGTTTAAGCTGAGAAGTAGCTAATAAAAACAAACATATCTTCAGCTCATTAAATTAACCACATGCTTTTCAAGATGGTTGTTTATGTTTCAGTCATGTGTATTTCTTCTGATTCCTTGTGGGAATTTTTTTTTCTCCCTTGTTTGTCTTAGGGTCAATTATTTTTCATTTTGTTTGTATAGTTCTGTTTGACATGGCAAAGTGAAAAGTAAGCTGAATATATGGTAATGCTATTAGAGTCTATAGCAATTAGAAATTAATAGTGTGCATGAATTATAGCATGCTATTATATATTAATGGTGTGATAAGTGGATCTTCTAGTGTGTATGGGTTTGTAAATAAGTGCAATTATACATATTTTTACATTTTCAATATATTAATTAACTTGCACTTGCTATTTTATCTCTAAAACTGAATTAAAAAATTTGAATAATGAAACTTCCTTCATCAAAGGAGTAAATATATTATCGATTTTAATTAAATAAATTAAGCGCTTGTAAAATGGAATTTTGTCTTTTTTTTTTTTAATGGAATCGGTCTTAATGAATAAAAGCAACTCATTCTTAACATCAAGTGCAATAGAAAGAAATGCTCTCTTTTTGGACGTGTGTGTGAGAGAGAGAGAGACACCATTATGAAAGGGTAGAAATTAAGTGATTTAGAACTCGCTTAATAAACTAAGGTGTCATTAAGACCACTACAGTAAACATTTTTTTTTGATGTAGAAAAAAATGGGGTGTATTAAATGTTGATGAGAAACACAGAAAATAGACTTGGAAGGAAGAAAATTGGTTAGTTATTGCATCATTACAAGTATAACACTTCTATTGCTTCTTTCTATGGGCATTTAAAGGCTCTGGTTTACTATAATTTAGTTGATGCTATTGAAGGTATCTCTTAAATGCTCTATTGCTGCTCTTCATGCATGTGAAAAATATTTAGCATCTTGAGAACTGTACGCCTATCACTATATATTCACTACCTGGTTCCAATTAATATTGGTGGAGGCACAATTTACTCAATTATTCTAAACAGTGCTTTATAGAAGCTCTTGTCTATGATTCTGTTAGTAAATAATTAGTTTCCTATCATTAACATTTTTTATGTTTGTGCATAACTTGCCAACTGAAGTGTCATCCTCATCTCTTGACTGAGGTTCAAAATTTGAGATCTATTGCCAGTAGCTCTCATGTAGCTTCTAAGTGCAATGTTAAGAAGCAATCGATATCATTCATTTTCTTATACAAAAATGAATATGGTAAAGTGTTTTTTACATTTCCTTAAAGTTTGTATTGTAAAGTCTGAATCACACACACACATTTAGTATTTTAGATGAATCCTTAACTGCACAGGAAATTGATTAAAAAAAGTTAACTATATTTTAGTTGTATATTTTTAATTCTTGTATATTTTCTGATTTATTTCTTTAAAATTATGTTAAGTCAATTTGGTAAAAATATTATTAAAAATTGTTTGAATATTTGAAGTATATTGAGAGAAAGAATTTACGGTAATGCAGAAGTTTATAGAAGGAATGAATTGTCTAATATAAATATTTTATCTTACTTTTATTCATTCATTACATTACCTATTTTATTTTTATGTATATTTTTTATCTGTAAAATCCTATCTTTTTTTACTGTAAAAATCTTTGGCATTATATTAAGTTTATGATTTTTTTTTAAAGCTGAAACAATGGTGAATATCATGATATTCAACAAATTATGATATTCAAGAAATGATAAGTATTGCCTTAGATTTCATTAAAAATATTGGCTTCAACCATGTATGATTTTTGCATATTCATATTAAAACTTTTTATTGTGTCATCCTTACACATACATTTTCTTTACTTATACTTTTTGTTAACTTAGTTAATAATCATTAGATTACAGTTCACAGTTGTCCTAAGACAACACATCAGGTTGTATAACAACAACAATTTATTTACACTCCTTACCACCGCTCGTTTACAACAGCACCTCTCGGAGACTCGGTCAGGTCCCGTCTGAGGGGATCGTGTGACATCATTACACTCTCCCTTTTACAAAAAGAACGCCCTCTAGAGGCGGGCTTTAAGTAGGGAAGTTAACATTCATGATTGGTTTTAGAGGATATTTGGGGGGTTCTATCAATTTGAATTTATAAAATTCATTATGAAATATATAAATTTGAATTAAATTTATACATTTCATAATGAATGAAATGTATAAATTTAATTCAAATGTGGTTTAATACTAACAACATATGTAAAGACATCTCAGTGTTCTAATTTATATAGTCAGTATATCTGTACTGTGGTGTGTTATAATTGATAAATTCGCCTACACATAAATTAAAAATTTATTCTGTTATACTTTTTTTTTGCGTGGTTCAATAAATCACTCCATCAGAGTTATGATCATTACGATATTCATATAGCATTTAAATTTCTAGATATATATAGAAATGATAAGTATATGTGCCTACATACTCATATTTTCTTTTTACACGCCATAAAAGATTGTTTCCTGTATCAGATTTATTTTGTTATTCTGTTAATATAACAAATAAATTAGGGTATATTTTTCTTTACAGTTGAATCAAGATGTGGTGGCGCACGAAAAGTCTGTAGATGAAAAAGTTCTAGATGTTGTTCGAGCAGCTGAATTGCTGGTTACTCCTTCACCTCGTGTATTTCTTCATCCACCTTCATCTCTGAAGAAGAAAAAGACAACAACAATAGTATTATCAAAGCATACAGTTCATCCATCACAAGTAGAAGAGGTGATTAATTTTTATTTCATTACTAAAATTTATTCTAGTATCTTTTAAGGCTTCCAATATCCATATGACTTTTTAAAAAATAAATTTCTCTTTATTTGTATTATAAGTAAATTCAAATAATGTATTCATTATTTTGTTGCTTATAACATGCTCATGTCCTCCATGATTATACAAATATTTTATTTATTTCAGTTATATTTTTAATATTTCATACTTATTTATGTTTTGAGATTGGTATTAATAAGTATTTCAAATTTTTGCCTTTCTGGTTTAAATTGTGTTGAACTATTATATTATTTACTGTGACATAATTAATACTGAAGATAATTCGTAGACATTTTTTTCTCTTAACTTCTGTAATTAATGTTCTAAAAATATACTTTATGAATCTTAACATTTTGAAATTTTATACTGTTTAAAATTAATCCAGGATTCAAGTTATAATATTGAACATTTAAAACAATTGGAAATTGCTGGCTTAGCAAATTGTGTTCTATGTTACACATATAATTATTACATTAAATATAAGTTATACCCAGGTATTTCCATTTTTTTTAAAAAATGTATGTTTTATTTTTGTACTGCAGAATCAGCATACTAAACCATCCTATCTTCCATGTGAAGTTTGAGCTCTGTGACTTAAGTAGTAAGTAAAATCCAATTTACTTTTAGGTTTTATTTAAATTTTGATCAGAGATATTGTAAAATACATCTTACAAATATAGCTTAACTATTTTATTGCTTTAAAATTTTAAGATGTATTATTTTTTAAATGTTAATTTTATGATTGGTTATAAAATTTACATTTGTAAAAATTGTTTATGTAGTGCATATAAATTCTGTATGATTATTACATGAGTAAAAAAATGTTTAATATTTGTTTGAAATTAATTATAAGCTTGATCATCCTGAGGAATAATGTAAATTGCTATGTGTTACTAAACATCCCTCCCAATTATGCAATTTATGGATGATAACAAGGTTTGTTTCCTTCATACAGTGCACTAGAACTTAAAGAGTTTTAGAGATTTTCCACATCTAAAGGAACACTTTCCTGTAGCTGATAAATGATTTGCCCATCATGAGTCTATAATTTCATTACTTATTCACAAAAACGGCTTCTTTAAGTAGACTGAGTGTACATGTTTGTAAATTCAAGTAATATCTATAAGAATATTTCTCACTTCCAGTTCTGATTCAAATGCATCATTTTAGTAATTCCATATCAACTCAATGCCATTAGGAACAAACATTAGGAAAAACCCAACCTGTAGTGATTCATTTACAAGAAGGAGTTTTGGAAAAGCTACATTGACATTTTTTATGTGTTTTTTACATTATTTTATAAAGTATGTGTATTTTGCTATGGTCTCCAAAGGTGATTAAGGAGAATTCATTTTTGTAAACTGAGATTACTTATAAAACTGAATATCTCTCTGAAATCAGAAAGCAGCTTTTCTTAATGATTGCTGAAACAAATTTCCTGTATTTTCCTTTTTAGCTATTTTTGTTAAATTATCAAATAAATCTGTATTTTTGATGCAAACACTGTTTATTTTGTTTATATATAATAAGTTAGTTTATTTTCTTAAAATGTCTTTTGCAAGTTTATAATCTATTTATATTGTTAATGTGGTGTTTTCGTTTTGAAATTAATTTTCAATCTGATTGAAATTATAGGGCATTTCTGGTAAGCAGTTGAACAAGGCATCTGTGGTAAGAAATTGGACGATTTGTGGCTCATCAGAGTATTTTTAAATCAACTAATATGCATGCATATATTATATGTGTTAACATCTGTGTAACATTCCGGCCCTTATGCATTATGTCTGTTAAATTTTTTAATCTAAAATATTCATTAACTGTATGTAAGGGGGAGTAGTCAAAAAAAATTTCTTCTAATATCAGTGCAATCATTCCATCATCTTAAAATTGTAAATAAATATTAGAAGGTACCATATTTGTTCATTGGTTTTATACATTTTATTACATTTGTAATTTCAGATTGTGTTTGTAGTTATTATTATTTGATTTTTTTTACATGTTTGTTACATTTGTCTTTGTAATCTTTTATGAATTATAAAATTATGAATTTTAAAATTCCATTAAATTTATTGTATATTATTACAGATAAAAATATTGTTGGGTTTTTTTTTTTTTTTGTTTTATAAGCAAATATCTAAATTTTTGTTTCACAAATGAAACTAAAAGAATGTTAAATCTTATTAATATCCTTAAATGATTTCAAAGTAATTTAATAAATTTGTCTTACTGTAGCAAAATTGATAAATTTGTAAATGAAAGTTTTCATCAAAATTCAAATAGAATAAGTAGTATTTGTTTTATATTTCTACAGTATATCTCTGAATTTGTATATGCGTGCATATACACACTTATATCTAAGATACAAAATCATCCAAATAGCTTAAACAAAAAAAAAAAAGTGCTATATAAACGGGTCCTTATTTAACTTCGTTTTTAGGTAATCTTATGATTTTGTTAATTTTTTTACTGCTATGTCAGATTTACAACTTTTTTACCTACTACTTGCTGTAGTTGTTTACTGTCTTTATTCTTAAACCATTTGGTATGTACAAATAAAAGAGAACTGGAGAAGTATTACAGAATTATAAATAAATATTCTTTTAATGAACAACAAAGTTAGAATTAATTTGTTTAATTTATTGCTAAATTATTTTTAATTTAGTAAATCGGTTTTTAAATTGTTAGAGTCCCTTTTCCCATTTTATTGCCTTTATATATTTGGCAGTTTTATTTTTATTGCACTTTATGACTAATTTGGCTAATTATTCTTTTAACTTATTGAATAGACTGTGGTACAAAAATATGTTTTAACAGAGGAACAATACATGTTAACTTACAGATTTTTTCATTTCTTTTTCATTGTAATTATAATGTCTTCTGAATTCCTTTAAAAATATTCTTGAAAGCATTAATATGGATTTATGGAAATAGGAAAATGTTTTAGAATAATTTTTTAGAATTTTTATTTTCTTAAATATCATTAATTATAAATACTGGTAGGTATTTTAAAATTTGTGTTTAGTTTAGATCTAATTAATGCCAAATAATTCTGTTTAGCTATGCTTGTTTGCAATTTTCTTTCTTGGGGACAGATTTCATAAAATATCTAAAAACAAATAGAATCATGCTCTAGTCATTAGAAAATTATATGGCTCTTTGGTTTTGCAAAAGTGGTGATTTTTTAATTTTTTCTTTTGATAATTTTTCCATTTTGTAACAAAAATTTTACTCTAAATATTTCATGCTGAATTGTCTTTCCATTTACATTTGATTATTCTTTTTTCTGTGTGATTTTTTGAAACAGTTTGAAAATTTTTAGTTTTTGCTCTTCACCACAATTTTTATATATGCATTTAAAGAATGGTTATTTTTCTTTTTCAAAAAACTGTTCGATATTTTAAATTAAGTTATTTGGATGATATACAACTGAAGAAAGCAAATATAGTAGGTTGTGTGAGTGAGAACAGAAAATTTTAAATTTCAAATATTGTATATTTGTATTGTCTTGAGTGATGATCTATTTATACACTTTTACTATATGGAATTAATGATATTTTTTCTATATGGTTAATGCAGTACTCTATTCAAAGAATGCAAATAAAATGTCACTATAACCATATTATTTGCTATTTTCTGATAAAAAAAATTGACATTTTTCATTCTAATCAAGAATGCTCAGAAAATCAGAAGTTTTCATATCTTTTTAAGAAGTTTCCTAAAAAGAATTCACTTGAATATTAACGCACAAGAATCACATACTGAGAGTCCTCTCATTTCAGAAAGAGTGATTTTACCATGAAATTTATTCTTTATGTATGTCAAATTAATAAGTTTTTATTGGTTCGTTTGAAAAACTACTTATTTGAGGTTTTAACTACATCTTCTAAAGTACGAGAAATCTAATGATTATTAATGATAGTAAAAAAAAACGAGTATATAATCATGAAATGAGTGCTAAAAATTAAGATTGTGCCAAAGTATATAAAGCATTGTTGAATCCCATTATAAATTCTGCAAGATATTTAATTATTTTGAAAAACTTTCTTGATTCGGTAACTCTGAGATACACCTCTTAACATGGGTTGAGAAAGAAAGTAAATTATTTTCTCTTAAATTAAAATTTTGAATTTCAGTTTTTGCTTTTCATTTCCATCAGTATCTTACATGAATGCTAGATATCTTAATTAGTATTGCTTTATTAGAAAAATTTGTTTAATATTAAGTTTTTAAAGAAGGATAGATTGAAAAAAATTCGTTTTATGTTTTGATAATTGTGATATATATTTATAATTAAATTCAAGTTTGTACGTAGGACCATTTGGATATTGAAAACAAACTGTTAATTGTAAAAAAGAATCTTAAAATTTAAAAACTTTGATTTATGAATCTTGTATTGTTTTCCTACCCAGTCCATTAATCATTTTCTGAGAATTAGTGTTTTCTTGAAATTTGACATGAGATTTCAACTAAATTTAATTGTTGAATACCTTTATATATTTTAAGACCTGTTACTTATTCAAATAGAATTATATGAAGAAGAAAACATTACTTTTTAAATTCAAAGTACTTCAATAAATTGAGGTGGTTTTAAAAATGTGTGTGTGTGTAAATTTTGTATTAAAAATAACAGGCTTATTTTCTGCAATGAATAATTTAATTATCTTTTTTAAATGGTTGGATTTAATTTTGACTTAATGACTATACATTTATGACATATAATTTAAAAAGGTGATGGTTTTAAAATTTATTATTTTATGTTGTATAAATATGTAATTTTATATTTAATGCTTTATGTGCATTTTAATGTATATTCCACTTTATGTCATGAATTCACATATTTGTAATTAAAAATAATTGAAATTTTTTTAATATTGTGCGGTATACTGGAACAGGGTTAAATAAATCTGAAGAATTAAATTATCAGTATGATGGATATCCACATAAGTAGGAAGAAAAAAAATCAAATAAATATGAAGGGGTCATAAAATTTAGTCAGCTTTTAAAATGTATGTACATTGGGATCTATGTGACATTATCCTTATATTTATTCATGAGAAATCATTTTGCTGTAAATATAATGTAATTTGTAATAGATTGCTATGCTGTATAATTTTGGAAATGAATTATGGTATTTTGGCTTATCCCCAAAATTTAGTGTATTCATAGTTGCTTCTTTGGAAAGAATATTGGAGTTCTTTATAATATTCATGTTAATTTGTTTATATATAATTTAATAAACTGTAACACTTATTAAATGCAGTGAACTGAAAAATATTTATTCTCTTCCCATTTTACTTGCAGTAAGTATTCATTAGTAAAAATATATTTACTTTGTTTATAAATGCATTTTTAAATTAGGATTTTAATTCTTTCATGCAAAAATAAGTGTGAAGCTTTTAGCTGTGTAAGATGAGTAAGTTCTAAATATAATTATCTTTGTGAACTTCATGTGTATATTTTGTAGGGAGGTTTTAAAGATGTGTACTTTCATGTTACTTCTATATTACTTTTTTAAATGTCTTAGTTTAACTGCATTTATATCTTGTATTGATATCCTGTTGTTACATATTGTTTAATACACCCTACAAACTTTTGTTTTTAGAGTTTTATGGTACTATTTAAGCAACTTTGGAATTTAAATTACACTTATGTGCAAAAGGTAATTTACAAGTGTAAAATTAAGAATTCAAGAAAGCTGTTAAAAATCAAGAGGTAAAATATAATATAAAAGTAGCATGTTAATGTTTAATATTGTATTATTAATATTTCATGTTTATTTAATAGTATTTCAAGATTTATGAAATAATGTAAATAATTAATTTTACTGTTAATTAAATATATAGTTTTTAAAAACTTCTGAAACATGTAATTGTTTTTACATGTAACAAAATCCCCTATCATTATGATAAGGGACTGATAATGGTTTAATGTATTGTGTAACAGGAAATTTATTAGGGTTCATTGGGTACTTTGGTACACTGGAATGAATATACTTGAAAGTTTTACTGCATATTTTAGGATGGTTTGAAATATTCTGTCCATATCTTGTCATTCTATAAATATTCTATTGAATTGTGGTTTGAAGATTTTTTCCATCATACTTTTGGATTGTATATAAATATATTCATTATTTATAATTAACTATTTATCTATTTTTAATTTATATTTTGTCTCTCATTTAATCTATTTGATTAGTCTACATTTTCTAAAACAACATTTAATTATTTTTTTTTTATTAAATTCTTGTTTGCATTTTGATGGGAGAGAAAAAATTGACTTTTGCACACAAGTGTAGTATCTATCTATAAGTGGGAAATTATAAAAGGAATCACAATGACTTTTTAAATTCGGTGAAAGTTATTTTCGAAATCATGATTTCAGTATTGTAAAATTATTTCATATATACAACAGTAGAGTATAATATTCTGTTTAAAGTTTTTTAAATTTAAGTTGTAGACTGGAAACTAAAATGTGGTAGTTATTTCTACCCTTCCAATGTTTCTTTCTTTAAATGTAACATTCAATGAATTACAAATGAATAATTAATAGTTTTTTAATTGGATTTCTTTTTTAAAGGTAATGTAATTCTTATGGCTTTTTTAGTGGGTTTAAGCATCTGTTTCTGATTGTCGTCTCTGTATCAAAACTCAATGTTTTGTGTGTGATATTAAGTACTTTATGTTAATTTTGTGAAGATATATGTTACAAATTTTTAAAACATCAAGATTATAATTGTATCATGTAAAGTAAATAAAAGTATGATTAAAATTTGTTTTGTATTCTTTTATTTGCTCTCATTATGTCTTTACATTTATTACAACAAAACCAACCTCATTAAATGGATCAGAAGCTGCAATTTTATGTATTATGAGCATTCTTAATTTTTTTTTAAATATAGTATTGATATGATACTGTAATATACTATAAAAATAAAAAAAATATTATAAAATTTTTATTTCAACCTTCTATTATCAATCTTTGTATAATTATCTTAAGTGCAAAATTATTAAAAATTTATTACTGTTGTATGACTTAAGAATTTTAATCATAAATCATTACACTTGTATCATTCATAATTTTGCTAAATTAATTTATTAAGTATAACAGAACATCATGAGACTGTATAGAAAATTTTAAAGTTGGAAATTTACATTTTGTTACCTTTTAGCAAACCAAGCTTTTAAATGTTTGCTGATGTGATAAATTTCCTTTTAAGTCACCTTAATTGTTAAAAATTTTAAATGCTTTTTGCTGTGACCAAAAATCTGTCATAAAATGAAAATTCAACCAACAAAATTTTTTGAAGTGGTATCTCAAATTTCGTAATAAGTATTGATATCAAGAATCATTTATTTTCAATGAAAGTTCGTCAGTATTATACTGCCTCAAGAATGAAGACCAGGATTTTTGGTCCAAAGGGATGCGTTAGGTCTTATTTACAGGTGGTGTTTTATTTACAACATTCTCCTATTCATGTTTTGTTATCTAAAAAAAATGTAACACCCATACTAATTAAAGTAATTCTCAAGGCAACTGGACAAAATTGATATCACTAAACAGCTGAAAGGGCATTAAATAGTGTTTTATGGATTAATTAACATAGTTCATTAATTTTTAAAAACAAATATCCTGTAGGTATTGATTTCTTTGTTAAATTAAGTAAATATACTCCAAATAGCAATGTTTTACCTTTGAATATTAGTGCCCGAAATATTCGCCAAAGGCAGTTATGAGGAACCATATTTCAGATAATTTCGCACAAAAGATTTTACGTGCAAAACATTTTTTTTTTTTTTTTTTTTTTTACTGTAATGCATTTATTTTATTTTTAAAGCAGTGAAGGATGTTTTTAAATTAATGTTGATAATTTAAAAATAAATCCGATTTCGCATATTTCCCGCTTTCGAATACGGCATTTGTAGATATATAGTTACTGATTACAGACTAGTGTACAATCCCTTCAGGGGAGACTTTGTATATAAACAACTTGAGAAAATTGTAAGAAGATCTGTGAGTAGATTTTCATATTCACAGTTAAAAATGATGAGGTAGTTCATTTATAAGAGAATTAAAGATTTCCAGATGTAGAAAATCGATTGCATGCTACGATTCCTTTTTTTTTCCAGAACTGTTGAACACACAATTCTTTTTAAATATAATAATTCTCTTTAAATTATTTTGCAATTTTAGAATTGAGGTATTATTATCGACCAATGCTAACTACTGTGAAATAAATTGATAAGAAAATTTTATATTATCAAATGGCTGAGAGATTTGAATTTAAGGCACCCATTTTTAAACTCCTATTGCAGAAAAAAAAAGGAAGGGGTGGGGAACCTCTAAGGGATAATTTTAGGAAATTTACATTTAAAACTAATATGCTGAGAAATTTTATTCTTGCAAAAAAAAGAAATACATCCGAAAAGGGATTACTAATTTTGAGAAGTTAATTAACTTCTAATAAATTCATTAACATATATTTTAATGCCATTTGAGCTATTAACAGTGATAATGATTTTGTGTAGCTGTGATTAGAATTGCGAAATTTATCAAGAGTGTTTTTGACGATTGTACAAAAATTCGCATTTAATCTTAATACAATATCGATTGTGTTTACAAATGTTCGTTTGAATATTTTCTCTAATATTCAATTATAATTCATGTTATTTAAGTATTAAGGTCAGTATTTATATATAGTTATATGTTATGCAGTAGACGCAATAAATGCTTCCCTGGCTGACTACCTTAACTAATGCTTATATTACGAGCATTTTAAAAAAATCCAAATCTTTTTTAAAAAATTTTTCCAAGATCTTAATTTTTTTTAATGGTTAGGTCTCCCCTTACCTAGTCTTAAATTGTGTTTAAGCGAAACCAAAATATCCACTACGATACGGTGAATTAGAACTGATTGTTTCAGGCTATCAGCAAAATATTGAACCTGCTTGGAATAAGTTACGAGTTTTATCCTAATTCTAGCATTACTACTATTATTATTTTTTGTTTATCTGAGCTTAAGCAATCGTTTCGTCTTTTTGGAAGATTTGAAATTTCAGTGTTCAGCAAATATTATCCGGATCTTAGAAAATTCAGGAGCGAAATCGTGATAAGATTATAAATTGACGTTTTTATATTGTAGAGCGATTATTCTATGGGACTTTAATGTACATAATTCTTTGAGAAATCGGGAATCTAAATATGATTATTTTTGATAAAAATGAAATACTGAATTTGAGGTGAAGTTTACGCTATGATACTTTGAACCAAATGAATCAACATAAAATTTTCAGTGATTCGTAAGCAAACTCTATAGTATTTTAATTTAAACAAAAAAACAACTAATTCAGAAACAAGTAGAGATTTAGATAGAGATTAAACAACTACTTTTTAAGTACAATCTGAGACAAAAGCTGTACAAAGAACACAAAATAATTAATACACACAGAACGCAACATTTTACCAAATATCTTAAGTTAATGAAATAATGAATCTGATATATTAGTGTTAAACTGATAAATTATTTAAATAAATTTTCCGAGGTTTCCAAACCACCATTTGTAGACTTGCTGGTGGACATTTGATAAGAGACAGAAAACTACCCGAATTCCACCAATTGTAATTTTTCTCAGGCCTCTCCCAAACATCTTTTAAATTGTTTGGACTTGGCAGAGAAGTTATAATTACATCACCTCATCTCGTATATGATTTCTTGAAGATTATTGGTTTTGTGGACTTGGTCTAGCCTTCGAATAGACCATGTGGCATTTAAGTCACAATACACAAATTATACTGCACTTCAAGAGTAATATTTAATTCAATGCAGTTTGATTTATTAGAATGCATTTATATTATTAAAAGAATGAAAAAAATCATTTGAATGATAATGTAATACAATAATCGCAATACGAAATAATGTGATGAAAAACAACGTACGAAAAGAGTGTGGGTCACACTGCAAGGCAACACGAGGGCTTTGGGTGACAGATTTTGAACCTCAATCAAGTCATAAGGACGACACCTGAGCTGGAACCTCCCTCTCCAAATTTACACACCACGCTAATGGGAGGACGTGAGACTGCAACAGATTTAACGTGCATCAGCTCCGCTCACGACGGATCTTTATTGGCATCAGAGCCCAAACCTACAACTCGATGAAAGCAACACCATCCGCGATCATGATCACTTAGCTACCACAGCCACTATGATGGAAAAGACAGAGTGATATGTATAAACAATACGTAAAAATTTCTATGAAGCTCGTGATGAACATGCTATTATGGCACATTTTTTCTAAGTAATCTAGATTGGCCGTAGTAGCCGAGTGGTCACGCCTTCGGCTGGCTGTTTCCGTCGAATAGAAGATTCGATTTCTGGTGCCACTAAATGCTCACCGTGTATTAGGGATTTACATGAAATCTATTGAGGCTCTAATTTCTCACGATGACGTGGTGAGGAGATTTGGAGTAAGGATATCAGCTCAAATGAAGTTTTGGCCACTTGAACATAGTTCAAAATTACGAGGTCCGTTGTCAATAGCCCTTATGCTTTTGCAAAACAGACGGATTCCATTATGAATCAATTTTTTTAAGCTGGTCTTGCAGCAAGATGATCAACCCAATCGCAGAAAGGCATTAACGCAAGTCGCCACAGGATTCCTCCTTCCAATATCACGAAGGGAGATGAAACTTTTCCTTCCTGCCGGATCTAGTGTGGTACGTTTGCCTTTATACGTTGCCCTGGAATCCTGTGGCCTCAGGCTCAACTGATTCAGCTAGAAGGAAATCAGGCTTAATGATTCAAAGAAATGAGGCATTCCTTCTGCTTGATGAGGATAATAGTCTTCTGCATACATCGTATCATGTCGAAAATAATCTCATAAGGTTTCTGAAAAGCCTTCTTAAAGGGAGGTCGACGAACGAAAACATGATTACACTTTTTTCAAATCCTTTGAAACGTAGATTAGATGAGGTCCATTAGGAAGAGGGATATTGGGATTCATGGTTAGGAAGATTTGTTGTAAACGCGCCACAAAATCAAGAAGTTCATTAATCTGGATCTGTTCATACAGCTATAAGGAAAGGGGAAACTCTTAATTCTTCAGCCACGGAGTTAATCAACATCGCTTTTCAGGTATTAAGATCATCGCGCTTCGTCCTGTTCGGATACCCAACAGGACGAGAAGGAGATCATCCAGTCTATTTGTTGGATGATAGGTCAAAGTTTATTTTAATGGACAATAATGGTATTCTACAATTCCATTTTATAAAGAGGACTGGTTTGCCTTAACTCCCGAGATTGAACACCGAATATGCTATTGTATACTATTGAGTGCACCTTCTCGAGAATTTAAGGAAACCTTCTGCTCTATCTTCTCATGATGAAGTCGGATCGTTCGGCAATATTTCTCTTCCTATATTGCCGCAGATTATATGTCAGCTTTATGTGTTCCGTCGAATCAGAATTTTTCAAAATAATCGCTTGATAATTCTTCTGATGAAAGAAAGTCAAATAAATGTTATGTGTCTTTCACTGAGAATGTATGAAATATAATTACAGAATTACAATCACGTGCAACATATCATATGACTGGAGCTTGAACGAAATGAAAAAGAAATATGACATGTAATGCAAAAATAGTGATTTTCTTATAGAACAAGTTAAGATATATTTGCAAGTTATATGAACTGCTTTGTTCTTTCTAGAACAGAAATTAATATATGTGATATTTAACTTTATATTAATTAATTAAGTATTTGTATAGTATATAACAAATATTTCGCCCAGTTAGCCTATATTTTGTAGTTCATTTTCGAATGTTTGATGACTATATATATATACATATATACAGTATAAAAAACATCTCATACATTTCTTATGTATGATGTTTTTCTATTTTTATCTATTTTCTCCATTTGAAGACTTACTTTCTATTGTTACATAATCAAATCAAAATTATTACCATTATTAAGAATATGAATAAAATGCGCATGGTTTTAATGCAAAAAGTATCAGAAAACATTACACGTAAAAAAGTAGACCAATTTTATATTTCGAATAGTGTATGCATTCTTCTTTTCTCATTCATTTCCCATATTTTTATGTGTCTTTTAATGAATAAAAAAAGACCCATTGTAAATTCCCTTTGTTCTAATCTGGTAAAACTGTTGTTGCAACAAGTAATTAATACAAAGAAAATCAGTATTGAAAGTAAAAATTCGTAACACTTTAAATGAATGAATATAATGAAAAGGTTTAATAATCTCAGCGAATTCATAAAAATACAATTTCAAGTGATTATGTTACAAATGTATAAGGGCTATTTAGTAAATAAATAATCAAAACAATTGATTTCGTTTCACATAATTAAGGCTCTTTCTTAACACCTTTTTCGGCACGGAAAAAAGCTTAGGATTCTATAGCTTTGAATCGTTATAAGTTAGTCTTATACCTCGTATAATGATTTGCTCCGGAATGCCATTTTATTCCTTTTCCTTTTCATTCCTGCATACATTTGTATACGAGCTCGTAGTGATATGCAGGAATATAGTAGTACATTTATCCTTGAAATCAATTCAGTTCTTCTTCAAGTGAAGTTTATATGGCTAATTATTTTTTTTTCATGTAGTAATTTGGGTTAGAATGTTTTTAACGCAGTTATTATTTAATATCAATCATCCAGCTTTCTTGAAGTTCTAATCAGAAGTTTAAACTGTTCCTTTTTTTTCATTTTTAAATATATTCTTTCAACAGTTGTAAGCCTAATTACGTTTATACACTTTTCAGTTTTAATTTTATTGAAGTTACTAATTGAAGAAGAGGAGAAAGTAACTATTTAATCAGCAGAGAATAAAACATTGTAACGTCAAGTTAAATTTTACTGATAACAAAATCAGTAACATTTTTATTAGGAGAACATAAGAGAAAAAATATAGACTCATAATAATAGTCTCAATTAGTACATAATACAAAAACTTCATTTTAAAAGGAATTGAATTAAATGAACTAAATTTGTCGGATTTCATAAACAAGAACCGAAAATACAGCAATTGCAATATCAGAAAGTACTGAACATTTTACTCCAGATTTCTTTTTTTTACAAAGTTAGGAAGCTCGATACATTAAATTTGCCAAATTCAGCAATTTTACTCTATGAATATTTATATCGTTTCCGAAACGGAATCAACGTTTTATTCAATAACTTAAACTGAAAGATAGAAATATTAAACAAATGCTGTGATAGCTCTGAAATTATAGTGGTATCTAATTCTATGCATAATAATAATGTAGTCTACGCATATCAGTCACAATTATTGACATTTTTCTTGAAGTTACGATTTTTCTATATTAAAAACGTCAGTTGAAAAATATGTTCTTTAAAATTACATAGCTTAACAACTTCTGCAAACTTTTATTTCTACCTCTTGACTTGAATTGAATTGATCTACTAAGTGCAAGTGTGTATATGTAAATCACTACTTCTTCAAGGTACCTTTGTGGTTATTTTGTACTTGAGTCAGAGGTGTTACTCAAACTTTCCACAATTAGTTATTTTGTTAATCATCATTAGGCTGATTGGGAAAGGGGATATTAAAGAAATTAAAGAAACAGTTGTGTCATGAGATTTGGTATAACTCATGACAAAAACTGTTCCGAAAATTTGCATGAAGTTTCGTGTTTTGTACTTCATGGCGACTGGACTCAACATTATAGGCTCCAGACAATAGAGATTCACTTGCTACAACGGGCAATGTTATTGCTGATTTTACATTCAAACAAAACAATAGAAGCAATCAATTTTTTTTATGAAGATCTATTATTGAAAACGAAATAAACAACTTCATATTCTTCTTTATCCAGAGAAACTATTTAAGAAAAAAAAATTTAATTCTGAATACATCTTATTATTCTAATGCATAGATCACAGATATCTTTTCAATTTGTGAAATAAATCACATATTTAAGTATTGTAATTTTGATTCTTTCTAACATTATAAGAATTCTAAGGATTTAAATGATAAAAATCAAAATTATATTTTATGTGATATTAAAAAATCTCATTTTAAATAAATGAATCAATACAATTAATTGTATATTTTGGAAATTTACAATAATATTTTTACCGTTTTACATTCTAAAAATGCACAAGATACTCTCCAAAAAACAGTATCAACATAAAGTTAATCACATAATGAACCACTTCAGCTTAAATCTGAAAAGAAAAATAGGATTTCTTTTATCCATTTTATACGATTGATCAAACAATGTCAGTTCACCACTTTTTAATATGATAAATGTATTAAGAAAATTTGATACTGGAGTAATACAATAAATCTGTACTTGACTCAAAACAATTAATTCAAATTACATAAGGCATTTTGAATTACGAAACAAATGTGTGTTTCACATGTAGACGTAAATTTCAAATATCACAATAAAATGTATAAAGCTACGAAATTTAAAAAAAATACCTACTTATACCTAAGCTCAATTCTTGTCGAATTGTCCATCTTTCTAGGTATTCTATAGGAAGTTGATGAAGAATTGAACTTGAAAGAAAGAAGGCAGATCATAGTCAGTGGTTTCTCTTTTAAAATCCTCTAAACTACGATCGGCCATCTTTATATCAAAAGAACTCTGATATTTCTTTCAATATTTATTTCATGTGCTCTATCTTGCACTTGGATTCTTCTTGAGACTAAATGAAATATTTTGGATTTTGCTACATCTCCATCTTCAAATATAAATTTAATTGCTAAAAGAGTAAGTGAGGAATGCAAAGAACTTCATGATTTGAAAAAAAACGTCAAAGAAATTTATATGAACATTGTACTAAAAATGTCTGAGAAAGAAGACCATTCATAGATTCACTATTTCATAGAATTACTCACGTGAACATAGTTAAATAAATAAATACTGAAAAATAATTTTTTTGAACTAACTTATTAAAAAATGTTGAAAAAAAACCCGTTTCTGTTGGATAAAAAAAATTAATTTTAATTATCAAATTCATTGCAAAATATTGCAATTAATTGAACATAATGTCACTCTTACGATGAGAAAAAAATTCGAATTGTGGCAAAAAAGAATTATGTATGTGAATTCACAATTTGTACAATTTTAAATGAATCCACATTTTGCATTTGTTTTGATATTCGGTTTTTTTTATAGATAAAAAATATCAATAGTTAAAAATAAGTAATAATATTAATATATTTTTATATTTTGAAAGCATCTAAATAAATTTTAAAATTGTCGTTTTCAATATTTTCTTATTGATATTAATTAATCATACGAATATGTAGATAAAAAACAAGTTTACATCTAAATAATAGTACGTAATTGTGTGTATAAGAATGTTTCTAATATCTAGCTGAGTATTTATTATATGTAATTTTTAATATATGATATTATTCTTTATTGAAATATTCTAAATAATCTTAATTAATATTAAACGTATTTTGAAAGAATAAATATCGCAAGTATCAAAGCTTAAAGAACTAAATATTGCCTAATCTGAACATATTGAAATTATCAGTCAACTTTTAGCAACAAAAATAATTCGATAAATCTTCTTTAAAAAAATAACAATTTATAAAACTTAACTTTTAAATGTAGTTTGAGAAATTAAATGTTCTCAAATGCCTAAGAAATTTTTCTTCCATACTATAAAGTACTTTTAAAAATTATGATAATCTTTAATTTTCTTGAGTCAAATAAATACCTGTATAAAAAGTATGGTTTTTTTTCTGAATGAATAAATGAAGTATATTAAACCTGATCTATGAAGGTAATAATGTTTTTTCGTGGTGCAAGCAAATGAAAAGCCGTTAAGAAATATTGAGGTACTTCTCCGGTTTTTGTCTTCCATTTTACATACTATAACAACAAAGCGCATATAAAACACATTAAACATTATTGGGAAAATAGCGATTTTATTGTAGCAAATATGTATAAAAGATTTTAAAATACTGTCAAATTTATGTCAAAAAGTTTTAGATCACCTAATAATGTTCCGTTTTTGTTTTGAATTAATTTATACTAATAAATTTTAAATGTATCGACTATTTTGATTTATATTGGTATAAACATTAACAATTATGAAAATAAATTTGAAAATAAAATCGTAGCAAATAATCACTTAAATTAAATGCTATAAACAATGATACTTTACTCTTAAAGTTCATTATACGCTCTCAATAATGCATATCAATTTTCACCGACAGAAATTATGTAATGAATATCCACATCAGGAAAATGAAATACTGTTTTCGACAACACTTGTATCAGATTCAGTTTATGAAAGACACTCACCAACTAGAAGATATATAGTTGTACTTTTTGTTAGTTTTACTTAGTTGTTAGTTTTTTTCACGTGTTCAAAAATGGATATATCTCCAAGGAAGAGTGCTAAAAGTAAAACACTTAAATATCACACTTCTATGACAGTTCGTGAAGTTGCGTCTGCAGTTGATGTAGGCAAATGAAGTGTTTAAAAAACCCTAATTTCATTTAAAGTATACAGATCAGCCTCTCCAAAAAGGAAAGTGAGATGTGGGCTCAAGGCTAAAACTACTGCAAAAAATGATAAAATTCTAATAATAAATAACAAAATTAATCCAAGGAAAACAAACTTAGACCATCAAAGGGATTTATTGGCATCTAGTTTTGATGTGGGTAGCTCGACTGTACGGCTTAGGCTTCTGGACGCTGGACGTAATACAAGGAGACAAACAAAAAGACGATTTTTAACTCCTAACATGAAGAAATATCGTTTAGCAAGGGCAAGAAAGTACAAATCATGGACTTGTTGATGACTGGAAGTAAGTACTTTTCATTAATGAAATTCATTTATTTCTGCAGGAATATATTTCAGATGTTGTGAGAAGAAGTGATTGTGAACCTTTGAGACAGGACCTTATACAACAGGCAGTAAGACACCTGCTGAAGTAGATGTTTTGGGTATTTTTTCACGACAAATGGCACTGGAAGATTAGTTCCTGTTCAAGATATGAATTCGACTAAATATATCGAAATATTTTGGCATAAGATTGTTTCATTCAAGAAAACCTTTAACGGAATACTTCAACATGACTTGACTCCTCGTCACAATTCAAAACGGGCAAAGAATTTTGAGCTGGAAAAACAAATGATATTGCTGGATTAGTTAGAAATTCAGCAAACTTAGATCCCATTGAGAACTTGTTGAATATTATGAAGAGGTGTTCAGGTAAAATGGGAGGGGGGGGGGTACAGCAAAAAAAAACACGATAAACAATGGAATTTAAGTGTAATTTCATGATGATGAACTCAAGAATATGAGTACTAATCTAGTGGAGTCAATGTCTCAAGGTCTGAAAGAGAGCATTTAGGCTAAGGGAGGACATGTGTCATGCTAGATAATGTATTTTAAATGTATAAAATGAATAAAAGTATAGTTATCTAAAAAGGGGATTTTTTATTTGGTCCCAATTAATTTGCACAGGTATATATTCCTTTCTTTTACATATAGTAATAGAATTTTGAAGTCACAGAAAAGAAATATAATGTCAAATACTTTTAGATTTCTAAAGAAAGTTTGGTATACATAAACACTCAGGAGTACCACTCACAGAAGTGCTTTGCGTATAATTTTTATCAAACATTTCTGATAGTCAAAATAAACCTTTTAAACCATGTTTTGAAAGGGATATCACAATGATGGTAAAAAATTTCTCACCAATTTCTGTAAAATATGTACTAAAGCATTCATCCGTCTCTTAAATGGCAAAAGCTGTGAATTATTCTCTTTTACTACTTACAGTCACTAAAAAGAATAAAATATTATAGTAAATATCATGAATAATACATTAAACACGTAAGTTGAAGTAATGATTTAGAGTACTGGACTGACTAAGATTTACAGAAAATTAAAATGCCTTAAATCAATGTTCAGTTCCTCCCTCGCCCAGTTTTTTGTAGAAAACTGCAATAAAAAAACTGTCGTCAAAGTCTATCAAGACGGAACAAATTGGAAATATCTTTAACAAAATAATGTACATTTATGTTTTAGTGATTTAAATCATGTTCAAAAACGATGTAAGTAAAAATAAATCCAAGTATGCGGCGTTCATATATTGATATATTTCTTTGACATTCTTGTAAAACTTTATTTATTAATCATACTCTTCTACGACATTGCATAGACGTAAATGTTTCCTAATTTTTAAATACTTAAGCAATATATTAATTTAATCTTTAGATAAATTTTAACTCATTAAATTATATGACAAAAGAGCAAATTCGTGTTCCATAAATAGTCCTTTGAAGAGACTGATCATTCTTTAAGTATCTGTGATGTTCTTCAAAATCATCTTCATTTTGTTTCTACTAAATAATTTATTTTTCATTTTTGGAATATATTGTGGGCATAAAGTAATAGTTTGTTGACGCAATAATACCGAATGAATATTTTCGCAGATTACAGTAAATATTAGTATTACATAATCATTACAGATAACGATACTAATTATAATAAGCCTCTAATTCTACAAGATATGATGTAGATTAAGGTAATAAACTGAATATTATTTTTCACAAATGTGTACATAAGGCAGGCATTTGTTTTTTTTTTATCTTGCCGCAGACATTCATGTCCACCAATACATTATTTGCTTTTACTTTTTTGATTTCTAACAGTTCTTCTGGGAAGTTGTATAAGTTTATTAAATATTTCAACCTAATAATTTTTTATCCACTTACGATTCTTAATATAAAAATATCTTTAAATAATTTTCCTGAGCCCAATTTATGTTTTATGAGGTCTTAAAGAATTCGTTAATATCCTTTGGAGTAGCGCCCTCTTCTACAGATGATAAAAGAGAATTTCATCAGGTAACTGATGAGAAATCATCTCTTCAATAGATTAAATTGAAGTTATATTAATAAATTTTCAACAAATCATCTACTGCTCCACATGAAAGCAGGAAAGCTCAATAATTGGTAGTAGAGACCATGTTAACGATCACTGGTTTATATCACTTTCTAGGTCTCTCAAGCTTGCTATAATGAATAAATGAGCAGAATTTTAACGACAATAACAAACTTGGATAATCAAAAAAAAAACTCTTTAAACTGTGATGGCACTGTGAAACACACTGATAAACAGAAATGCACACTATAACTTGATTAAAAGTCTATCTCCCCTTAAATGTTTATCTAACCAATCATTTTCAAATTAAGACGTCTGTATATGAGAATGATACTACTTCGCCAAATCAATTTGTTAAAATTCTGAATTCCGTTTCAACACGCTCAGGATGCTCCAAGATTTACTTTTGATTATGAATTATTCTAATTATCATCAAACGACTAAGAATTTACGGTAAAAATGCAAAATCAATTTTGAAATAATTATAGCAACAGAATGTTTTTCACATCTTAAAAACCTATAAACCGAAATTTGTCTTTATATACTCTGTCTTATTTTGCGGTTTTAAATGAACATCGTCGGCCCATGACCATGTTTAATCACTTATTGTAGTGTACGGTATTACAGTTGATTTTACAGTATAAATAAGTATTATAAGCATTCATAATTGAAGCATTAAATATTCAGTTTTAAGAAATCAAAAATTTCATGATTTTCTTATTCCAGATATATGCTTTAGTAAATCAAAAATTTTACTTTCATCCAAGGAATTTCCTAATGCTTCAACATAAAAATCAATGCAATATTTTCTATCAAAAATCACATGTGTGAAACAAAAACTTTATCTTAAATAATGAAAATAATTGTAATAATGAGAGTTTTTTCCTAGTGTTAAAAAATATTTAAGCGCGTAAAAAGGAAAAAATCACAATTTATATTTTCATAACATTAGTTTAATTTTTTCTACTTAAATTTACCATTATCTCTATTCTATGAAATACCGAATAAACTCCTCAATTCAATTTCAAATACTGCAGTAACTGTATAGAAAAATTATGAATCTAATGAAAATACACTTTGAATATAAAATAAAATGAAACTATATTTCTTGTGTTGAACGGTATAAAGTGTGCACCCTTTTTTAATTTAAAGTTATTATTGCGGATAATTCAAGTTTGGAATAAGAAAAGACACTTAAAAATTTTGGTAATATATTAGTTTTTTTAAACATAAATGTGCAACTTAATTAAGATTTTTTTAATAAACAATGCCTTATTTTACTGAACAATGCTTTATTAATATACAGAGATTGCTATAATTTATTCCATTTGCAATGAAAATTCATAAAATTAGTTAAAATAGGATTATGAGATAATGATTTCATAGATTTCAATTTCAATAAGTTCAACTTAACAAATAAAATATTTTGTTATTCATCAAAATAAAGTTTTCATGTTGATATTTGGCTAAAATATATTTTATACATCAATTTATATTAAGAGATGTAATCCTTAAGAATCACACCAATTATGTTCCCCAATCATTTTACAAGATACCAGTACAGCGATAACTTATATAAAATGATTATATGGATTTATGAATATTAATAAGTGTTTCACCTTTGTGAATAATATGTGAATGCAATTATAATCATTAGCGCTTTTACAATTCCGAAAAATTAATAAAATTACTGACTTTCAACTAGAATATAGCTTGCTTTTAAATAAACTACCCGTAACCCTGAACAGAAAATGGCGGGTTAAAATACATATACATATTATAGAAAATTCAATGCAATACAGGTGTAACTAGTGATTTTTAAACATCATTGATTGAGTAACTGTTGTATTAATGGAGTATTTTATTAAAGAAATTTATTTTTTTTTCAATGTTCTTTTCTTAAATTATAAAACTTATTGCTTCCGTAAAAGTGAGAAATTCAGGGAAAAATTGAGTTAAATAAGTATAAATTTTATATTTCTACGAGAACGATAATACTTTAAAAATGTCTCTAAAATCAATGGATTCATTGAGGTACACAATGAATGAATTTTCTTAATTAAAAAAATGAACAAAACTTAACACAGAAGGGGGTTACTTAATGCATTCATAAAAGTCATTTTATAAATTTACTTTTAGTATAAAAATAGAAATGCAACATTAAGAATTACAAGATATTATAGTAAGTAAGGTATTAACAATATAAAATGACTAAGGTGGAGGAATGAAGATGAAAAAAAAATCCATATAATTCGAAATCCATATAATCCATATAATTCTTTTATTTCGAAATAATTTTCTTAGAATTTGAGTGACTTGAAGTAAACAAGATGTCCTGTACAATACGAATTAATCACTGGGTTAATCACAAGAGAAACATCTGCATTTTCCTCCGAAAGAAATATAATAAAATTTATTCGTTATTTATCATATGTTTTAGTCAAAACAATGCCAGTTGATACTTATTTATGCAGGGTAATTGTTTTAAATAATACTAATACAAGAAGTCTATAATAAAAATGTATTTAGAAACCAATTATTTAATTCAACTTAGTGTAAGTCATTTTGGCTTACGTATATTAGTTCCTGCATATAGATAAGGAAACTATTTCTGCTTTATTCCGGTATATAATTTTAAATAAAAATTTCATTAAACATCTAAATCAGCCAATTCTTTTTTAATTCAGTTTCCTATTCATAATGTTTAAATATGAATTATTTCCCTCAGTTCTACGAGAGAAATGGTATTTCAGAAATAACTGCAAATTCATTTTTCCAATCACGTTCCCGCTACATTTCATATTTCCCATATCACGTCGTAATTTTCTATTAAATAACTTTTAAAAACCCTCAATTAAAGAGAAATCTTACAAAGTATTGCATAACCTGAGTGTGGATTATTTAAATTATTTAATAAGTAGACATATATATTTCAAATACAAATTTCGGATTTAAAATACTGCGAAAAGTTCGGATTTTAGACATTCATCTGTATTTTTTCAAAATTTTATTTGATTCCTTTTTTCACAATCATAATATTTTTCCATTAGATATGAGCGGAAATGCATTCAATAATATTTCATAACGAATTATACCAAATTCATGTATTTAGAATAAATATCCGTAAATCTACAGGGCTAATTCTTTCTGAATATAAAACCCTAAGCATTAATAAGCTACTACTATTATGTATTTAGAATAAAATGTCTTAAGAAGCTTTTACTATTGATATTGAACTCATTAGTAGGAACAGAAAAATTTTGATAGTACAGATTTGTATGATGAAGTTGCGGTATATAATTATCATTAAATGGATCAAAATATAATTATATTCAGATAAAATTTTTCTTATTTTTAGGGAATGAAATATATATTACCTTTAGCAGTCTTGATATTCATTCATTCTTTGACAATCAATCTTTTATTTATAAAAACCATATATTGAAAATAGAAAATATATGTAGTCATAGTAATCTAATGATACCCAAACAGTTTAAAGATGTAGCAAAAACATCAAAGTAATTTATTAATATTTAAAAAGTTATAAATTATATTTTTAAATATCGGTCAGAAAAAAAAAGCGAAAAGGTGCACGTGTAACGTTTGCATTGGTATTCTGAAATAAATAAACTCTATATTTCTTAACAATATCAAAGAGCCATTCAAATTTTATGTTGTTTTTATATCTCATGAAATTTCACTTTACGCAACAAACATGTGTCACATCAACATTACATCTACGGAAGATCCTATTCAATTAATGTAATCTTTAACATTTTGGAAGCTTAAAATGAAACAGTGGTTACATCCAATAGTTAAAATATTATGATTTTAACATTTTTTCTTCTAAATTCTTCAATTATTTACTTGATATAATATAGTATATATATATATTATACTTCCGTCATTACAAGGCATGGATATTAAATAACTAGATAGGTGATGCTACAAAAAAAGTACGCATGCACCAAACGCCAGCGACCAACAGCTGTTAAGCTTGAAGCCTTCTCTTTCGAAAGTGGTGCCTTTCACGTCTGTACTCAAATCCTTATAGCCTAAGCCTTGATTCGCATTACATTAGTTATTAGTTTCTTTTCGATGGAAAAATTATAAGTATAGAGCAGCGAATTTTACAATTTCACATGAAACTTGGAAAAATCGCTACTGAAACTTATAATTTATTCAAAGAAGTGCATGGTAATGAATGTTTATCGAGTGTAAGTGATTTTGAGTGGTTACTTACTGAGTAGCATGTGTTTTAGAGTGGTTTACCCAAACTAATTGGAAAGGAAAATAACGTGTGACGAATAGTGGGATTTTACTTATGATGCCAAAATGGAGCATCAGTCAATTCTATTTTTTCAAATTTATGTATGCCAGTATACTATGATATATAAAATTTATCAATGTATAACACTCCGACCCAATAAATATTTACATCGATTCCATAACGGTAACACAACCTCCCTCAATTCCTAAAATTAAACGATAGAAATATAAAACAAATGCTGTAATAGCTCTGAAATTAAAGTGGTATCATTTCTATCGTAATAACTCAGTCTAAAAATTTTCGTCGCAATTACTGACATTTTTCTTGATGCTACGATTTTTTCTATTTTAATTGCGTCTGTTGAAAAATATCTTAAAGTGATTCATATCTAATCATAAGCCTACTTATACAAACTGTTTTTATTTACCTGATGGACTAGAAGAATAGATAAAAAATTCAATTGAACTTACCTGCAGATGTCTCTTTATATGTAAGTCACTTCTTCTGCTCAATACTTTGTAGTAATTCTGAACTTTGTTGAGAAGTTTAAGGATACGGAAACTTTCCATTGAAAGTTATTTTGTTTACCATCAATCGGCTTGAGGGATCATGTGATAACCCTAGAAAATCTTAGGAACAGTCCTGTCTTTAGATATTTCTTTAACTCAAGACAGAAGCTGTTCCTTAAATTTGCTTGCATTGCTGTGTTCTATACTCAAGATGGATATGGGTGGCTGTAGACTATGACCATTTGTTTTTTGCTGTGGTAAATATTATTGCAAAATTCACTGTCAAAACAAAATATTTTATATCAGCATTTTTATTCAAGAAATTTTCTGTATAAGAAAGTTAATAAATTTTTATAGTGTTTTTATTTTTCACTATTATTTAAGAAAATGTCAAGCTTTAATTTTAACTTTTTAAAGTTATTTTAGTATTGTAACGTAATTATCAATAACTTTTATTATATATCAGTAAAAATATATGCATCAGTTAAATTTTTACATAGCATTCTGTAATTTTTTTTTTTTTATAAAACTGTAGTTATGATTTTTTTTCTACTGTTATATAATATTCCAATGATTAAAATGATCAGCATTGCATTTTTACTTTCACATAATTTTTAAAAAGTTTATTCTTCAATACAATTTGTTGTTTTATTTTTTTACTTTAATAATAATTCCGCTAATATCTGTAGTCCTAATACAAACACGATACAATAGCGTATGAGAAATCTTTGCAGTTTTCTTTGAAGTTTGATTCACTATTCGTCTTATGTTCTGGATGAAAAAACGCCTTACGAAACACTTATTAATTTAGGTTAGTTTTTTCCATATTCCTCTCTCTCTCTCTCTATATATATATATATATATATATATAACACTAATAATGGAAAACACAATGAGAATTGATTTTGAAACTATGTGATATGTGATTGATTCAACTTACTTTTAAGGCATTTTGTCTGTCGAACACTATAACTATATATTTTCGTTTTATAGAGATATACTAATTGGATATTCATATTCTCTATTGAGGAAAATAATTTTACACAAAAATGTTATTAAAAGACTAATTGAAACAATCTTTTTGGCCTTTCTGTTTATATTCTTTATGTATAAAATATATCCGATAAAGTCATAAAAGAAGTCTTTATGTTATTTCAAATACAAGAATAAGTTCTATTTCTTATCATTATTAAATTGCAATTCTTATCACATCAAATCAACAATGCTGAGGAGGCTAGGTAATTGGCAAATCTCCACATTCTCAAAGCCCTGCAGATGATAAACGTTGTTAAGATCATAGGCATCGACCATTGATCTAAAACATAGGAGATTTAGTTTGGATACTTACAAAAGTACGAAAAGTTGGATTGTCCAAAAAGCTCTTTAGAAGTTAATTTGGAACTTATCGAATAACTCGACGTTTATCTAATATCTCATATGAAGTGGAAAGTATGGCAGAAAACTTTTGTGAGTGACGACAAAGTGTTGAACGTGTGTTGTCCAGATTCTTCGGCTAAAACCTCATCTTGATCCAAATAACTAAATTGAGGATATACCTAAATTTTCAACAATTTTTGGTCTGATTACTACAAGCAATCAGACCAGACTATAGAGGGGTGCTGCATTTCCCCAAAAAAGGACAAATATACCGATACTCGTTTTCTGGCAATGGCGGAAGAGCTAGAATTAGCTCTTGTGCCATAAATCTAAATTCATCCACTCGTCGCATCCTATTAAATGATCCACATATCGTATTCAACCATGTTTGATAGAATAAATCCATCTGCGAGCCATATTTATTCCAGAGAACTTGAATAGGGAACCAAGAACTGAAGAGAAGTGTAAAAAATTAGAGAAATTTTCTATTTTTGAAGGATCAGTAAAGTATAAGCATAAAAAAATTTAAAAAAAAAATTATTTTAGAAGAACAGAACCTAATATTGAATTCAAATTCAGATAATACAGGTTTGAAATTTATAAGAACATGAATAAAATTCAATAAAATACAAACAAAATAAATCCTAACTTTAATTTAAAAACAGGATATATACTCTGCTCTTCAAATTTAATATTATACACTTAATTTACCTTTCTGAGTTCAGACATGATACTGTTCATTAATATCAGACCGATAGAAATCCTGTGCTTATTTCAAAGAGAAAAAAAAACTTATTATTGCAGAATAAAATTTTATACTGTGATGCAATAAAAAGGGTAATTCAGACAACTATTTCCTTAGCATTTTTATTCATATTTTTTCATTCATATTTTTATTCATATTTTTTCATTCATCATTATTCATATATGTTCAAAAGAAAGAGTACGAAACGTCGTAACAACGTAACAGGTAACATATCTGTCTATACCACTATGGGAGAACGTAGCAAGATATCTAAGGATGCGAATGTAGTCTCCGGCGTGGATCGGAACATGCGCGGGCCCCTGCCAGCGCAGGAGAGAGATCAGGCTCTTATAAAATCGTCGCAAAAATTGACGTGGCAGTGCTTGTGATGACTTGATGACGTTAGATTACATAATTCGACGGTAAAGGAACAATGAGGCGTTATCCAATTTATAAGAGCACTATTCTTCTCCGGATGGTGAACGTATACGGGAAAGACTGTGTCCGACATGTCAGTGAGGAAATGAATTACCCCTTTTCGTGCAGGCCATGAGAGTTTGGATGAAAACTCGAGGCCAGATCAGGCAAACACAGTCATAAAGGCCGATCTCATCTACAAGGTAGACGACACAGTGAGAAGTGATCGGCGTGTCACATAGAGAACGTTGGCGGTGAAGGTGGATGTCAGCGTTGGAATAGTGTGAACAATTGTTCACTACAGGTTGCGTTATCAGAAGGTGTGTGCGCAGCGGGTTTCGAAGCAGCTCACCGACCATCAAAAGGAACTGCGTATGAGGCTAGCACTTCAACATTGGTTTCGGTATCATGAAGACCTCGCTTTCCTGGAGCGGATCGTCACAGGGGATGAGAGCTGGTGCCATCACTACGAGCCAGAGACAAAGCCTGACAACATGCAGTGGAAGCATGAGTCGTCATCTCCCCCGAAAAATCTCAAAGCTGTGGCACCAGCAGGCAAGGTGTTGGTCACCGTCTTTTTCGATTTCCAATGTCTGCAACTTTTTGAATTCCTCGAGCACAGAAGAACCATTAACTCCGATGTGTTCTGTGAGACACTCCGAAGCATACACAAGTCCATCAAGAACAAAAGACCGAAGCTGCTCACGGAGGGTATGATTCTGCTCCGTGTTAACGCGCATCCAAATGTCTCCAGGGTCAAAAACGCGGAACAGGCCAAGTTCAAGTGGGAGCAGCTTGACCATCCGCCCTGCAGCGCGGATATGTCGCCCTGCGATTTCCATGTGTTGGGTCCCCTAAAAAACATCTGAAAGGGAAGCGCTTCAACTCGGACGACGAAATCAAGGACGCTGTGAAATATTGAGTATTGTCACGGCCACAAGAATTCTGAGAACAAGGAATCCTTCGTCTCATTAATTAATGGGATCGTTGTGCTCAGGCCTATGATTTATGCTTCGAATAAAGTCCTCATTTATACCCACAGTGTCGTTTCGTACCCTTTCGTTCGAACTGTTTCTTTTTTGACATGCAATAAATTGGGTTAAAAACAAGCATAGGTGTAGTTTTACTGTCAAGCATTCAATTCTAAATTGAAATTTAAATTACTCCTTTCACTCCATTTTTAAATATGTTTCTTAAAAGATTATAAATGTAATATTTCACAACATTTCAGTTTAAATTTAATTGAAGTTAATAATTCAAGAACGATAAAGTATCGGAGAATAAAACCAATCTAACCCAAAGCTTACTAATACACAAAATCTGTAAGCATTTTATTAAGAAAATATAAACACATTTGTAGGATCAAATTGATAGTCTGTGATACTATCTAATTTAGAAAAGTACATTTAGAAAGAATTTGCACAGTGTATTAAATGAATTAATTGGATTAAATTAACATGTATAGAAAATGGAACAATTGCATAATCAGTTGGTAATAAACATTTTACACCAGATTTAAATTTTTACAAAGTAATGAATGTCACTGTACTATGATTCATCAAATGTATCAGTGTATGGCATTCCTGCTCTTTAAATAACTACATCGACACAAAAATGGATTTAGCATTTTAATTCGTCAAACTGAACTACAAACGTCTGAATTAAATACTGTAATGGCTCTGAAATTATTGTGGTATATCTTTGTATTCGTTGTAATTTGTATTTTTGTTGCAATTAATGACATTTTTTCTTGGTGCTACAATTTTTCTACTTTAAAAGAATGTGTTGAAAAATATATTCTTTAAATAATTCATATTTAAGCAAGCGCCTACTTATTCAGTCTGTTTTTGTTTACCTGACTGACTGACTGAAAGGATGGATAAAAAATTCAATTGAACTTGCCAAAGAGGACTGCATGTGTCCAATCTTAAATTGAAATTTTTTTTTTGTTTAACATCAATCGGTTGTATGAAAAAGGGGATATTCAAACAAGTTCAAAATATAGTTTTGTCATGGGGAATTTTCATAGTCCAGGTCAAATACCGAAACAAAAATTTGCTTGAATTTTCTACTTCTGTTCTCTCTTGCGACTGTACATGAACATTTTAGGCTTACGACTGAGGATATTCGTTTATAATAATGTGCAATTCCTATTGCGTATTAATAAACAAAAACAAAAAAGTATGAAGAAGAATTTTTTTTAAATAATCTATTCTATATGGAAATTAAGAATTTCACACATATTTTATTCCTCAAGCATATTAAAGAGAAAAAAACAAATATATTACTTTTCATTTTAAACATACCTTAACTTTATAACACATAAATCAATGATTTTAATGCAGTTTTGATGTTTTTTCATTCGTGTTAAAAAATATTCCGAGGATTAAAATGTTTAAAAAAAATCAAAATTTCATGTTGCATCATGTTAGTCTCATTTTATATAAATGAGTCACTAAAATTAAATTTATATTTTGGAAATTTAAAATAAATTTTCTATCCTTTTTTTTGTGTGTGTCTTAAAATGAACAATATACTCTATGTAAAACATCATCAGCATTAAGTTAATCATATAAGAAACACCTGCAGTTTCTCAGTTCACAAAAATATTTATTAGTTATTAATTTTATTTTTTGTATCAAACAATGTCATTTCATTAATCAGATAAATGTTTGGCAACGAATCGGAACAGTAAAAAAGTGTTTTAACATGGAACAATTAATTTATCTTACTTATGACATTTTCACTCAAGAATATTATACATATGTGTGTCCTGTATATAGATATAAATTTCAAATATCACAATAAAAATATGTAAATTTGCTATTCACCAAATACCTGTTTAATATCCAAGTTCAATTCTTGTTGAATTTTACTTTTTCTAGATATTCCAGAGGAAGATGTCGGAGAATAGAACTTGAAAGAAAGAAGACAGCTCATAGCCAGCAGTTTCTATTTTAACAACCACTGAACTATATGCTGTCATCTTTACTTCAAGTGAACTCTGTTATTTCTTTCAATATTTCCATCAGGTGCAAAGACTTGAAAAAAGCCTTTTCTAGAGTTAAAATGGAATATTCATATAAAAAAATTCAAGAAATAGATTTATTACAGGAATTTTTTATAGACCATGAAAAATACTGATTCAAAAATTGCATTGAATGCCCATGTCCATTACATCCTTTCGACTGAGATGAACATTGTAGGCTCATCACTATGGGCATTCGTTTAAAGTAATGTGCAATATTATATTTGATTTTATTGTCAAAACAAAATAATATAAGCAATCGTTTTTTTATGAAAACCTATGATATAAGGAAATTAAGAGAGAGAGAGAGAATTTCACATATTTTTTTATTCCTCAAGTACGTCAAGTACGTTAAACCAAATTTTACTGTTTTAGTTCTAAAAATAACTTAACTTAGAAAATATAAATAAATGGTTTTTTCAATTTTTAAAATAAATTGTATATATTAAATATTGTAATTTAGATCTTTTTTCTATCCTGTTATAAAATGTACTTCTGTGACTGTTTTTATCTTCTATCGCCTTAAAAAATATTAAGATTGAAAATTTGATTTAATATGATATTAAAGATTCAT
>BMAW01004104.1:126407-147667 GCA_019974015.1 Nephila pilipes
TGAACTCTGTTATTTCTTTCAATATTTCCATCAGGTGCAAAGACTTGCAAAAAGCCTTTTCTCGAGTTAAAATGGAATATTCATATTCCTGTTATTCCTCAATTTCAAATCTAAAATTAATTATAAATACAAGTGAGAAATCCAAAGTTCATCATTACCTGAAAAGAAATTTCTAAGAAATTTTTATTAACAGTGTATGGGAAAATGTCTAAGAATCAAGACGTTTCATATAATTACTATCTGAATAAATTGTCTCACTTGAACACAGATAAATTAATGAATAATTAAAAATGATTTTTTTCAATAAACTTCAGGAAAAAATGTTGAACAATAAACATTTTTGTCAGATAAAAAAAATTCATTTTATTTATTAAATATATCTCAAAACATTTAATTCATTTGCACATAAGTTTGCCGAATCAGGTAACCTCTCTATAGGGTTTCACAATTTCTATAATTTTAAGTGAAGTCATATTTTGTATTTGTTGTAGCTGTCTGATTTTAGATAGATAAACAAATCATTGTTTAATAATAATGAATAATATTAAAATATCTTTTATATATTTAAAACAAAAAAATAAATTATAACGTCCTTTTCAATGTTCTTTTATTGATATTAATTACTCATGCGAATATGTATATATAAAACAAGCTTTCACCTAAATGATTTTTTTTTTCATTTTTTATTTCCGTCCATTGTTATTTGACTCTATTCTAATACGAGCTAAGAATATGAAAATGAAATTTTATATCATGCAAGAAGAATTTAAAGAAAACCAAAATTTGCTAAAAATACTTTTTAAAGGAATAAATAGAAATATTTCGTCCTTTTGTGAACTCAATAAGAGCGTACTTTCAAAGTTATGTTTCTTTTTCAAAGGAATGTATAAAAGTAGATATTTCACTTAGATATTCTCAATAGTATCAAGATGAAAGATAGTACGTAATTGTGTGTATAATTCTGTTACTGATATCTAGCTGATTATTTATAATAAGTAATTTTTAATATATGAAGTAAATCCTTAATGACATTTTCTAAAAGACATCAGTTAATATCAATAGTCTTTCAAAATAATAAATATTGTGGAGTTTAAAAAGTAAAAAAAGAATATTACTTAAGCAAAGCTCATTGTTTTTTTTAATCAAGTCTTAACTATCAAAGAATAATTCGAAAAACATTCTTTGAAATAATGACAACAGCATTTTCAGTAACGTAAATTTTATACATATTAGGAGAAAAAAAATTGTTGCAATTTCTTATGAAATTATTACTGCTTTAAAACTATTTTTTTAGAAAAATTCTTCGACTTTATAAGTGATCAAATGATTAAATTTCCCTTTACTTATGAAATTTAAGCAATTAGTAAAAGTTTAATTTTTCTTTATTTCTGAATGAATTTTGAAACGTACACAAACAAAGTATATCAAACATTTAAATATCAAAGAATCTTTATTTATAAATACAGGTCATATCTCAGAATAATATAAATTAATCTTAAAAAAAGTAAAATATTTTTAATATTGAGATAACCACTTACTGCGTTATATGACTCAAATATTTAAGTGATTAAGTAAATAGTATGTAATTTTACTAGAGTTAAAATTAAAAATGTTAGTTGAATTCATTTTTATTTGTAAACACTGCTCAAGGTAGTATATTTGAAATGCTCTGAAAATAAAAGAATTCATGTGTTCCAGTTAAAATATGTTTAAAAAAAATATCAAATAGGAAGGAAGTCCCCTTTAAAATTAATTTATATTCTTGTTGAATTAATGCATTGTTTTTAAAATTGAAGATAAAATGGTCTAAATAGGATTAAGTAATAAAGTCTTAGCTTAAAGTCTTCGTCCAATGTTCTGATGACACTTTTTCTAGCAAAAAGTAGATTTCTATTTTATTATTTTAAAGAAAGTTTTCTTCATTCCAAAATATCGTCATGCTTTGACACACCTTACTATAAGCTTGATATTATTTTATGACCAAGACTTTATATTCTATCTCCTTTTATTTTTTGATCAATTCACTTTCATTCATATAACACGATATTTTATTTCAAACTCCACACATATTAAATCCTTCTAATTTAACAAAAAAACTCATTATTTGGGCTGCAAAAAAAACTTTTATTTTTATGAAATTTAAATTACAATAAAATTCTCCAATTTAAGGAAAAGAAAATTGCGAATAGCTTAAATTGACAATGCCTCCCATTCCGTAGTAAGCGATTTCCTTTAAACTCTTCTTATTTCCCTTGCCTATAATCCAGAAATAATTTGTTCTAATTTGTGAGAAAATGAAGGAAAATGAATATTTCTATAAAAAAAAAATTTAGCACTTTAAGTGCATCAATGTATTCCAAAAAATTATCATAATCTCGAGGGATTCATGGGATTATAATTTAAAATGGTTATCTCCTTATAAAGGTTATTTTAAAATATATATAATCTACATAATATTTTTTTTCATTTAGCGTAATTAAGGAACTTTTTTAACATCGTTGGTTTGGGAGGAAAAAAATGCATTTCAAAACTTATCACAAAATATTGCATTTAACATAAAGAGCAAAATTCTTATGTTGGGAATTAATATAAATTTAGTAAATAAATTAAAGAGGTTTGATATATCGAACAGTGATTACATCAAGTGTGGTCTGCATTCTTACACATATCGCTTTCTTTTGTATCTGTATGAGTTTAAAATCTCTCTCAGTTAATTTTTCTGTGTTCTCTCAAAAGTTTCTATCTACCCAACATTTCATAGTAATGGTGATTTATAAAGTAACTTTATTTTATAATATTTATAAAACCGAGTTATACAGAAAGTTAAGGCACATAATAATAATTATTTACCAAATATATTATGTTAGGCTTTAGCTAAGTTTCGCAGAATAAAACGTTATAAACGACTAAATATAGTTAAATCTATCTTTTTTATTTATACTTTGCATGCTCAGAAGTAGGAAGTCTGATGAAATTAAATTTAATTAAATAAATCATTAATGATATACCAAAGGCTGAGGCTGCGAAATAAATACTGGATATGCGGCTTAATTTTAATACGGAAAAAACGAAGAACTCTTTTTTCGGGAACGTTCAGGCAGATTCTTTCTTTCTTCATAATATGATTGAATGTCTTAAAGTATCTAATTCCACAAGATATGAGGTAGTGAACTGTATCGATAAACAGAATATCATTGTCTAAAAATTTCTAAGCAAGTCAGGCATTTTCTGTTAACTTGCCATAGATTTTCACATTCACCAGAATATAATTTACGTTTACTTTTCTTAAATTCCTTATTATTTTCCTTATAATACTTTCTTTGCGATATTTTCCTTATAATACTTTCTTTGCGATATTTTCCTTATTTACTAATATTGACTTTCTTACGAGTTGTATAAGCCGATTAAATATATTTGCTATAAAAGGAGTTTGTATCCAGTCATGCCCATTCACTCAAATTTCTATTGAAAGTTTTTTTTCTTTGCCATCAAAAGGCTTGAAGAATCTTGTGTTTATTGAAACAAATCCAATAAACAGTTTCGTTTTGAGATGTGTTTTAATTCAAGACACATAGAGAGATAGAGGTCTTATTCCTAAAATTTGATTGGACTGCTGTGAAGGTAAATATTACCGTTTGAAGATTACGGCCAATTAATTTCTGCAATGGTCAATATTTTTGCTAACTTCATTAAAAAAACGAAATATTATAAGTTTCTCGGAATTTTTTATTAAAGAATCTTTTATATTAAGAATTTAATAATTTAATAATAATGTTTTTTTTTTCCTTCACTTTTATTTAAGAAAACGCTCAGTTTTAATTTTAATATTTTAGGATTTTTAGTATTATAAAATAATAAATTTTATTTTCAATTAGTAAAAAATATCACATGCATGTAATAAATGTTTATATTGGATTCCGTAGAAATTTTGGAATTCTGTGGTTTTGGATTTTTTTATATTGTTATAAAAAATTCCTATTACAATTGTACTGTTATAACTTTTTAAATAAGTTTAACCTTCAGTACAATGTGTCGTTTTATATTCGACTATCAATAATTCAGCTAGTATTTTTAATTCTAATACAAACCAGATGCCGTCCATAAAACGGTATTATCACTATTTCCATTACATGAGATATCTTTGCAGTTTCCATTGAGCAAAATTAATAAGGATTTACTCATTATTCCTCTTATGTTCTTGATCAAAAGAATGCCAGTCGCTCACTTAGTAATTTAGGGATTAGTTTTTCTTATTAAAGTATGGAAGAAAGCCGTAGACTACAAAGTTCAAGACATGTCATCCACGTTACTAAGATAAAACCTCATCTTGATCCAAATAACCAAATTGAGGATATACCTAAATTTTCGAGGAGTCCTCTTACATAGACTCAGACTGGACTACAGCGGGGGGCTGCTTCTTTTTAAAAAGGGGGGAAAGTACCAAAACTCGTTTTCTGGTAATGAAGTAGGAGCTAGAATTAGCTCTTGTACCATAAACCTATATCCATTCAGTCGCTGCATCCTCTTAAACGATCCGCATGGTGCATTCGACTAAGGTCGACAGAAGATGTGCATTTGTGAGCCGTATTTAATCTCGAGAATTTGAGCAGAGAATCATGAACTGAAGCGAAGTGCGAAAATTTTCTATTCTTGAAGAATCAGTAAAGTAAATGCATAAAATGGATAAAATTTATTTTTGTTTTAGAAAAGGATTACCTAATATTGAATTCAAATGTAAATAATAATTGTTTCAAACTTGTAAGTACAACATAGATACAGTTCAGTAATATACGAACAAAATAAATCCTAACTTTAATTTAATTCGATCATCTTTTTTCCAGGGAACGTAAATTTTATATTTAGCTAAACTTAATAAGTTTTAAAATGCGCTTTTTCACTTCTTACTTGTAGCTTATCAGTTATTTATATTACAAGAATTCACTTCTTTAAGATGCTAAACACTTAGAAAAAAAATTAATTTTATTTCCACCAAATACCGATATAAATATAGCAATCCAATTTGTTTGATACAAATTAACATTTGCAATTTTTCCGCTTTGAAATTATTCTACTTTATGTCCGACGGTATACATTATCAATCACGAAAAGTATAAATATTTAAAATAATCATCAATTCTTTCTAATCTAGTGCAAGAAACAGGGCACTTAATTGCACACTTAATTTACCTTTCTGAATTCAGAAGTGCTTCTGTTCATCAATATTATACCGTTAGAAATACAGTGCTTATTCAAGAGAAGGAAAAAAAAAACTTACCCTATTATGTTTTTTCAGATGAACTAGTCTACTTTAAATGGCTATGAACGAACCTAATATGCATTTCTTATAAATCATATAACGTTCATTCATGGCAGTCAAAGTATACCTTCTTCACAATGTTTTGAAAAGGACACCTGAATACATTCTAAAATTAAAAATTCAGTTCAAGTTCATTTAACAATTTACTCTCTTTACATGAAAAGGAATCTTTGAATATTTTTCTTTCTAAAAGAAAAAATAAATCATTAAAAAGAATAAAACGAAACTCATCATATTTACAAAAATTATTAGTTTTTTCAAAGACGTCCTGACAAGGATTCAGAGAAGATTGAGATTCATTAAATTACTGTATATATTTCAATTTATTCGATCATTAACTAGAGAAATACAATTTGAATTCTCTAAGCCTCCTATAAAGATAATTGTAAGTTAATTTTAAAGCAAAATGTTTTACTAATAAGACAGAGAGAGATTTCTAAAAATGCCGTCATAAATGAATTGGAAAATATACTGATTTGTATTTTTATGATCATCAAACTCTTTTGTTTCATTTTTGATATGTGCATACTTAAGTTTTTGCAAGTCTTAATCAAAATAGAGAGCCGCAATTCATCACTTAAGCTCAAAAACACTGTACTAATTTTCGTCTTTAAAAGAGTTTAATAAATTCAAGGGTCTCTGGTAAGGAGAGCAAAATATGTAATATTCTCATAGTTGGAATTCCTGGCTAGAATAATCTACATTAACAGCCGAGAAAAGCTTGCCATATATACGTGGTATATCATATAAGTAATCCGCCCAGTTAACATAAACTCTGTATGTACTTTCAAATGTGATGATTAACACATCAATCAATAACTCCCGAGACTAACATTGAAAACAACATTTTTTTTGCAAAATTTTTTTTTTATTCATGAACATAACACCTTTTGTTAATCACCTTTTAGGGTGATACAATCGTTCCAACGCTTTTCCAAATCTTTTTTTTTTTCCCCAATTTTTCTTTTCTTTTTTTCCCCCCCCCATTTTTTTTTTTTTTTTTTTTTTTTTTTTCGCAAGAAATCTTTTTTGTTGCGATTAAATAGCGATAAACAGCTTTCTGAATCATCGACTCGTTGCTGTTTTTGTTCCATCGAAAGCAATCGCGGCACCCACTTGGAAAAAACCCTTTTTGATGCTCAATTTTTCATGAAGGATAGTAAATACACTTCCATATGATATCTGTGTCATCTCAGCAATCTCACGGAGCTTCACTTTACGATCTCTCATTATAATTTTTGTCACTTCACTCACATTTTCCGGTGTAACGGCTTCCACAGGTCTACCCGAGCGTTCTGCGTCATTTGTGTCGGTACGACCACGTTTAAACTCGGCAAACCACCGACAAATCGTTGCTTTTGATGGACAAGGGTCCGGGTAACATTTTTCAATCCATTGTTTCGCTTGCACGGTGTTTTTACCCATTAAAAAACAATGTTTATCAGAACACGAAATTCGGTTTTTCCCATTTTTTAAACAAACTACAAAACGACTTTACTCCAACCTCGATAACTCAGCTGTTTCTGGTCCGATCGACTTAAAATTTTGACACGTTTCAAGCAAAGGTTAGTACTCTAGAAAGACCTGGTTACTGGTTTACTACGAGCGCCATCTCTGGGTTAGTCTCGGGAGTTATTGATTTTTTGTTATATATACATACATGGAATAAAAAGAAGTTCTCATATTTTTCTTTTGTGTGATATTTTGACTTTTCATTCTATTTCTCCCATTATATACTCTCTTTCATTCGTTATGTATTCGATTCAAAAATTATTGCGTATTAGTAAGAAAATTTATTTGGAGCTCATTATTTTGTAATAAAAAATATGAGAAATCATTGCACATGAAATTAGGGAAACTATTTTTATTTCAGAAACAGTATTCGAAAATTTCATGTATTCACTATTTACGTTCTAACTGAGTTACTCAAGTTATTAATAATAGTTTATGTAACGCATACTTGAATATATGTATATTTAGTATCCTCCACACATACACGGTGTCCCAGACAGACAACGCTTTTGAAAATCTAGAAAAACTTGCACCCATTTTCATTTTCTGGAAAAGGAGCAACAAATTTTAGACACAGATTGCTTCCTAACCACTTAATCTGTATTAATTTTAAAACTCTTCCAACCATTTTATAAGTTTAACTTGTAAAACAAATTCCTACAACAGAAAACTCTACCGATCTCAACAACCAGTACGAATTCAGCTCGGCCTCGCCCACCTATTCATCCTACTTAAAAGCAACCAATGATAACTCAAGATTCTTCAAGATCTTACATAAAGGTAATTTAATAAGGTGTTTTTAATACCACTATTTCAAAGTCTTTTCTTTAAATAACTATAAATTCTTTCAACGTGAACAGTAAATTAAAAAGATAAAGGTTTATTTTCTTATTTGATTCTCATGGGACAAGGTACAGACCGAAGCTAGGCACATCAAGTCACCCAGATACGAAGATTAAGGGCCGTGAGGCTTATATGCTTCGAAAGCAATTCAACCTATGAATTCATAGGAGGGAACAGAATCATTAACAAATTAATTATTTTGACTTTGAAGGGAAGGTATTTTTTCCAAATTATTGTTTATTTCTTCTTCAGGTTTAATGAAGCTTCTCGAAAACTGAATCATAATACATTTAATTTTTGTTCCATGGGTATTTATGTAGGAGATGAAAGTTTTCATTGAAACTCAAACATTCAATTTCAATGACGTTATATAGTCAAAAAGACAAAGAAGTAAAGTAGAGCATGTGTGCTACACTAACAAAGCAAGAAGAGAGCAAATGTGAATTGGCTTACAAACCACAAGTTTATATACTTATGAGAAACGGAGGTCTCTCAAACGAAACTCAGAAAGACAATTATTTTCAAACAGAAGGCAACTACTATTAAGTGGAACTCCGATAGCTTAGCTGTATTCGTAGCTTTGTTGTGAAAAAAATGCATGTATTTAATATAGTTAATATTTGTTCATTGTGTCATAGGACACTTTATATTAAGATTTCTCACACATGACAGCAAGATGAACACAAAAACCGACAATTCATGCACAAACATAAGGATTAAGCGAGAAAACACAAAGTGTCAAACAAAAAGCGAGGTTTTATACTCTACAGTCCCTTACATCAGTTAGAATTCTGCAATTTTCTGCAGGTTAAATTTGAAATACTTTCAACGTACGGAGGTTCGTTAGTGATGGCTTAGATAGACGTAAGAAATATTTAAAATTAACATTAAATTCTTAACGAATTCAACGTTATCAGGTATATATATATATATATATATTCAGAATGAGCTACATAAATAGCACAGGGTACAATGTTTTAAGTGATTTTTTATGCCATGTTACAAATATGCCAAGAGGTGAAAGTAGATGTTTTCTCTTGTTAATGAAAGATACCTATTTAGAGTATAAAGGATTTATAAGACCCTTAATTACCAGATATTTCCAAATCCTGATAATCTTCCATTAGAATAAATTTAGCAAAGTAATGTAAAAACCAACCAATAACTGCAAAAATATTTAAATTCAGATAAATTTGCGCTGCATTTTCAAAGGAGTATCTTAATTTATTTTTCACATAATGCCGATTATACACGAGTTTTCTTGGGAAGAAATCATTTCGTTTGATTGATGAAATTTATTAACTGGAATATAAATCACTATATCCTTTTTCTTGCATGTAAAGGTGATAAAAGTCCAAGTTTGGGAACAATAATATATTTAAAACAGGAATGATATCTATTAAATACAAAAGCAAGTATGCCATGTTTCATTACTCTATAACATTTAAAAACATTTTGTTCAGGCAATCATCTACAAGCATCGTCCAGTCATCTACAACATAGAGTATTTAGTTTGCATGTTTACACCAATACAAACAGCTAGATTGTCTGTCCAGCTAAGACGTTATTTTGTTCCTTATCGTATAAACCGAGGTTTTCCTTATGCAACTTATGGAATGTAGAGATACTCGTTTTCTGGCAATGGGCCAAGTGCTAGGATTAGCTCTTGCGCCATAAACCTATATTCATTCAACCACCTCAACCTGTTAAGCGATCCACTATATACCTCTCAAAAGCTGTAAATTGAAAATGTTTTCCACTTTCCTATTGTTTTGCTTTGCATCCTCTTAAATCATTTATAGTTAATTTACGTGAATCTAGAGAAAATTCTAATCATTTTATTGTGTTCCTATCAAATTGTTAGTTCTTAATTCTGACATAAGTTCTTAGGAAACGAAGTTCTTACTATTCAATTGATAATTCTCGAATTGTGATTAAATTCCAAAGTCTTCATTTCACTTACTTTCTACGTGACAATATTCATGTCGTTTTGTAAATTTATGTATTTGCCCACGTACTATTTATGTTCTTTTAGGTGTATTGAGAATTTATAAATATCCTTTGGTGTAGCATAACTTCTTACAGATCCTAAAAGAAAATTTCATCAGGAATTGGATGATACATCATAACAAATGTATGTTAAAAAATCACAAAAATTCCTTTAATACTCAACATAAAATTTGGAACGTCCAAAATAACCGGTTGAGACCAGGTTGATTACCACTGATTTACATCAATTTCTAGGTCACTGATGCTGGTTTCAATGAATAAATGAGTCGAATTTTAAAAACAATAACTTATTTATAATTTCATAATAAAAAAAAAAAAACCTCTACTACTGCGATGGCACTATGAAACACACTGGTAGACAGAAACGCACACCACAGTAACTTGATTAAAAGTTTATCTAACCAATCATTCTCACATTAAGACGTCTGTATATGTGAATGTCACTAGTTCGCCAGATCAATTTGTTAAAATTCTGAATTTCGTTCCAACACGTTCACCATGCACCATGATTTGCTCTTGATTATAAGGTATCCTAAGTATCATTTAACGACTAAAATGTACTTTTATAATGTAAAAGCAATTTTGAAATAGATATAGCTACAGGATGTTTTTCACACCTTAAGAAATTGTGAACCGAAATTTGTCTTGGCTTTTTATACTCTGTCTTAATTTGCGGCTTTAAATGAACATCGTCGGCCCATGACCAACAAGTATTATAAACATTCATAAGTGAAACAATAAATCTTTTGGTTTTAGAAATCAAACATTTTATGATTTTTTCATTCCAGATATATGTTTGAGTAACTAATAAATTTTACTTTCATCTAAAAATTTCCTAATATTTCAGCATAGAAATCAGAGAAATATTTTCTATTAAAAATCACATGTATGAAACAAAATCTATATCTAGCATACTGAAAATAATTGTAATAGTCCGGTTTTTTTCCCTAGTGTTATGAAATATTTAAGCAAGTAATTTGAAGAAAATTTTTATATATATTTACATAATATTAGTATAATTTTTTCTGCTTAAATTGAACATTATCTCTATTCTATGATGTAAGGAAAGTACTTGGCAATTAAATTTCATATACTGCAGTAAATATATAGAAAAATTATGAATCTATTAAAAATATGCTAAACATAAAATAAAATTGGACTTTATTTCTTCTTGAACGCTATAAAGTGCATTCTCTTTTAATTTTATTTTTTTAATCTTAAGGTATTTTTATGGTTAATAAAAGTTTGAAACGCAAAAATAAGCTTGAAATAATTTTTAAGGAACAAACTAAGGTTTCCCTTTTAGGAAATACGCATGCTGATTCTTATATAATTGGTCATAATATGATAAACAGCATTAATCACTAATTCCTCAAGATATGAGGTAGTGAACATGTCAACAAACAGAACATCATTTTCCTATATTTTGTACGAAACATATGTATTTCTTTTATCTTTCCATAGGTTTCGTATCACCACTATCGAATTCCCATTGACTTCTTCTTAATTGATTTCTAAGACATCTGGCAGGTTTTATCGTCATATTCAGTATTTACTATAAGAGGATTTTTAATCCAGCCATGCATTTTCAATTTCAAAATAGCTTCAAATCGTTTTCCCAAATCCAAATGATGCTCATTGATGTTGTTACAGAATCTGTCAATACCCTTTTGAGTAGCTTCATCACAGATGATAAAAGACATTTGATCAGGAAATTTATGAGAAATTTTCTATTCAAATAATTATAACGAATTTACATTAATAAATTACAATAAATCCTCTACAACCAATCATGAAAGTTTGATAATAAACGAATGTGCGGTAGAGAAAAGGTTGACTACCACCAGTTTATATCGATTTCTAGGTCTTTTTTTTAACGTTAAGGTAATAAAATTTGCAACAAAAAAGAAACTATTGAAAAATGATAGCTAGTTAGTTTGTTTTAAGCATAAATGTGCAAAATAATAAATATTATTTTTATCATTAATGCAATATTATATTTGAGAAGTTTTGAATAATTATTTTCCCCAATCAATGACACAATTTATATTCCCCAATCATTTCACAAGCTACCAGTTAGGCGATAACATGTATAAAATGATGATATGGGTTATGATTGTTAGAAACATTTTTACTTTCGTTAAATATAGGTTAATAAAATTATAACTAAAAATCATTTACACTTCCAAAAAATAAATAAAATTACTTACTTCAATTAGACTATAGCTTTTAAATAAACTACAAGTAACCCTGGAAAGAGAAAGACTGGTTAAAATAAATATACATAATTCAATACAACTCACGCAGTTTCATTACTATACAGGTGTCACTCGTAAAATTTGGATATCTTGTTTCGCAGACTGTTATATTAATGTACTATTTTAATGCTACGCGAGGAGTTTGGGCGAATTTTACACGATTGCTTAACTTTTCTCTAAAAATTTTTTCTTATTTTAGCAAATTTATTGCATCGATAAAAGTGAGAAATTCAGCGAAAAATCAAGTAAAGTAAGCATTAATTTTACAAGTAATTTACAAGTTAAGTAAGCATTAATTTAAAATTTCCCCGTGTATAAAAACACTTAAAACTTGTATCCTAATTTCATAGGCTTCATAAATATACACAGTGAATGAATTTTTTTAATTAAGGGTAAAGAAAAATGTAACACAAGTAAGGTTCTTAATATATTTATAACGTTTTTCTGGAAAATACTTTTTAAGTTAATTAACAAAATATAACATTAATATTACAGTATTATTTGATAATTAATGTATTAACAATAGAAATTGACTAAGAGGAAAGAATGAACATTAAAGCATTAAAAAATCTATATATATATAATTCAAAGTTTTAATATAGAAATCTTCCATAATTCACTAGCGTTTTGGTGTCCTGATGTGAAAAAGATGCACTCCCCAACATGAAATAATTACTCGTTGAATCACAAGAAAACATCTGCAATTTCCTCCAAAACATAAATAATAATAATTTATTTAATATTAGTCACATGTACTTGCCAAAACATTTCTAGTTAATACTTAATTGGATGAATCCTTTACTCTACCAATTATATTTTTAATTTACTTTCCTATTCATAATCTTTACACGTGAAATATTTCCTACAATTTTAAGAATTAGATGTTGTTTTGAAAGTAACTGCAAATTTCCTTTTCCTTCCAGACTTAAGCTACATTTCTTAATTTGCAGACAACGAAGTACCTTCCTGTTAAATAGCCTGTATTAAACATTATTTGAATATCAGTTTAACGAAGTAAGGAGTTAAAGCTTTTAATGCATTGACACATTTTGATTAAAAATATAATTATTACTATAACTATTTAAAACAGGGAAAACTCTTTGAATCATTTGCATTTTGTAAGCATAAAATTATTTATCAATAATTGTGTAAAATTTATTTCTCACAACTGTTCTAATTTCCTCAATTATTTATATGATTTATTCATTTTGTCTAACATTTCTTGTTATTATTTTCAATGTTATTCAGATTTTGTATAGTTATTCACTTTTTACTGTGTTCATGAACATCTTTCTGACAGTATAATTTAATGGTCGCAATTGAATAAAAAAACCCAGAAATTAAAAATACACATAGATAAAATATTTAAGTTCATTTTTTTTTAAATTTCTTCTGCCTCCTGAGTTTAATGTAACCTGAGATTCAAACTGGAAATGAAAATGGCGGTTGTTTCCGACAAAACTGCTACTTTAAAAGCTTCTCTCCCACAACTGGTATTTTTCATACTTACCTACATTTCTATGTCAGATTAATAGCTTTCCACTTCTTGTGCATTAAATATTTCATTAGAATTTTTTAGTTATTTCTCTTTCTTCTAATCTGGAAAAAATAGTGTTGCAATAAGTAATTAATGCAAAGAAAATCCGTATTGAAAGTAAGAATTACGGTAACTCTTTAAATGAATGCATATAATGAAAAGATCGAATAATCTTGATGAATTAAAAAAAATTACAATTCCAATTAATTATCCCACAAATATAAAATTGTTATTTTATAAATAAATAATCCGCACAATTAATTTCATTGAAGATAATTAAGGCTCCTTTGAAACACCTTTTTTTGGAACGGAAAAAGTTGTATCTTAGATTTCTGTATCTTTGAATCTTTATAAATTAGTTACGAACCTGAATCAACGATTTGTTCCGGAATGCTATTTTATTATTTTCGTTCCTGAATACATTTATATATGAGAACGTAGTGATATCCTTGAGTATTATAGTACATTACACTTTGAATTCAATTCAGTTCGTTTTTAAGTAAAGTTTATAAGGCTATTTCTTTTTTTACATACAGTGAATTTAGTTAAAAAAAGAGATAAACGTATTTCTTATTTAAATATCAATCACACAGTTTTCCTGACGTTCTGATTAGAAGTTTAAAATATTACTCTCACTCCATTAAGTATATTCTTTCACAGGTTATAAGACTAATAATGTATCCCAAATTTCAGTTTAATTTTAATTGAAGTTAATAATTCAAGATCGAAAAAGTTACTACTTAATTTGAAAAGAATAAAATTATTCGAATGCAAAGTTAAATTTTACTGACATCAAAAATCTTTAAAATTCATTTAAGAAAATATCAAAAAAATATTAAGTTAGTCAAAAAGATAGTCTCAAATAGTACTATATAATACAGAAAAATACATTCTGTTAGAAATTGACCCACAAAAACTAAAACTGTCCAATTAAATGAAATGTTTTGAAAACGGAACTCTAACAATATCAGAAAGTAACGAAAGTTTTAATCCAAATTTCTTTTTTTACAAAGAGAAGAAAGTGAGTATACCATGATTCATCAAATTCATCAATTTATAGCAATCCTTTTCTATTAATATTTATATCGATTTCAAAACGGAATCAGTATCTTACTCAATTCTTCAAACTAAGAATAAAAAAACTCAATTAAATGCTGTTATACGTCTGAAATTACAGTGGTATTTATTTCTATGAATATTAATGGTGCAGTCTACGCATTTTTCTCGCAAGTATTGACATTTTTCTTGATGTTCTGATATTTCAATATTAAAAACGTCTGTTGAAAAAACATGTTCTTTAAAAAATTCATAAATAAGCATAAGCCAGCATCAACAGTCTGTTTTTACTGAAAGATAGATAAAAAAAAATTCAATTTATCTTACCTTAATATGCCCCGGAGTATACGTAAGCTTGTTGGAAAAGGGTATATTCAAACACATTCAAAAAAAGTTCTGTGATGAGATTTTGTATAACTCGTGATAAATACTGTTTCCTAAATTTCCTTGAATATTCATGTAAAGTATTTCCCTGCAACTAGACTCCATATTGTTGGCTCTTGACAATTGAGATTAATTTAATGCAATATGCAACGTTATGGCTGATTTTACATTCAAACAAAACAATACAAATAATCATTTTTTAAAGATCTGTTATTTATAACGAAATGAACAACGTCATATTCTTCTTTATCCTGAGAAACTATTTAAGAAAAAAAAATATTTTTAATTCTGAATACTCTCTAAAAATGTTTTTAATTCTAATATATCTGTGTTCTAATGCATAGAACAGAGATATATTTTCAATTAGTAAAATAAATCACATATTTAAATATTGTAATTTTGATTTTTTCTAACGTGATAAAAAATTCCAAGGATTAAAATGCTAAAAATCAAAATTATATTTAATGTGATATTAAAAAATCTCATTTTAAATAAATGAATCAATACAATTGATTGTATATTTTGGAAATTTAAAATAATATTTTTATCGTTTTATTTTCTAAAAATAAGCAAGATAATCTCCATAAAACAGCATCAGCATAAAGTTAATCATATAATGAACCACTTCAGTTTATTTCTGAAAAGAAAATAGAATTTTTTTTGACCATTTTATATTATTGATCAAACAATGTCAGTTCACCACTTTTTAATATGATAAATGAATTAAGAAAATTTGATAGTGGAGTAATACAGTAAATCTGTATGTTGATTCAAAACAATAAATTCAAGTTACATAAGGCATTTTGAATTATAAATATTAAACAAATGTGTGTTTTACACGTAGACGTAAATTTCAAATATCACAATAAAAATGTATAAAGCTGCGAAATTAAAAAAATACCTACTTATATCTAAGTTCAATTCTTGTTGAATTGTCCATCTTTCTAGGTATTCCATAGGAAGTGGATGAAGAATTGAACTTGAAAGAAAGGAAGCAGATCTTATTCAGTAGTTTCTCTTTTAAAAACCACTGAACTACGTTCGGAAATCTTTACATCAAGAGATCTCTGATATTGCCGTTTTTTTTTAAATTTCCTTCTTTCTACCGAAATTCACTAAAATGTAATCTGAGATTCAAGAGTTGAACAGATTTGGTGGACTCTTTCTACAAAGCCTCTACTTTAAAATCTGCTCTCCAACGACTTCTTCGTACTTTCCTTCATTTCTCTATCTCATTACCAACTTTTTACTACTCACGCTTTTTTAAATATTTATAGGAATATTTTTTTTTTATTTCTCTTCAATCTGATCTTGTAAGACTTCTTGTGCAAAGTCAAAGTTTACTGATATACAAATCTGTAAGATTTATATTAAGAAATTCTCAAAAAATGTAGAATCGAAATGATAGTCAGTCTCAATTACTATCTAATAGAGAAGAATACATTTTGAAAGGAATTTAAATATACCGCAACTGAAATAATTGGATTAAACGAATAGGAGTAGAAAATAGAACAATCACAATATCTTGAAGTAATGAAAGTTATGTTCCAGATTTTCATTTCTTACAAATTGCTTAATATTAGTACACTATAATTCTCAAAATTTATCAGAGTAGGCAAATCCGGTTCTATATATACTTAAATAGATTCCAAAAAGGAATCAGCATTTCACTCAATTCCTGAAAATGAACTGTAGAAATCTGAATTAAATGTTGTAATAGTTCTGACATTATAGAGGCTACTCCTTTCATACGTATTAATTCAAATAAACATCTATAATTTTGTATTTTATAAAGGTATGCTTAAACCAAATTCTGTAAATAAATTAAATAAACATGCACCTATTTCTATAAACTTTTTTTTTTACCTGGCTGACACTAGAATGATAGACAGATAATTCAATTGATCTTACTATCAGATTTGTACTACATGTAAGTTGTTACTTATGCACAAGACTTCTGCAGTAATTCTAAATTTTCTTCCTAGACATTAGTGAAACAAAACACAAATTCTCTTGAAATTTATTCTGTTTACCATCAGTCGGCTAGAAGAATCACGTGATAGTCCAAACATATCTTAGAAACAGTTTGGTCTTGAATTTAATTTTAACTCAAGACTCATAACGTTTCTCAAATTTGCTTGCATTGTTGTGTTTTCTCTTCTAGATGAATATAGTCCGTTCAAGTATATGGCCATTTGTTTTCTGCTATGTGCAATATTATTGTTAATAGCGCTGTCAAAAAATATTATAACTCAACATTTTTAATCAAGAAATGTTCTATATAAGGAAATTAAGAAACTTTTAAAATGTTTTTATTCCTCACTATTGTTTAAGTAAATGTCAAGTTTTAATTTTTCATTTATCATAAAAACTATAACGTAAACATTAATAAATTTTATTATCTAAATAAAAATTATCACATGTTTGAAATAAATTGTTACAATGGATTCTATGAAAATTTGATGATATTGCGGATTTAGAGGTTTTTCTAAAGTTATGAAGTATTCCAATGATGACAGACATTTTCAAGTAATGAGTATGAATAGTAGTTTAGAAATTAAAATATGAATGATAATATAAAAATTACAATTTTAAAGACATATTTTAAAGAAAAAGGCTAAGAAATTTATTTCAAAAACAAATAAATTTCTTATTTTTTAAACATGCCAAAGTTTCTATCAAATTTTGCAATATTTGTATTTCTGTGCAAAAAATTGCTTACATAACATGAACATAGAATATCAACTTAAAGAAACCAAAGAAATTATTTAATTGATAAATCATTTACATTTTAAAAGCATTTAAGTTCTGGATCATTTCTGTAAAATAGTATTTACATCAAGATTTCTTCTGAATTCATCCATTTTTTCAATATCAGACGTAATAGATTAGTACATAATTCATCTTATTAATTTAGTTAAATTAAAAAATACGAGATTCAACCCTTGAAATAATCACCTTTTATGTTCCCCAATCATTTCACAAGTTACCAGTTAGGCGATAACTTGGTATAAAATGACGATATGGGGTTATGAATGTTAAAAAGCTGGGATTGATTTGCAAATATACGTTAATGCAATTATAATTATCAATCTTTTTACACTTCTTAAAATTAATTAAATTACTTTTTTTTAATAGAATATATTTTTCAAAAAAGCTAAAAGTAACCCTGAATAGAAAAGTGTTGGTCTAACTACATATAAATAATTTAGCAACTTCAATACAGTATATATTTCAGTAGAAAATTTTGGACAACATGATTGAGTGACTGTTGCATTAATACTATATTTGGATTTTTCAAGATTATTATTTTATTTTATTCGATAATTTAACATTTTTCCAAAATGGTTTATTAATTTAAAAAAATTATTGCTGCGATGAAAGTGAAAAGTTCAGAGAAAAAATAAGATAAGTAAGCATTAATATTACATCCCCTCGTGCATTACAATTCTTCAAAAATGTCTTCTTTTTTCAATGGCTCAATGAAATTACACAATGAATGATTTTCTTAAATGAATATAATGAAAAGAATTGAATACAACTAGGGCTTATAATATAGTCATAAAGGGTCATCGAAAATTTCTATTTTACTACAGAAAAATAACAATGCAAACTTACAATTACAGCATTTTGTAATAATTATTGTAATAAATATTACAAAATAAAATTCGTACCATCCCTTGCTTCAATTTCAAAATTTACATTAATTTAAAAGCAGTTAAGTGTCTTGAAATAAATATGACACTCTTCGTAATAAGTACAAAACAGTAAATTAATCTCAACAGAAACTTCGTCAATTTCTGTAAATATATATATATATATATTAATTATTTGCCCTAGGTTCTGGTCAAAATGAAGGCAGATGATAATTATTAATACAGGATAATTGTTTTAAGTAACACTAATACCGGAAAGCAACAAAAAAAAGTATTTTGGCACAAAATAATTAATTGAATTCACTTTAGAGTATTTTGGCTAACGAATAGTATTCCCAAGTAAAATATACATACAGATATACCAATCAACTGTTATTTTTTACTTTATTCTGGTAAATAATTAAAAATAAAAAATCATAAAATATTTATTTCTAACAATTCTGTTTTAAGTTATTTTTTTTTTATCATCGTTACGTAAAATATATTTCCCTCAATTCAACGCGGTAGATGGTGTTTCAAAAATAACTGCAAATTATTTTTTCTATCATGTTTAAGCGACATTTATTATTGGACAGATCATGATGTATCTTTCTATTTAAAACTTTTTTAAAATCGTTATTTGAATATTAGTATTTTGAAGTAATAGATATCTTCCTTGGGGAATATCGAAATTTTTTTTCATAATAATATTTAATTCCTTTTTTCAGAATCATAATATTATTCTATTAGTTAAGAGTTTACATACAATCTACAGTATTGCATTACGAATTATGCAGAACTCCTCTCAGATTTAGAATAAAATAGAAATACATAAATTTAATTATATTAAGAAACAAATTCTTATTTTCATGGAATAATGAAAATATTTTTTTTACACTAAGATCAATAAAATTTAATGATATTAAAATAATTCTTATTTTTTGGGAATAATAATAATAGGAATTCTTATTTTTAAGGAATATTTTTTTACATTAAACTGTCTTGATAGTCATTCAACCTTTCTCAAATAATCTCTTATTTATAAATATTTACATTCCATCTGAAAAATCATCAAAAAGTATCTTTCTAAAAACTTGATCATCTTTTAAAATTATATTACAAATTTATAATAAATGTAATCATAATGACTAAAAATTAATAAACAGTTTGAACTAATACGTTGAAACATCATAAAGTGTTTTAATAATATTTAAAACAATAAAAATTATAATTTAATATGAGTCCCAAAAAATTGAAAATGAACGAGATTTGCATTAGCAATGGATATCTGAAATTTCAATATATATCATGATACAAACATTTCAAAACATTTTATTTACACTCTAGTGATGGAAAAAATTTGAAGAGATTTTCTTAAAAAAATAAAAGTCACAATTCTTAATAATAACAAAGAAACATTCAAAATTTTTATTTTCGTTTCTCAACAATCTGTTAAGAACGCAACAATTAACGATGTATATATATAATCCAAGCATCGCATTAAAAAAAATACATACCATCAAGCATCAAATTATACTTTCTTTTAAGTTTATTTTTTCATCCATAGATTCAACATGATTTAAAGTGACAAATGGCGGATTTTTCCTTCAAAGTGTCTACTTTAAAATTTTCTCTCCCTTGACTTGTCTTCGTACATACCTGTAGGACCAACAACTTTCTTCCCTCTGTTCCTGAAGTCGTTCAATAGAATCTTTTGTAAATTTTCTTTCGTCTAATCTAGAAAATATTTTGTTGCAGTAAGTATGTTAGGAAAAGAAAATCATTATCTAAAATAAAAATTTCTCAGATTTTATATTAATGGGAATATTCAAATGTAATCTAATCTCAAAGAATTCATAAAATTACTATTGTAAATAATTATCTCACTTAGCGGCTTTTTTTATTAATAAATAATCAAGCAACTTATGGCATTCAACGTAGTTAAGACTCTTTCGAATAAATTTTTTGGTAAAGGGAAAAAATGTATTTCTCTGTAAATAAATGTGGCTTAACCTAGCTTTGAATCTCAGTAAGCTAGCTCTATATTTCTCACAAAGATTTGTTCAGGAATGCTCTTTTATTCCTGAATGCCTTTGTATTTGTGAACTTTAAAATATACATATATACAGTAATACTTTTAACTTTGAAATCAATGCAATATTTTTCAAGTAAGATATAAACACACATTCCTTTTTTTGCATGCGAATAAAATTGGCTAAAAACATATAAACGTACGTTTTATTTTACTGTCAATCATTCAGGTTTCTAAAAATGCTTATTAGAATATTAAAATATTTCTCTCTTTCCATCCAGTTCTTGTGTACATTCTTTAAATGATTATAAGTATAATTGTATTTCCTAAAATTTGAGTTCAAATTTTATCAAAGTTTATAAGTCAATAACGATACAGTAACACTGAATTAGCAGAGAAAATTATTGTGCAAAGTTAAAGTTTACTGATATACAAAATCTGTAAGATTTATACTAAGAAATTATAAAAAAATGTTGACTCGAAATGATAGTCAGTCTCAATTACTATCTAATAGAGAAGAATACATTTTGAAAGGAATTTATATACCGCAACTGAAATAATTGGATTAGACGAATAGGAGTAGAAAATAGAACAATCACAATATCTTGAAGTAATGAAAGTTATATTCTAGATTTTCATTTCTTACAAATTGCTTAATATTAGTACACTATAATTC